>JAGPOW010000261.1:213576480-213601426 GCA_030014935.1 Caiman crocodilus | reverse complement strand
CGCCCAGAGCAAGGCTCAGCCCCAGGAAGTCCCTCAGGGGCAGAAGAATATTTCTTCTAAGAGATAAGAAGGGAGAAAGTCGCACGATAGTAAAAATTACATCCGGGTCTGAGGGGGCACGGACGGGACACCAGCATCAACCCAAAATCAAGGATCAACAAGCGCCTATTGACCAATGGACCAGGATCCTTCATCAGTGAACCAGCAAGTGACCGGTTGGCGAGTGGACGGGGTGTAGGGGTGGCGGAGCCCCGTGGAACATCGGACCTCGCGATCGTGAGTACCCCTCAGCGGGAGACCCCTCTAGTGATTAAGATCTCCACTGAACCCCTCCTTTAAATAACAAGTTCCATCAAAGTCGTGGCAGGTGAGACGAGGGAGAGGGGTGACCCAAGAGGGGTTATCATTGAGCACGACCCACCAATGTCACAAAGAGGGTAACACTTCTCCCCTTAAAACCACAGGTCTTAGCTTTAGGTACCTGAGACTCCTGGAGCCTCCCTGTTCTTGTAGGCAGCAGTCTCAGATAACTCATTTGTGCAGTGGCTCCTTTCCTTAAGAGATGCTAGAGAGAGCAACAGAGAGAGCCCCTATTAGCTTCAGCCCTGGGTTTATATATTCCCAGTGCCCTGCCCCCTCCCAGTCACCTGACCAGCTGGCCAATTACCCTCTTAGGCTGTTGCTCAAGCAACCTGCAACTGTGGGGCTCTGCCTAGCCCTCTGAGCAGCCTGGCCAGGCTGCTTCTGCCCTTTAAAGTAGCAGGCACATCTTGGTGCTACAGGTAGTATCACAGAACAGCTGATGTGTTGAGGAAAGCCTACCCCTTTTTTTTGCATGGTAGTTTGTTAATATGTACACCATTTCCTTTTCAGACTCAGCCAGACAGAAGCTGAGCGAGAAAGATGCAGCTCTCAGTCGGGAGTTCGTTCACTGTATGCGCTGTGTGTGGGAGAGTAAAGGACCAGCGCTAATTGATTTAGACACGCTGTTACCAAAATCGGGGCAGCCGGAGCTTTCGGAGCTCCACGGAGAAGCGGAGGAATGCTGCTTCGTAGTTGAAGGGACTGGTGCAGCCTTTGGAAAGGAGAAAATGCTGCGAGTAATGTTCAATAGTGTCACGACCCTTATACGGGAAAGGACTGAGTTGGAAGCCTGATTGCACGCTGTACACACGGTCAAACGGGTTGCAGCTAGAGAGGAGAGCCAAAGTCCCCCATCATCGCAAGATGGCGGTGAAATGGAAGGGGGCCGCCACGGATGGGTAGAGAAGGAAGGCGGAGTTACCCACGGCGGGGCAGAAGTAGCGACTCCACCCCAGAAATACTGCCACGGAAGGACGCAAGAGGAGGGTGGAGCTAACGGCAGGGTGGAAGTAGTGACTCCATCCCTGGAAATTCCCACAGGCCCATCGCTGGGTCATAACCACGAGGCAATGGAGAGCATCCTGCAGCTGAGACTTCGTCAGATGCAGTGACAGCTCGAACAGTCATGCACCCTATGGCAATGGAGAGTCAAATGATGAGTGCGGCCTGAACTACTGCCAGCACCTATCATGCCAGGACTTGGACTGAGATACACACCTTGTGTAAAAGGTCTAAAATAAGGTCAGCGGAGACCTTAGCTATGTGGATCAGACACTTGGTTATGGAGTTTGGATCTGATCTGGTGGATCAGAACGAGGCAAGCTCTTTAGTTAGACGAGCCTCGTGGAGTGGAGGACATGCTGCTGACATCAGCATGGTGAAGTACAATGTTTACTGGCCAATTTTGCTTCCAGCACTAGTTGCAGGTCAAGCCAGCCAGAGAGCTTATGCATGGCATGAAGGAGGACCATCGAGAGTTAGCATGGAACAGATCTTGCAGCGACCATCAGGATTTCATGTTGCACGTGGAATCCGAGATGACACGCACAGGGACTGTCACCATCTCAGCAGCAGGAATTGTGGCTTCACCGTTACTTGCAAGATCCTGGAGCTGTTCCAATTACGCTAACAAGTATTGATGCTTGTGTTGAGGTGTACAGAGGAAGAGCTGCGGTTATTCTCCGAATTTTGTTGAACCCACTAGCCTGCAAGTGATTTCTTGAGGCAACTACCATGAGTGCAAGCTCTTGTGAAGCCGGGTCAAAAAGAGTTCAGTGACCCAGAGCAACATTGAGCGCACGAGTCGACCCGGGGACAATTCCAACCGACGCAGAGAACGCCGGAGGAACGCAAAATGTTTAGGTTTCTGATGCGGTACTCCAGGCTCACCAAGCAGCAGTTGAGAGTTCTGGGCAATGAGGGTCAATGGAACCTGGCCTACGAGATGGGGTTCCAATGCCAAGATGAGCCAGATGACAAATCATCTTGCGATAATGATTAATTTTTCTGTAAATAAGCTAATTGATTCATTTTTCTGAGAGTTTCTTTCTCTGCAGGTCCTCCGAGGTGTGTGCAGACCACATCAGAGAGAAAGAAAGATTTTTGAGAAGAGCAAATTATCTCTGCAGGTCCGTTGAAAAGCGTATGCAGACCAGACCAGAGAGAGCATTTTGAGAGAGGGAGAACCTCGAGAGACCAGGACGTGATGACGCCCAATGAAGTTTTGATGATTGAACTGTTTATCACAAACCTATTGATGTGTAGTTGTGTTTTGTTAGGCTATTGTTTAATTAGATCCTTGGAGAATGAACTTGTTTCGTTGTCCGCTCTTGTTTACACTCATTTACAATGTGAACCTGTTAGACGGTGTGAGTGTGATTTGGTCGATTCGAATGTGCTCCGGACACAACTGTGCCTTCGGCAAGGGGGCATGTCAGTACAGAATAGCTAAAGAGATGCCTCTGCACAGCTGTGTTAAGCACATTGCAAGCATGGGTGCAGGGATTTTCCTTGCAACGTGGGAAAAAGTCTCGGTGCAAGATCATGGTCCGTCAAAACCTTGCAGCTGCACCACCGAGTGCATGCTTATGATTGACTCACAGTGAATTATGTACACGTGTTGGTTGGCAATTGGCTTGCTGACCACATAAAAGGCTTGGGCAGTGCCCACCCAAACTGGAGGAGTGCTTGGATGCGCATGAGAAGGGATCCCCGCGTGCGTTTCCAAGCCGCGAAGGAGGCCTGATCAACTGATGACGACTCCGCTCCGGAATCATCTGACGCCCCTACCCTGCGTGAGTGTGAGCATCAGTGTGCCTGTTTCCTGTTTAAGTTTTGTAACTTAAAGGAATGTTCCTACAGTGTATACAGACTGTAAGTAAAGGGGTTTTTTTGTTGCAACCGCTGCATCTCCAGCACCTCAATTCTGCTCCATCAGCGGCCCCATTCCACCAGCATTTCTCGGCCCCCACACTTAGACTAGCCTGTTGCCTGTTGGTGGGAGATAAGTAACAGAAGCCTATCAGGGCAAGGTAAAAATTAAATACAGGTCTCTCACTTTTTTAAGGCACCTGTCCCCAATACACTGTATAGGAAGCCTAATCACCTCTCCCAACATTCTGGATTGATCTTGCTTTGCCTAAATTAAGGATACCTAAGTTCTTTATTGTATTTAGCCTTAAGTTATTTATTATTTCTTAATGAGGTCACAAATAGCCTTTTGGTTTTTGTTTGTTTGATTTACTGTTTTATTCTATGTATTTGTTGAAAAAAATGTATTGAACGTGCTTTTATTTTTCAAAACAACCAACAGCTTTAGCAAGTAATATTCAGGAAAAAAGGGTCAGATTGCCCAGTCTAATCAATAAGAGACAGTCACCAAATCTGAAAAGAATGATATTGCTGTTTCTGGGAGTAGAAGCAATATCTTTTACAGACCCCTCTGGATGTGTGACATGGAACACAAATTCCACAGGAGTGACATTTATTGTGCTACTGAGAGATTTAAGCATCTCTGTTTCCAGATGGGGTCTGCACAGTGTGAAAAAAGTGCCAGTTCTAGTGAAACTTTCAAATCATATGTAATAATTCCTTCTTATGTAATTTCTTTGCAGGCCAAAGAAAAACATACTTCTCCAATGCACAGTTAAAATGACCACCTTTTTTTAGTTAGCACTTCACTTTAATAAAAGTAGATTCATTAGCATCATTAAATGCTGTTCTTATTCAAAGGGTATGTAACCACAGCAGTCATTTTAAGACAAGAAGGCATCTATATAGCTATGGTGAAATTAAGAGCAAGAGAATAGCATTTGAATTTTATTGCACAACTATGCTACACTTTCTTTATACAGTAAAAAGTAATTGTGCAATGTATTTATTTTAATGGAGGAAAATCCATTTTAATATTGTTGCTACCCTCTCAGTTCATTCACAGTTGGCTTGCTGCACCTGGGAAATTGAACAGTGTTTTTTTTTTTATTAGAATGAATTGGGTCAAAGGAAATATCTGTGCCCAGTACTAATTAACTAATGCTCCATGAATAGGGATTTTGCACTTGAACTACCTAATTTTTGATGCTTTGATAGCCTTAACTCCTTGCTTTGATAACATTCAGTGAAATAAGGATATTTTTAGCAGGAGATAATTTCATTTTATAATTTAAAAATAACACATAAAAATCTGGTCTTCGCTTAGAACTTAATCTCTTTCTGTTCCTCTCTCTCTCTCTCCCTCACTACATGCATATTTATAGCTAGCTGGAGGGGAGAGATAACAAAAATGACATTGATAACTTTGAACATTAGGTGATACTATACATGGGGGACCTATTTTTCTCCTACCAGTGGTGTTTCTAAAGCAACTTTCCAAACCAGGGGCTCGTAACATTCTCAGTAACAAGTCCTTGCCGTTTTATAATTTCTTCTTCTCTATTTGGAAATAACCATATGTTTTTGGCTTATAATGGTGAATATGATGAAAGTTTGTTGATCTTCCATTGTCCACAACAAGTTTAATGAGTTTGTGTTGGTCAGAGAACAGAACTAGTTTTTTTACAGTGGAAAAACTGATTGGGGGTGACTAGGGCATTAGCTCTGGGCACCACTTTTGGGGTGTGGTGCACAAAAATAACCATTGCTACAGTGTGTTGTCTGGTCACACCACCACCCTTGCCATCATGATAAGCTCTGCTTTCCTGTGTATTGCAGTTGACCAGGGAACAGAACTGCCATATTATTTCTCTGGTTCCCTATCCTTGTCCTTTAGAATCTGCTAGCTGTCATTTATACTCTGAAATTCTCTTTGTGGCCCTTGGAAGATGTTACCTTTATGGTATGATTAATGTGATTTGCACTTGAACCTAGCATATTAATCATGACATAAATAGCAACATGTCATATGTTCAGCCAATTTACTGTGCCATATGCTAGCAAACCAGACACAAAAAAGTTCCACATATCATTTAGAGCTTCTTTGTGACTGTATTGTATTCTACCATAAATTGAATGTGTGGTATGTCCCAGACCTGAAGCTGCCCCATCCCGATGCTAACAGTCAACTGGTTGGTTGGCATTGGACTGGGACAGCTACAGTTCCTATGCTGACAGTTGGGTGCTGGATGCATGGCTTGCAAAAGAACTCCCTACACCACTTGGAACCTTGTAATCCATGCGCCTAGCACTTTTTAAGGAGATTCAAGCACATTTCCCTATTTTCCAGTGGGAGCTGAAGGGCATGATAGTCAGTGTGCTGGGCTGAGGTGTATACTGGAGCTCAGCAAATCTTAACAAGCAAGGTTACAAGGTTCCTTTTATAATAGTGGTGTGGCATAGCAGGACTTGCATATGTAGCATAGTAGGATGTGCAGTTGTTGGGATCAGGAATCGGATCCCATCATGACATTATTTTAATGTCTCCCAGGGCTCTCTGGGATCTTGTTCTATCTCAGATTTCATGCTTCCATGTCATTCTTCCTCTCCAGTTGTTTTGTAAATGTTTCATTTTAAGGATCCCATCCATATACAAGATGTAAAATAAGCTTGAACCAAGAATGGGTGTTAGGGTGATATCATTTGTAAAATGAAGCAAGAAGTCCAGTTTTATAAATTATTTAAGAGATAAGTGATAGGTCAGAAATGGGTCTAGGAAAAGCCCTTCTAAAAACTGAGAAAGGGGAGTTTGTATTTGATATAGTGGAAAAGGGCAAAAAGTAGAGGGTATATTATGGGATACCTTTTCAAAATTATGAGCAAGGAAATTGATCTTTGCATCAGAATTTTAATTGGACACCAGGAAAGAAAATATGAATTATCAATGCCAAAGAGGAGGAAGTAAAGACGTGAAACGATGAGGAAAGGCTATATTTTAAACATATTATGCAAACTTAAATACCGTCTAGTTGTAAGAGGATGAAAGACAGGCACATTGAAGCTTATGCTGCACCTACAGGTGGGGAGGGCAGTGATGTTTTCCACAATAACTAAGAAAGGATGGAAATGGGTAGGCCCATCTCCATCTTTCACCCAGGTAAATTGTTCATACATCTATAGCCTAGGATAAGACCTGATAGATGCAAAGAATTTTGTTTTGACTCTAAGTTTAAGTTGATGGCTGGACATCCATGATGAAATGTCAGTAACACAGATCAAGATTTTACATTGAACAGAAGGAATCAGATCAGATAGGTTAATTTATTAATTTGTACCATAATGATGGTAGCCACATTTTTCATGAATGAGTATGTATTCAGAGCAGAAATAAATTATAAAGGAAGAAGAGAATGCAAGAATGGAGTCCAGTGGAACCCCCTAAAAACTGGCTTGAAGAAAAGGATAAAGTAAGAAGTCACTGTGGTCCCCTTTTTCTACCTCTCTATGATTCTGCTTCAGGCAGGCGGTTGGTCTAAATGAATTCTAAAGGTCCCTTCCAGCCCCACTTTTCTATGATTTCTATGAAAAAAGACAAAGGGACAACGGCTCATTGATAAAGGACTCTTTCTCTGAGCGTGGGAAGTCCACAGTTCTGATTCTTGCTCTGCATGCTATTAATGCATTTTATCTAATGCAAAATGTGACATGAATCTGAAAACCTAGTCTGCTGTTATGTGAGATGGGTAGTGATGGCCCATCACAACTGCATCTTAAAAGAAACATATGAGCTAATACTCCATACCCAAATGACTGCCTTACATGCCTCCATACAGAAAGATTTTAGACTGAATCTCAGACTCTGCAGTCACCCTTGGGTACATGCATGCAGTGGATAGTTGTCACTTCACTTCATTGTGAAGAAGCATGAGTATCCTGTTTGCCTTTTTAGCAAACTGGTCTCCAGAGTGGATGTGGCCAGACAAAACACAAATGATTGGAACTTAACAGTACTGTTTGACCCCAACCCTTTTAGTGGTAATTTTCTGCAAGGTTGGGCAAACTTACTCCATTTTAGCTATTTGCATCATCTGCCTGCTACATTGTTACAGTATTGTAATCCCAGTTATAACAGCGTAAACATTTTGTCTGTTTAGGGATTTGTAACCAGTCCTAGGATTGTCCTATAGCCCAAATCCATATTAAAATCCTGTAGAACATCCATATTGAAAATTCCTTCACTTAGCCACTGGTAGGAATCCATACTGTGTCTGCCTGATCTCCTGAATGTAATAGTCTGAGTTGAATCTTCCTCCAACCCTCCCTTCTTTTTCGGTTTGTTTTAGAATTTTCCTGGGTTAAGACCTGAAAAAACAAGAAGTTTACCAACATTTGACTTCTAACCCTGCTGTACCCTTCTTCACATCTCTACAGATGACCACAGAGAGACAAGTAGTAAGTAAATAGATTTTGAGGAAGACTCGGTCCAGCACAGCATCATCTTTTTAGGAATCATTTTGTCCACTACTTGTCTCTGCTGCAGCAGAATAGTGTAGTATACACATGGCAGAGTAGACATGTGCATAATATACTTATGGGCTAGGGACAGAAGTTGCACATAAACTAGTTTAAGTGATCAGAACACATTTTCAACACATAACAGAAAAGAAGTTTCAAAATGGCTGAAACTGGTTTAAGATAAACCTGGATGGATGTATCAGGCTTAACTGATTTATGTCAAACCAGTTTATGGAACTTCTGTTTCAGATCTCCTCCTGACTCAAGTTAACTCATAGTCCCTCAGCATCCCAGGTTGCTTTGCAGTCCTGGACAGTTCTGTTTGCTCAGTGGAGCAGGGCAGGCCTGCACACCCCCTGCTTTCACAGAGCTCAGACAGTAAAGCCTCTGCTCCCTAGCCTCTGCATGTGCCTGTCTGCCTATCAGGATGGGGGAAGGGAAACAGACCCCAAGCCCCCCTAACCCAGGTCTGCATAGCACAAGGAGAGGAAAAGTACTGTCTGTGGGGCTCATACCCCCTCCATAGACCCTCAAACTGTGTTGGCATTGCCTTAGCCCCACCCCTTGCCAGCTGCCCTTGTGTCCAAGGGGCTGGGGGGAGGCAAGGAACACCTCCCTCTCCCTCTACCCTGCGCAGCACCAGACTCTGAGCTGGGGTCTGCAAGGCACCAAGAGGGAAAGCACCCTCTGCTGGGTTTTTTACATCTCTCCACCCCACAGATCGCAAGGATCTCTTGGTCCCACCCTCCTTCTTTCACAGAGCTGAGGCAGTAAAGCTTTTAATCCCTAGCCTCTGCCTGTGCCTGTCATCCTGGTGGGACCATACTGAGGGGTGAGATGAGGGAATCTCCTCTCTGCACCGGGGTGGGCTTGAGCAAACTTGCCTGTGGTGGGGAGCCACCAGTTTCCATCAGGGGTTGGGGTGGGGGGCGTGTGTGCTGGGCAGCCAGTCAAGGATAAGCCCTGTGGGCTACATTCAGGTGGCTTCAGCAGTGGCTGGCAGACAGGCAGGTGTGCTCTAGATCACCCTCAACTACTGGTATGGGCCACTGCACAGGTCTGGCTGTTGCTTGATTATCGGTTCAATCTATGCAGTTTAGAAAGACTTGCAAAGATTGCATTGATTCAGGCTGAGGCTTTTTGACTCTACTTAGCCAGGGAGACAGAATTTGAGATACAACTCTTTCTTTAATAGTTCCTAATGACTGGTCAGGCATCCTCCAATTCAATATGCTGCCTTTTGTGAATCCCATTTCAAGATGCCTAACTCACCCCATTCACTGTATGAGGAACTTAATAAACTAACTCAGGTTTATGAAATGCATTCCTGGAGCAAGGTAGGCAAGGTTCCTTGGGTGAATTTGATATCTTTTATTAGACCAACCCAAATAGTTGAAGAATAGTTATTAAGCAAGCTTTTGGGTTCAAAAACTCTTCGTCAGGCTAAGGAAGTTTCAGCAGTCGGTGTGTGCTCTTCCTGGATGGAATGACAAGTAAAGAAGCCAGGGGCTGGACTGGGCTGGGCAGTCAGTTGCCAGGCAGATTATAATGTATCAAAAATCCGAAGTCTATGTTTAGTCCATGATCTCTAGTATCCAGGAAGTTGATGAAATGGAGCTCATAGGCTCATCTCTGTGAAGTGTTGTATAAGTTTCCCTTGAGGAGCCAATCACTTGAGTTGGAATGGGAGCAGAGGAGACCTCAGACTTGATACTGAGGGAGTAAGCTCCATCCATGTATTCCATGCTGTACATGATATAGCCCACAGTAAGGCAGTAAGAATGCCCCAAAGGCATTACAGAACCATATGCAAGACCTGAGTTTTCAACATGATCAAGAGTGATGGTATGGGCAAATCCCTAGGACATCCTCAGCATGTCATACAAAGGGCAGACACAAACATACACAATGCAGGAGCTGGTAAGGAGGCTTGTGTCCTCAGCAGAAAACTGAGTTATCTGCCACTGTGATATATCATACTTTGTTAGGTCCTAAGTAGTTTTGGATATTAGAATTAGTGTGGAGATACTCTAGAGCTCAGTCCAATTTTCTTTGAAGTCTATGAAAAGATTTAAGAACTCATTTGAAATAGTGCTAAAGAAGTACTAAAAGTCCACAACACAACATACTTCTGATGTTTATCTTGGATGCTGACAACAACTTCTTTTCATTTCTTTTGCCCGCAGGGTTGCCGGCTGGATAACTTCATGTTTCTGAATCTACTAGGGAATATGAATCCTTCTTATATACAAGTATTTCTTAGAATAGTTTTAAACATACAATATGCTTCAATTATTGTTATGCCATTAGGTCTGTATGATGTAGATGCATGTGAAAAATTATCTTGCAATGCATTTATTCTTTCTACATTGAATTAATTGTTTGCTTTTCAGTGAATGGACTGTTTCCTGGAGATATCTTCTTCTAAGGTTATTTTTTTAGTCGGCTCTATATTTGACTTGAATTTATTCCAGGCTGTCTTAAGTTGCAGCTTTTCAGTGTTAAAAATGAAACATTCTAATGTGCTCACCTCAAACATGAATGCATTATATAGGCATGAAATGAACTTTTTCTCCCATTACTGGTGTGAGAATGTAGGGTAGGAAATTCTCACAGCTGGCAGACAAAGAATTACTGTATTTGCAAAGTAGTTGGAAACACAAATGTTGATTACTTCAATGAAAGAATTTAATTAGGGTTTCCAAAGAACAGGATATTACTGACATCACTGATTGGCAAAATGAGCAAAGTAATATCACATTTAACATTGCAATAGCTCTCACTTAATGATGCCATTATTAGAAATTGGCTGGCATCCTGAAATACATACAATAGTTTGGCAATAAAATAATGATGTAGGAATTGCAGATGTAGGGCTTTAGAATGTGAAAGCCAAAGGGTTACTGAAAAGAAAGCCAAATCTAGCATTTGAATACCTTATCCATCCAGTCTTTAATAGACTGAGGGTTTCTGCTTGGAAAAAAAACCCCCTGCTATGTATTAGACACACTGTAAAAAAATCTTAAATGGATTATGTTAATCTTGTTAATGGGAATAACATTCCCCCATTCTCCCTAACTCTCACACCTTGCCTTTTTCACAGCCCCCTGTGTCTTGGCAAATTAGTGGAGTGTTGCATCAGCAGTCTTTTTGCTAGTGACCTGCCTAGATTAGACATCCAACTGCTGCTCTGTTCAGGGCAGATCTATAGGGTTAGGTTCTCTCTTTCACCTGAGATTTACTTGATAAAGGAAGGAGAGTGTAAGGTCTGCTCCCTAATTCTGAGTAGTAGTCCCTGGCATTATGTGATTTATAGCAGCTACTGGGTTGCCATATTTCTACCCTGATACTTCCCCTTTCTTCCTGATTATTTCTTATAGGCCAGAGTACAAAAGGCGACACAAACACAGGATCTGACTTGGATACACTTCTGCCAGCTGGATGTTCCCCTCCAGCAAGGGAATTTTCTGCTGCTATTTGTGGTCACATTGGGCATGTCTACATGAGAGACTTACTGCACAGTTTGCCAATTAACTGCATAGTAAACATTTTGGTATCTACACACGCACCTCTATTAGGGTACATGAAACTAATACACTCCTCAGCAGGCTGGAGCTTGTATTTGCAAGTTTTTTCATGCACAGCAGTATACGTGTAGACACTGTCCCTGATGGCTGGAGCTCAGGGTGCCTCAGTGCAGGGCTAGCCAGCAGGCAGTACCTGTGCTGAGGCATCCTGAGCCCCAGCCAGCTAGGGAGCAGCACATGGATGGGGAGCAGAGCTGCTCTCCCATCTCCATGTTCCTTAGTGGGGGCACATGGAGGTTAAACTGGTTTTTTGAACTTCTGTCCCAGATCCTCTTAAGATTCAAGTAGCTCACAGTCCATCAGCATATTACAAAATACTTTGCACCTCCCCTGAAACCCCCAACCCCCTGTGCCCCACAGGGTGGGCAGCCTAGCCTTGGCTCAACCTGTCTCCTCCAGCCAAGCAGGGAGAAACGCTCTAGGACCCCCCAGCTTCTGGTTTGGGCTGCTGCAGGCATGGGGCTGCATTTCCAGAATCAAAAGTTAATGTCTATTCACTTGCTTGTTGGTTCAACCTATGCAGTTTAAATTAAACTGAGAAGATTGAATCAATTCAGCCTCAGGCTTTTTGACTGTCTGTATTTAGCCTTCTTGTCTTTCTTGATTAGTATAATAATTTAGAAGGTCACTGCTTGCATTTGTACTTATATTGTCTGTTTGTATAGTGTTTGAAGCTGCTGTGGTGCAAAAAACTTTTGAGGCCAAATCGATGGTTTGGTGACATTATAGTTCATCGAGAGATAATCAGCCATGTTAGTCTAAAGTCATGCAGAAGGTAGGGTATATATAGACCTTATAAACTAAATAAGAAATATATAGAGAGCATAAACTTCCATTATCTCAATCTCATTTCATCTAATGCTGTGAAAGGATGAGCATAGAACAGTGTATAAAGTGGAATGAGTGAGTTGAATAATAGTATAGTGTAGTGCAACATGAGACACGTGCACTAGAGAATAGTCTTGGGATATAAGGTTCCCAGGCTTGTGAAACAGCATTCTTGTAATTATTATATTAACAACAAGGAAGTAAAACTAGTTCTGGCTGGACCAAAACCAAAGCAATTTAGGCATACATTTTTGAGAAAAAAAGGCAAACCCTTGTATTTATATTGTTTGATTTATCAGTTGTTGAATTGTTATTTGTATGGATAGAGTAGTTTAAATCACATAGCTCATAATTAATATTTAGGTACTTATTTGAATAAAAAATCCTTGCAATATCAGCCTCAAAAGTTTTTGTAGAGGGCTACATGTTTTTCAATATGATTAAGAACTGTGTAGGTATTTTTAATACTGGAATCAAATACCTTTTGCAGCTTGTTGGAGGGGATATCTTCATAGTCACTGATGGTGGTGATGTAGCCCACAGGCATCAAGCAACACTGTCATAAGCACCTATTGCTTTCTCCTTTATATACTGGTCAGATTTTCATGAGTGTTTATATACATGGTCTGGGAGTGGGGGGAGGCTGGGCATTTTAATTAGAGCAGCTCTGAGAGCCACTCTAATTAAAGTGTCCAGAGTGTCATGTGTATCAGCATCCCGCACTGAAAAATGGCAGCAGGGGTGCTTAATTAAAGCTTGTTTGATGGTTTACCTTAAGTGACTTAATTAAAAATTAATTTAATCTGCTCCAATGTGTTGTAATTATGTCATGTTGGAGCATCCTTGCTGCACATGTATAGGCACACTATGCGACTAACTACAAAATCTTGTTTGGGCTGCAAGGATCCAAATCTCTTTCTGACCTGGTCTTTCTTGAAGAGAACATTAACTATAGTAATGATGTGATTGTCCATATGAATGGTTGGCTTTGGGTGTGGTGAGCAATTTTTTTAAATGAATGCTGTTTAGTATGCAATATCTTGTAACAAGATGAATTTATGTAGAGGAGTGCTTTCTCTGGAAGTGTACTAGCACTTTCAGATAAACATCTCTCTGGTATCTTCTTCATGAAGTCATATCCAGTCAGCTGAGCAGGGAAAAAAAGGGAATTATGTGAATGTCATTTGATACACAGGAGAACTGCCTATTTAGCTGGTGGTTTCTGAATTGTGCCTGGTAAACAGCATGTTTATGCTTTTCAAACTTATTTAGCCAGAAATGCATGCAGGCTGATTATGAAAGCATCTACACTTTAAAAGGGCATAATAAACTTTGTACAGCTTTTATTTTGGAAAAGAAAATCATGCAACCTGGGCTGGAACTGGAGGGGAGCTTAAAATGTTTTTGTGGTGATAGTGCTAGATGTTGTTGACTTAAGAGTGCAGCCACAGCAGGAGCAACAGATGTTCTCATTTATAAATGTTATTTTCTCTTTTGGATAGCAAGCCTAAAAAAAATAGGAAAGCCCACTATTTCTGCCAATCCGGTATTCCACACCTGAAGTTTACTTGTCCCAGTGCCTCCCATGAAATATGCAATTCCATCTCTCCAGTTGGAAGGAGGTAATTTTTGGACGAACTGAACTGATGACACCAATGCAGAAAACAGCAATAGTTTAATTATAGTGTATGTATATAAGGGAAATAAAAACTGAGATCTCTAGTGTACTTATTAGAGATTGTCAGAAAGGGCAGTAATGAAAATATATCATTTTGTGAGCATGCTGCTTGCCCTTAAAGCACAGTACTAAACTGGGATGGATTTGACGTGGACTTAATAGCTAAAGTTGCATGACACACCACCAGACCCCATTAAGTGTTTTTTAAAGGATTGTGAGATTAAATCAAAATAATTTTGAGAGCTTTCATGATTACTTGTAAAATATATACCCTTGAGGTTAAAGTGTAGCACAAAGTTTGATAACAATTAAGTTACAACATATTGTTCTTGGCTGATTCTGAAGTTTATCTAAAGCACTAAATCCACAAAATGAGACTTGCAGATGATACTACTTGTAAATATAAGCAGTGAGGGAAGGAATTCTATGTATTCTAGGAGATTATATTTCAGACTTCTGTGCATGGGTAATTAACTATTTCAAAATATTAAATAAGGTTAGGCATTATCCAATACTATTTAAATCTCACTGAACAATTAACATATGTGACTTTTGCTATTTGTTAATGAAGGCTAATGAAGTTAAATAGTGGTGAACCTCATTTCAGCTTTATGCATAACACTACATATAGTTGTATTTTGAACTTTCCCAGTAGCACATACCTGGCTTAGATGACAGATTTAGATTTTAATAAAAGTTAAATACTTAAAATATATTTTATAATAATACATTATATAAATTAATCTAAATGAAAGGGAAAACTATAGCTTTTTGCTATGAGATTTGTTCCACTTACTCCAATGTAGTTGTTGGATCAGGTTCTAAATGATTAAAGGACAATTAGAGATTGTTAAACTATTGCTAAAAATGACCATGAGAAACTAGGCACTCTTTTAATGTTACTTTTTGAACTACACAATCATGTATAAGCCAAGTTACTCATCAGTAACAATTTATATTTATGATAAAGTTTTGTATTGTAAGCTCTTGTTTTTTGCTGTTTTACACAGTTTTTGTTACAGCCCCATGACTGGGACTCCTAGATATTACCACAATGCATATCAGTTACCACAACAATGTATCATGAAGATCAAATATTTTAATCAAAACTCTTGGAGAGGTGATATCTTTTATTAGACCAACTAGATAGTTGAAAAAAAATCTTTATTTGCAAACTTCCAGGCATACACACCCTTCCTCAGGCATAGGAAATTGCAAAGCTTGTAAAATTTCTCCCATGTGGAAATGAAAATTAATATTTTAGAGGAGAGCTGAAAGGTAGCATAAGATCTCCTGGCTGGAAAAGTTCATGTCATACAAAATAGGCCCAGGTAAAAGTTGGAGCAGTCTTTTTACCTCAGAGTTATCTGATGGCAAGCAAAATGTTGAATCATGCTTCTTTCTTGTTATGATGTTTCATATTTCACAGGAGGACGGATGATGGAAGGCTCTCCTAGGCAAGGAATTTCTCTTGTGGTGAGGCTGTTCTGCGAGCATGCTAATTTGGCTCAAAACAACAGACTTACAAAAGGTAAAAATATAAAGTTTTTATTTCAAAACAGCTAACAGGTCATTTTGATATCTTCCATGTTTCAGGGATATAGGTTGTAGATGTGTTGGTCTGCAGACAAAAGTAATCAGAACTCTTGGGGAGGTGATATCTTTTATTAGACCAACTAGATAGCTGTAAAAAATGGTTTATTTGCAAGTTTTTGGGCACATATGCCCTTCCTCAGGCATAGGGGAGTGTAAAGATTAATTTCCACCTAAGAGAAATTTTATAGTCCTTATACTCTCCTATGCCTGACGCCCTCCTGAGCATATATGACAACATTTTACAGAGGCAGGACAATGGCTGCCATGGTTCCCCTGCTTTACCTGTGGTAGGTTAGGGTATTAGGTCTGTGTTGTGTCAGGGTTGATGGCAATCTAAACTCTACATAAGACTATGATTCATATGGGATGGTTTGGATAGGGATGATCCTGCCTCAGGCAGAGGGTTGAGCTAGATGACCCTTGGAGGTCCTTTCCAGCCATTCTTCTCTGTGACACTACGAATAACTAGGAAAATAGTGATGCACAACCAGAAATGAATCTGAAGCTGCAGGAAAAAATACTATATACAATTTACAAAGTTTAACATCATCAGGAAGAATTTATCTTTGACTTTCCATGTAGTATTTTTCATAAATTGATGTTATACAGAATTCCATATTATGAATATAAGTGTTTTATTGTATACAGATGTAAAGTTACAAATCACTCCATACTATGGCAATCTATTACTTTCAGATTTTAAATTTTAGATATTCTTGGCAATATCTTATCCTCAAGGTTATTGGAGGAGGCTATTAAATAACTTGAAAAAATTATAACATTGATAGATAAGGTCTGAGGAAGAGACCAGGGTATGCAGCAGTAATGATGTAATATGTATTGTTTTGATTATGAGATACAAGTTTGAATCCTAGGACAGGAATAGATTTTCATAGCTCTAACCTGTCAAAGCGACATGACTTTCATTAAAAACAAGGTTTTCAGGACTTCATGATTTCAAATGCATGCCATTGGCACACTTCAGCAAGGTTGCTGGTCAAGACTGGAGGTCTTCGTTCTAAACTTGTAGATTTCAGTTTGATTCCTCAGGCCCCATCCTAAACACTGGAAGTAACATACTGGAATTGGTACCATGGTGCTTTTTCTTGCCTTCAGATGACCCTCTTAAACCTGGACCACTACTTCCATATTTCCCTTGCTTTTCTGTCTGACCATTGCAGCTGGCACAATGTTGGCTGGAAAGACCTTTTATGGTGAGGGACATTCTGCAGGGCACCTTTATACTTCTAGAATGCATTTTACAAGAGAAAATTGAAGACTTGTGCCTTTCTGTAGCAATGCAACATGCCTGAATAGCCAGAACTATGTTTATGGGTTCTGAAAGGAGTCTATCAAGTTGTCCATAGAAAAGGTAGGTGGTTGCAATAGGGTTCTTGGAAAAAGAAAGGGAGAGACATAAAGGGTGAAGGAAAGTCGAAGAAAATGGGTCAAAAGGAAAAAAGAAATCTTTAGTGTATTTGAACATGCTGCAGGGAATATGTGCTTTAGGAAAACTTTGGGGCAGGAGGGGAGAGGGGAAGAGGAGGATTCATGAACAATAAAAGTACATCTTCTTCCAGAGGCACTAATGAAACAAAATGTATATTTACTCTCGTAAACCCCACACTGGAATAAAGTCCATTTTTCTACTAATGCTCCTGCTGGACCTTAAGCATGGAGCTTCCTGACTTCGAGGGTTTTGTCCTTCTGCTCAGGGTCAGACCAATCTCCACATTTGGAGTCAGGAAGGAATGACCATGACCCCATGGTCATTTTGGTACATCTTAGTTTTGCCTTTATCTGTAGCGGTGGACATGGTCCTTTTTATTGGCTCTCTCAAGCTAATGTTAGCAACCCTTGTAATGACAGGACAAAGGCCACCACTGTCCCCATGCTTTACTTGTTGTAGGCGATGATGTTATGTCTTGTGGTTGTGTCAGGGTTGACTCTACATGTTTGCTGAGATGTTAGGCAATGGATTTGTGTAGAGTAGTCTAGATAGGGATGACCCTGCCTCTGGCAGGGGGTTGAATTAGATAACCTCTAGAGGACTCTCCCTAGGCCTATTTTTCTATGATTCTGTGAGTCTTGATGTGCATATTAATAAGCATTAATAGGGGTTATACAAACTACATCTCTCTAATTATAACAAAAAGAAGAAATAAAGTACCTGGAATTCAGAGAAAAGGCTCAGAAGAGACACAACCAGGCTTCATTGAACCTTAAATTATGAAGACAAGTACCAGGATATAGAGAAAACAGGAACCCTGCTTATTACCTGCTTAAAAATCACAAATACTCTGATAAAAAATTGAAAATACTCGGGTTAAAGCCCCCCAAATCAATTTTTTTCTGTGATTAAAATGAAATGCCACTATATATTTGCTTTAAAATTCCTTTAAAATTGTAAATATATGAATAAACCATTGTGTTCAACTGATACATACATATATATATATAGGGTGTGTGTACATGTATGTATATATATGTGTTTGTGTGTATGTGTGTGTATATATATCTATATATACACACACACACACACTATATATATACACACTATATATATATGGGGTGTGTGGGTGTGGGTGTATATATATAGGTGTATGTACATGTGTTTTATATATATATATATATATATGTATATAGGCAGGGTGTATAGGTGTCAGTTGAACACAATGTTTTATTCATATATTTACAATTTTAAAGCAGTTTGGAAGCCTACCAGTGCCTCAATCACTATAATAAAATACATTCTAAAAACCTATAAATTTTGGTGTTAGATTTTGGGTTTTTATCATGTAAAATCAGTGTTGCCCCTACCTCCTCCCAAGCCACAGTACCCCAACCCTGCTGGTGCCTCTGGGCCTTGCTTGTGCCCCTCACTCCCCACCCATAGCACACTACCCTCCCACCCTGATAGAAAGGGCCCCCAGCTGCCAGGGCTACAGGGCCAGGGACCCAGGTCCATAGCCCCTTGTCCCCACCCCAGCAGCACCTAAACCCTGTCTGTTGCCTGTGGGAGGTGGCAGTTGCTGTGGCCTGAGTGAAGCCTGGATTCTTCTCCCCCATGGGCAGCATGGCTGAAGTGGAACTTGTGGGTGAAAAGGATGCATGCTGTCTGCTGCAGGCTTGGAGCTGCCCACCCTGGTGCCCTCCCCTGAGTGTCTCTGCAGTTCAGCTGGTGGGACCTGCTGTCAGCAGGGCAGAGTAGGGAAGGGAGGCTCAATGCCACTGCAGGGAGCCCTGTGCCACCATGGCGTGGCATCCCCTGCTTACTTAGCAGTAGGGGGCACAACTCCATGCCTCCACCCCTGCTGCTGTCAGGAGAGCACAGGGTGCCTCATCATGGCAGTGTGGGACTCCTGGCAGTGGCACTGAGCCTTTCCACCCTGCTCTGCCTTGCCATACCAGGTCTTGCCTGCTAGGCTGCAGAGGACCTGGGTGGAGGGCAGCAGGGCTGGTATCCATGAGCCCTTAGTGGGCATGTGCCCCAACAGGAGGCAAGTGGTAGAGAGCTGGGCCCTTAGCTATCCCCCAGATGAGCCACATATGGCTTCATCCTACTTCCTGCCTGGGCCCTGAGGGTGCACATTCCAGCCCCCAGGCCTGCAGCCTTATATACCACCTGGCTGGGCAGCAGCCTCATCCCTGCCCAACTCTTTCCCCCTCTCACTGTGGGAATCCAAATCCTTGCTCTGCCCCTGACTTACCTGCGTGGAGCTGCAGGAGATGCTACATGGCTGCCATATGCATGTGTGCACCCACAAACATGCACGTAGTGTCCCCTGTCTGATCTTCCTCCTCCTGCTTCCTGCACCCTCTTGTAGGCTGAAATTCTGTGGTTTTTCTTGTGAAAAAGAAACAAAAATCCATGTTTTTTTCTTTAAAAATGAGAAAACGTGTTTTATTGCATTTTTCTATGTTGAATGGAACACCTGGATCCCTGGTAATAAGTGTAGCAGGCTCACTTCAGAGCTTGGGTTGAGTCCCAAACTTGTGATCCTGCTGTTTTGATTGGTGGAGCCCATCCACCAATCAGGAGGCAGCAGGATAAATCAAGTCATGCCCCTTTTCTGAGGGGAGGGGGAGAAGAGCTCCCGCAGACGTGATTGAAGACTGTGAACTGTCAGGTCTGGAAGACTTCAGGGGTGGAGCCTTGGATCGTATACAAGAAGCTGCATGCCCAGCACTAGAGGAGATGTGGTGAGGGACTGAAGAAGGGCAGAGCCCTGAAAAGCTGGGGAGCTTTCTGCCAGCGGGCAACAGGCCCAAGGCTCCTGAAGCTGCCACTGGTGTGATACTGCTCGGGCTATTGATGGTGCACAGGGATGGTGAGCAGAGACCCAGCCCTGGATGTGGTGTGAGACTATTCGGGCCCATCATGGTGAGTGGTTTGATGCACTGAGCCTAGGCTTTGGGAGCCACAAGCAATGGCTCAAGCCTGCAACCCCGGCAGGGCCAGCAGGCCACACAGTGCATAGAGCAGTGCATGGGGCAAAGGCCTTGGGGCTGCAGTGTGGTGGCTCAGGGCCTATCTTCTGGCAAGCAGTTGGGTCCCACGGTACGCAGGGCGGTGCATGAACCTGAGCCTTGGGAGCCAGGAAGCAGCAGAGGCTTAGCCACCCAGTGTGAGAATGGCTGGCCGGACCCTGAAGGGCCCAGCCTGTGCTAAGAGAGCCCTCAGTGCTGACCCAGGGCACGGGGAAATGGCAGTGCTACAGCGTGAGGCTCAGCACCCAGAAGCCAGCAGCAGTGGTGCAACAGCTGAGAGGAGCTGAACCCTCAGTTCACAGGGTAGGGGGGAACCCAACGGCGTGGGAGAGGCCTGGAGAGGAGCTTCAGCAGAGGAGACCCCATCAAGCTGCACCCTGACCACCTCCACCTGAGGGAGCGTGAGTCATTGGGCCCTTGGGTCCCACAGGGGAAAGACATTTAAGGCAGGCAAACCCAGAGAAGGGGATGGGTGAACAGCTCCCCATCTAGTCAAGGGGCCCCATGGTGCTTCCTGGATACCCCCCAAGAGACCCCATTGGAAGGAGGACTAACTCTTGCCATGGGTCAGGGACTATATTAAGGAAAGATGATATTAAGATTATTCATGTTTGCATCTTATATTTTGTAATTGAAATGTTGTATTGTGATGTTGTAAATAGTGTTATTTAGGGTTTGACCGTGGTTAGTGTTCACTGTAATGTATGTATATGAGATTTAGTTTTATGTTTATGTACATTATAACTCAATAAATTGTATATAGTTAAGAACTTTGGGCTTGGGCTAACTCTATAGAGGAAAGAGGGAGCTGCTTGAAATTCTGGCATCCTTCTGCCAGCGCCCCCTCCTGCCTACCCATCCCATTCAATTAAAAATAGGGTACACCCTTGGGTGTACCCAGGTTACATAAGGCACACTTCTGCAGGGCACAAACTAGTATATGAGCAATTATATTTGTTATACTGTTACTACAATTAAGTGAATGCAGTATGCATCTTTATATGTGGTACTTGAACCGCTTCTCCACAGGCTAATACGTGGGCAAAAGCAGTGGGCTAATTAGCCAGGCAGAGCACTATGCTGCACAGATGTATTCTGTTGCCCCCAGGAGCCTCTTTTCAGCTAACTCAGGTGCCTCTGTATAGCTTAGTGTCATCATGACATATTCTTAGAAACTGTCTTCAAATCAGACCCCAGAAATAGACCTTTCTAGTCCAGAGATTGAACTAGTGTAACAGAGTCCTGAGCTTCATTTTTGTAGTCCTACTATCTGGGTACTGCCTAGTGTCTGGGTTAGTAAAGTCATTTATCATGTTCTTAACTTTACTTACATTGGGATTACTCAGATGCTTCTAGTTAGTTATGTACTTTAGAGCTTTACTGGACTGGAGCCAGAGGTATAAAAAAATAGAAGTTTAATTTAAATGCTAATTATATTCAAAGGGGGAATTTTCCCTTTTCATACACTTATAGGCTATACAAATATATAATTTCACACTCAACCAAAAAAATCTGCATTTTCCTATGTGGCACTATCAGACAATTATGTTCAAATTTGTTTACAAGTCTAAAAGGGAATATAACAGTTATAACATTCAGGCAAATATTCCTAAACAGATAAGCTAATGAAAATGACTGAAGAATTTTGGCACATGTAATTTTCTTCAAAACTTGTTTGTGGCAGGTTTAGGAGCAATGGAGCTCTTGCTATTCTTTAATTTCAATAAGGTGATGTTAAAGTAGTCTTGTGTATTCTTTACTTTGCAGCTGGTGAATAGGTGGCATTCTATTTCTGACACTTGAATAGTTTAACCTGGCTAATAATGACTTTGTCTTCAGAGTGAACAGGAAGGATTAATGTGAATGAAATGCAAAAGTTAGGTACTAGAAGCAGAATGTTATTTTATTCTCAACAAGAAAGAGCAGGGATTAATTCTTATAGACAACGATCGAGTTACATCTCATTTACACAGGCACAAAGCTAATTTGGGAGCAGAAACAGAACCTAGGTTTTCATTTATTCTGGTGTGCATGTCTAAATCATTAGCTAAGCTCGCACTGGAATCTTTTGTAAAGATATGAGGGATTGTTTTGTGGGCTGAGATAAAGAAGTTCCTCCTTGAAATCAGGAAGTACAGAAATTACTCAGGAATATTTGGGCCAGATCTATAATGTCAGTAATTATTTTTAATTATAAAATGCTGTGTCTCATTCTAGGCTTTAATATGCAAGAGACGTACCAACCCATGAAATTAGTACAACTAAATAAAAAACTCTAGCTTGGTTGGCCTAATGCAGTTAGACACACACACACTAACAGAGTATGTCTGAGCAGGCTGGATCTGATCAGCACTTTCAGCTGATACCCCTATGTGCCTCAAAACTCAGCATGCCCCCAATCTCTTATCAGAATGGTCCTAGTAATAACTCCCTTGATGAGGAGACCCCACTGTAGTTTTGGGCATTGCAGGGATCTCTGGCTTAGGTAAGAGAAGTATTGCTGCAGAGCAAATGGGGAGATCAAGGGGAAGGAAGAGTAAGTAAGGTTCAGAGAGAGAGTATAGCAACCAGCTTGACCATAAACGTTACTTATTGCCAGGTATTTGAGGAAGTCTAGCTCAAGTCTGATTAGCAAAAGTCAGGTTTAGAAAGCTGTGCCTGGAGTAAGAGAGCAGAAGTCAGGTTCCTGGAGTCAGAGAGAGAAAGAGAGAGCACTGGGGTCTCACCACTCAGTGAAGGTTGACCCAGTCGAGGTTCCCAGGTGTTTGCTGAAGCTTGTAGACTGGCAGAGCTCTGAGCATGACCAGTGGAGGGATTCCAGGCAGAAAAGGATTGGAACTGGTGCCACTTTTGGATCCAAGCACCAGGACAGAAACTAGAGCTTGGGTGGGGGTATTTGTAGAGAACTAACAATGGTGCAAGGGAGAACACTAGTTTTTTTTTTTATGGGTAAACAATGGCTCATATGCTGGATAATAGGAACTGATCACTCCTGGCAGCTATGGGTGGCATTACTCTGAGGGAGCTCACAATACAGACAGGAAGATTCAGTGTTTTGGGTACCAATAAAGGAGCCATTACTAGAATAGGTCTGAGAAATGCTGAGTTGGATGTGTGTAGACATGGGGGATCCCTGCTACAAATTCTAATCAACCCATCACGCAGTGTTCCCCTGCTTCTCTGGTCCCAGATTTCAGTGTGGTCCTTGCCTTGGAATCTCTGTTCTCCATCCTGAATGCTAATGAAGGTGCATTCCTGTCCCATCTCCCATTGAAATGAGTTGTCATCTGGTTCCATCTTGGATGCAAGTGAGACCAGGGGAGTTGCTTCACTCTTGTCACCCTTGTCTGGAGGGCTTTGGATAGGTCTCCCACTGCATCTTCATTGTCTGTTGTCATTCCTTCCTCTTAAAAAGGCTAGCTATATAGACATTACATTTTTACCAGTTTAAGTAATCAGAAACAGTGTAATCCTATAACAGAAAAGGAGTTCTGCACACACAGACTGGTTTAAAAATGGTGGAATCTGATCTAAGATAGGCAGCCTGGGTGGTTTCCGCCCCACAAGGAAAAGGCAAACGTGTGTTTTGTTCTCTATGAATATAAACTACATCACTTACAGAAAACTGCTTAGCTTAGATCAATTCTACCTTGTGCTTTTTGAATGTCTGTGCCTACTCAGAGAGTAAGGCTCTCAGCAAACACTCACCGCCCTACTAAGCTGTGATACCAAGCTTAGTAACTTGTGTAACTCAGTAACAAGCTGTGAAACTTGTGGGAGTCTGTGCACAAGTGTAAATTTATTATGGTTTGAGAAGAGAAAATACTAGATGAAGAAGTTAGTAATTTAGAGTGTCTTTCATTCATGAATCCCAAAGTATTTTTCATTCTCATCATCCAAAGCAGATGAGAATGGAAGACAAGGAAAGACTGCTTTTCCAAAATGCTGAAGACTCAGAAATTCAGCGTTAGTCAGTGTAGTAGTGGTTATCAGGTGCTCACAAGCACCTGATAAATTAGGTGAAATTTATTTAGAGCCATGAAATTAGGTTCTAAATAACTTGAAGGTTTTAAGTAGGCCTTGGGGAACAGTGAAGTACAATTCACAGTGACATTTTAACCAGATCTTGCAGCACTGTTGTGTTGTAGCTGGAGCCTTACTAAAAGAGAGAGAGAGTCTGATATAAACAACTGAGACCTGATTCGCTATTACTGTAATTTTAGGGACAGAGTGTTTAAGCGTCTCATCATCACCGGTTACCCAAGCCCTTCAGTTTCTACTGCTGTGCTTAGTGATCTATAGACAAGTATCCAAAAATGAGAGGTTTGCTTCATGTAGACAGTAAACACTATCACTGTCCCAATTAGCCAGTGAAGGAGTCTTGTATTTACAAAAAAAGAAAGATCATTCTATTTCAAAATGTATTGATTTGCATGAGATTAAATGGCAAGAAGAAACAAGAGAACTAAAAGACAACTTGATGAGGGTTTTCGAAGGGTCCTCAACTGCATAAATAAAATACAGTTAAAATGAATAACTACTGAACAAATCAGCATTAAAAACAAACAAACAAATGAAGAACACAAACAGTCTCTCATCTCTTTCATGTGTCCCTAATATTGCTTCTGATTGCAATAAAAATAGAGCTCAAAGGATTGAAGGTAATTTGGAATTCATTTCCATAGTAGTCATTATAATGCATTCATTTGGCATTCCATGTGGATGCCATATACACTCCCAGAAGTGTTCCATTGTGCATCAATTCAGTAGGAGTTAATGGCGGCTTAAGCAAGTAATTTTCATAATCAATACCTGTTGTGCTCCTCAGCACAACTCTTATTCTTAGATTATGCTGACCAATTGCAGAAATCAAAGCCTGACTAGACAGATATATCATTTGATAATACTGCCATTTTCTAATATAGATTCATAGATGTTAGGGTCGGAAGGGACCTCAATAGATCATCGAGTCCGACCCCCTGCATAGGCAGGAAAGAGTGCTGGGTTCAGATGACCC
>JAGPOW010000261.1:213562218-213576380 GCA_030014935.1 Caiman crocodilus | reverse complement strand
ACATTCTGTCTCCCAGAGCTCCTGCCCCTCTGGCTGCTGGCAGAGAACTGCCAGCCTGGCCTTGGCTCTAGGCTTTATAAGAGCCAGGCCCTGCCCCTTGGGATCAGCTGCAGTTGCCCCGGCAACTTGCAGCTGTGCTCCTTCTCTCCTCTCTAGGAGCGGGGCAGCGAGGTGCCCTGCGACAGACTCCAAGATCCCTTTCTGCTTCTGTTCCACCAAGCAGGTCATTTCCTAGGCAGTAGGTATGCTGGACATTTTTCCTCCCTAGGTGCAGTACTTTGCATTTCTTCTTGTTCAATTGCATTCTGTTGTTTTCTGCCCATATGTCCAACCTGTCCAGGTCTGCTTGTAGTTGTTCCCTGTCCTCCAGTGTGTCTACCTTTCCCCACAGTTTTGTGTCATCCACAAACTTGGACACAGTACACTTCACTCCCTCATCCAAGTCGCTGATGAAGACATTGAAGAGTATCGGTCCAAGGACTGAGCCCTGTGGGACCCCATGGCCCACACCTTTCCAGGTCGATACAGACCCATCCAATATGACTCTCTGGGTATGACCCTCTAGCCAATTCACCACCCAGCGGACTGTGTAGTTGTCCAAGTCACAGCCTCTTAACTTGTTCACCAGTATGATGTGGGATACCATATCGAAGGCCTTCCTGAAGTCTAAGTAAACGATGTCAACCCCTACTCCTACGTCCAGGTGTTTCGTAACCTGTTCATAAAAAGAGACTAGAGTAGTCAGGCACGATCTGCCTGCTACGAACCTGTGCTGGTTTCCCCTCATCATAATTTTTCCTGCCGGGCTCTCGCAAATGTAAGCCTTGATAATTTTTTCAAAGACTTTGCCTAGGATGGAGGTAAGACTGATTGGCCTATAGTTGCCAGGGTCCTCTTTCCTCACTTTCTCGAAAATGGGGACCACATTGGCCCTTTTCCAGTCCTCCAGGACCTGGCCCTTGTGCCACGAGTGTTCAAATATTCCTGCCAGTGGCTCTGCAATGACATCAGCCAGTGCTTTCAGTACTCTCGGATGGA
The DNA here is from genome assembly GCA_030014935.1 of Caiman crocodilus. Classification (NCBI taxonomy): domain Eukaryota; kingdom Metazoa; phylum Chordata; order Crocodylia; family Alligatoridae; genus Caiman; species Caiman crocodilus. The sequence goes on along the minus strand of JAGPOW010000261.1, from coordinate 213,575,342 downwards.
GCTCATGTGGCCTGCCGACTTAAACGCGTCCAGTTCCTCCAAGTGACTCTGCACCATCTCAGGGTCTATCCTTGGTAGTCTGGCATCCTGCTGCTGCCTCTCTTCAACCCCAGTGAGAGATTTGTCTTGTCCCTTGCTTAGGAACACTGAGGCAAAGAACTCATTGAGGAGTTCAGCCTTGTCCCCCCTGTCCATCACCAATTTCTTATGCTCATTTAGTAGAGGTCCTATTCCACCCTGGGCCTTCCTTTTACTCCCTATATGGGCTGTCCTTGTGGATGCCACATGGTTCGGTGGTCCACGGCTTCCCCTGCCCTCATCTTCCCCTCCCCCTGATAAGCCTAGTTTAAAGCTCGCTGGAGGAGATGCACCAATATGGAGGAAGGACTGAAGTTTTAAGAGGTCACCATAGGATATGAGAATGCTTGTCTGGATAAGAAGTGTTACGAGCTAAGAAGTTCAAGAACTGAGTGCAGGAGGTTTGGCAAGGGTGAAGTTACACATTACATTTAAAGCATACTAAGGGCAATTAAAATGTCTCTGTTAAAGCTCATAAACTCATTCTAAATGCCCTCTGAATGTCTCATATTTATGGCACTTAAGGTGAGGTTTAACTCTGGGCTATACTACTTAACTCACGTTAGGGTAGATTTAATTTGTTCCACAAGGATAAAATGAGCAAGTTGCAGTCCACCTGCATTCTAGGATGCATCACTTCAAGGTCCTCTCTTCCTGAGGCAGGGATAGATCCCAGGTGTCCTGGCTCCTATCCATGTCTCTACTCATTAGCCTTCTAGGGGCAAGTCAGAGCTGTGCAGGAAAGAAATAGTATTAACTCTTACTGTATGATTGCTCACAGCAGGCACGTCTACACATACCCCCAATTGCACAGTTGTTAGTTTTCAAACATTTAGTACTTGCTTTAGCAAGTAGTAAATGACTGTGCAATAACTGCTCTGACTGTGTAGTCACAGCAGTGCCTGGATCATTTATGAACCTATTGCACAGTTGCAATGAGCTACTGTGCAGTAGAGCTCGTTGCTACTGTGCAGTAGCACCAGCATCATAGTTCATGCCCGTTGACTCTATGTCACCATAGCTATGAGCTACGTCTCTCTAGTTCATTGCTACAGCAACTAAGCATCTTGTGTAGATGTGCCCAACATGTTTCAACTTTAACAGCACTTATCATTCCACAGATTTAATATAGCCTAAATGTAACATGTAACTTCATCCTGAGAGACAGTCTAGTCATACACATAGATAGCCTGCTTAGATGACAAGCTCTTTTTAAATACGAGTGCCTTTTTATTATATATTTAAACAGTAACAAACCATACTGGGTGTCCAGTTCCTGACTGGCACATCTAGAAACTACTGTGATACAAATATTAAATAATAATGGAAGGCATAATAATGGAATTCAACTCAATCAACTATGCATTTAAGTAGAGTTGCTCATGTATACTGTGGTTAGCAGATTGAACCCATAGTTTTCTGTTTTGTTTACTATAGAGGAATTGGGCTTCCAGGTTTACACTGCTGTTTCCACCACTCATGCACTGTGCAAGTATACAAAAATAAGGCTGGCTAAAATCTTAAAATTTGGCTGCCTAATTTTAGAGGAGGAGGCAGCAAGGGCTCTTTCACTGGGCTCGTTTAATGGCAGGTTTGGGGCTGGCCCACTTCTGCTCTAAGGCTAGGAACAGAAACTAAATATAAACCAATATATGTGATAGGAAACTGGTTCAAATCTGCAACACAAAAGAATTCAATGAACAGAAACTGTTTTCAAAATGGCCAAAACTGGTTCATGATAAATCTGGATGGATGTAGTATCAGACTTAACTGATTTAGATTAGATTGTTTTATTGAACAGATTCAAGTTAACTCACAGTGCCTTAGCATCCCAAGATGCTTTGCACCTCCCCTACAAAACCCTTCTTGCAGAGTAAGAGGACTAGACTTGGTCCAAGCTGCCTGTGCCAGCCAAGCAGTGAGGCATGCTCAAGCACCCCCCAGATTCTGGCCTGGGCCACTGCAGGCATGTGGTTGCATTTCCGGAATCAAAAGTGAATGATTGTTCATGTGCTTATCAGTTCAGTCTATGCATCTTAGATTAACCTTAGACTAAAAATTGAACTGATTCAGTCTTGTGATTTTTGACTCTGTATTTAGCCCAAATTTATATCTACATAGCACAATGCAGTTAGTTTGAGTGCAAAGACAACCCAATTAACTGTAAATGAGTGACTGTATTTTTCCTGGTATAAAAGGTAGCTTGTTTAGTATACACCTTTGCAGTGTCCTGTACAGATGTATCTAATTTTTTACTTCTTAAGAACAAGAATTTAAGGACTTGTTGTTCCTTAAGAAAGATAATATGACTGCTGCTTGCATCAAGACTGTTGCTTGCATCAAGGTAAGGAGAGTAAAGAGTCTGCTTGTGGCAGTGAAGATAAGAGTCTGAAGAGAGCCTGGAATGGGACTGAGAATGGAAGCTTGGAAAAGGCTATGAAGACATTTGGAAGATTGGGGGTGGGAGTGGCAAACAAGTCAGTTTTGGAATTGGCCCCAGGAAAAGTGGAGTAGGGGTATGGAACAGAGTAGCAACCAGTGCATGGTTAGACTGTTAGGGTGCTGTCTGGAGTAGAGGGGCTGAAATTCCATGTGGCATCCCCTAGAGAAGTGGTGTCAAACATATGACCTGTATCTAGCCTGTGGAACCCTATTATTGTGTCCGGAGTACTACCTATGAGTCTCTGATCTGTGCACTGTGTGCAGCATGCACTGAGCCTGGCCTCATGCTGCATGTGGTGCATAGATCCTATCTGGCATTTGATAGTGCAGGAACTGGAGGGATCAGCCTGGATTGTACACTGTATGTAGTACTTATGCTGGCCCAGTCCTGCACATGCAGTCTGGGCTGTACTGGAATGGGTCCACAGACTAACCCCATTTGCCAGATCCAGCATACAAAAGAGGTCTGGCATAGATACCAAATCCAGCATGAGTTCTGAACTAGCCCCATGCAGCTACATGCTATGTCAGGCAGAGGCTGTTGCATTCTGCATGCAGTCAGCTTAGCCAATCCAGGGGACATGCTGCATGTGGCGTCTGCACCAGCCTAGCCGTGCATAGTAGATTTGAGGCCAGTCTGGATCAGGCCCAAAGATCAGCCCCATGTACCAGATCCAGCATGCAGGCAGGAGTGGTCTGGTGTAGACACCACATGCAGCCAATACCCGGGCTGGTCCTGTGTGCTGTGTGTAGTGCTCACTCTAGACAAGACATTTGTGCTGTGCACAGGGCTGGGGCCAGTGTGTGCTGCATGTTGTACATAGGGCTGGAGCAGGCCTGAAGCCATAGGGTCAATTTAGGGCACACTGCTGTATGCAACGCTTGAGGTGGACCAACTCTAATGGTTGGGTTTGACATGTGGAGCTGGTCAGTGGGCCTGATCTGGCCTTGTGCCTTTCCTCTGGCCTGTGGGGCTGAATGATTTTGACACCCTGACATAAAGTAAGTGTAGAAACCCTTGCAACCCATGGGCTGTGTTTAAAGATGAAACTGTCATCTGAAGTGACAGAATAGATTAATATATCTCAGAGAAAAAGAGAAGATGGATGAATTCCCAGGACTCTGACCCTGCAAGAAAAAGCAAAACAAACATAAACAAAAAAACAAGATGGGAGGAGTGGATTGAGGGGAGGAGTTAGAAGATTTGGCTTTTGTTTCTTTTAGCGAAAGCAAGAGCTACCTCCATCTATACACACCCACCGACCAGCAGGTATGGCAGATGCCAGAAGAGACCATCTGAGGAATTGTGCAGGATGTCCACAAACTCAACTCCTCCCCACTGGCCCTCTGACAGAAGATCAATGCCCTGAACACCTTCCTCATCCCTGATATCTCGTTCATCCTGAGATGTTGGCAGTCCCCCATAAGCCTCTCAAGCAAGTGGAAGGTGAAATCAAGCAGCTCCTAAAGAAGTGAATGAACCTGCTGCTACGCAGCAGCAATGAGATCTTGCACATCCCCTGCAGGGCAGGGGGATGCAAGCATTTCTTGTATGAGAGACCTCTGTGACATCACAATAGTCAACCATTCTTTCCTTCTCTGACTTGCCCCAGTGAACCAGGGAGCAGCACCGTGAAGGAGAACATGGACCTGGCCATGCTCCTGCGTGTGTCACTGGAGGGTGGGTTCAAGCAAGATGGTGGTGACTGTTTCACTGTAGAAATGAGCCTGCAGTGCCACATGGCTGCTGCTCAGTATGGTGAGAGGATCAGCAGGATCTGGATGTGTTGCTGCTCCCAGTCCTAAATGCCAAATGAATTACTATCACCTCCCCAAGTCAGGTTCTTTCTGGAAAGTTTCCTGAAGGATGCTGTGCAGGCCAAGGACATTGGTGACCCTGAAGGCAAAACCCAACCAGAGGCTTCCCCAAAGTGGGATGCCAGCAACCACGTCATGCCTCATGGGAACTTCATGGACTTCAAAGACTGTTGGTTCATCCACCAGGCCCATCTCAACTACCTCCTGCTCAATGGTGCTATCTGCTACAGCGACTGAGACAAGGGGTGCTGGAGGTACAGCCATGAGAATAAGACCCTGACCCATGTCTTGGGTGACTACGAGAGCAGCCCCACCACAATGATATACAGGACTAGCTAATAAAGGCCATCTCGATGTCAGTCAGGATGATAGCTGTGAACCATGCGGTCTCAGGCTTCAATAGTCAACTGCATACTGCTGACATTATTTTAACAGATGAAAAATGGCTATGAAAAATGATAAATACATTATTTTAACAGATGAAAAAATAAAAATATCCTGATGATCAATATGGCACCCCATTCAAGATCCAGTTGGCAGGCTTTTGCCAAAGCCTAGGAGTGAAATCTGAAATACAGGTTACTGTCTGAGATAAAAGGGATACAGCTTTATTGGTGCACTTGGGTCATGGGACCTGAGTGATGAGTTTGTACTGTGAGCCTGCAGAGTACTCCATTGTTACTCAAAATTGATGAGGTACCTCATGGTATTTGACGCTATCCAGTAGTCAAGAGACATCTATGCAGAACACATTGTAGACCATTACCAGTATGAAGGCAGCCAACAGAGACCATCTACCAGAAGCAAGAATGACAGGGACATACTGAACCCCACCCCCCATGCACACCCACAGATTTGTAAAGACAGTTAATGAATTGAATATTCCCCACTTCAGCAGTTGTACACCTAAAGGCTAAAACTATTGTCTAGGAATGTTGTACAGTCTTGCAACTCTGTACCGGTGCAGTTAACCAAGCACAGGGACTTGTCTTTCTTCTTCCCATAGTGTTGTGCTGAAACTTCCTAACCACTTTACCCTGATCTAACACAGGCTGCATGACTAACCACATTTTTTAGATTATGTTAACATACATCTATGAAGCCACCATGCAATGGGGTCCTGTACCGTCTTCCAACTCTGCAGAGCCATGCAATAACCACAAATTTTAACCATGTCACTTATTTAGAGCTAGCTTGCCAGAAGCAGTATAGGTGCATTAGTACAGTGCTCTGCCTCTGCTAGATTCTCTTGCTTCTCACCAAGACTAATTACCTCAGAGGCAGAGTTGTGTTAATGCAACTATAGCTGTTTCTAGTATCTTTTGATAGATAAATTCAGGACTAGCTTTGGTTTCTCTTTGCAGCATTACATTGTGCTGTATAGAATACTCTTGTTTGAGACTTTGTTTTGTCATTGGAGAGGAGGGGATCAATATTATTGGCTAAAGGGTCAATATCACCCAATTTACCTGATAATTAGAAATGAAGCAGCAGACTCCTATATAAGCAGAGAAGTAAAATAGCTGTAGTGGAATGCCTGCCAAAATCAACAAGTGCCTTTTTCTTTAATTAATATTGAAACAAGTAGACCCATTTTCCTGTTTGAACATTAATATTTTATCATAGCTCTGAGGGGGTTATCACTGTGGGACAATCAGTGAAGGGGCATCACTGTGGGAGAATCAAACTTAAATGAATTTTTGCTTTTTCTAGAAATAAGATAGTTCCAAAAGATATATTTATGTGAGTATAGCACAGTGATGAATTCATGTTTGTAGAGGCCTATTATGAAAGCTTTGTAGATGCTCTGGTGGTCTCCTGCCTTGGTAATATTTTGAAGCCAAAAGGTAAAACATTGCTCTTCAGAAACAGTAAGAATATCCTGTTGCCCAAGCACCCAGGGATAAATCATTTAAATAGAGCTGTTTCAGCAGCAATCAGAGAAGGGTTGAATATGATCAGTGGCTGGAAAATTAAGTATTCCTTCACTTTAGTGGCCAGATTTTGACAGGTCACAACATGGAGTTCTTTCTGTGGCAAATTTTCAATTCTCATTGGGAGGTTTTGCATTTACTATTTTCAGTGCTATTTTAAGCATATTTTATTGTTAAGGAGTTACATGTTCTACTCAGTACAAAGTAAAAAAAACAAGTGGGACTTACATTTTTGCATTGAAAAACAAGCAAAAAGACAGTAGGGCTCAATCAGCTGGAAAAAAGCCTAATGGATATTTTCAGCACTTCTAATTTCAATAAACCTATTTTCTCATATTTGCTTTGAATAGGCTTGTTCTTTCAAAGACTGCTAGAATACTTAAGTATTTTAAACCATATCTTACCTGAAGTGTGTGTCTGTTAGAAATCTATGCATAGTGTCAAATGTAATTCTCCTCCCCCTCAGGCATAGAAAAATAAACAACTAAGTCAAACATTCATTTGTACAACTACAGGCAAGAAGTAAAGGAGCAAAGACTCATCTCTGTCTGTTGAAATCAGTACAATTTGTAGCAACATAGAGAAAACAAATCTTTCTTATCTTTGGAAAACAGCTGAGCCTACCCAGAACAAATATTTTGGTGACTTGTTTATGTGGGCAAGCACAAAGTCCTGTTGATTTAAAATAATAATAAAAATTGGAGGTGTAATCCATAAGTTTGTGTTCAAAAGCTTCCCCTTTTCCCTGCCCTTATGTGGCCTGCCTGTTTTGCAATGCATTTAAAATTCAGCTCCTGCTGGTGCCTGGAGTCATCAATTGAAAATAATGGACTTTATACCCCCCTCACATATTTTACTTACCCGCATCATTCTTACCTTCTGGCAGAAGGATCAAAGAGATCTTGCATAGCTCAGCTCTCTAACTTAGCATGTAACATCCTCAAAGTAACATCTGAAGGTTAACTTTTAGGTATACAAACTGCAAGTACAAAGGGAGGAAGAAGGGAGAAGCTGTTTTCTTGCTTCCATTTTGACAAGGGGCTGTCAAGAAAACCAGTGAATTTTCATCTTACCAGCGAAGGATCCAGTTAAAAAAAAAGACACTTGGATCTGTAAGTTTCATTTTTTTTCTTTTGCTGGAGCAGCTCAGAATGGTTTGAATTTTTTTTTTTCAGTTCAGTCCAGAAGTGGTCTGATCTCTGAAATCATTTCCCATCAAAGTAGGTAGTATTTGCAGTCATCCTAGGTCTCTACTTTATATTTGAAGCTGTGCCAGTCCTCTATTTCAATGGTACAGTTAACTTTAAAAGGTGAAGGTGCATTCCAGTATCACGAGGCTCTCTGTTAGAATATTCTTTCTGATCAAACGCTGCTGTACCTTTACTAATAGCCACATCAAATTCATCCACAATCAGCTTCATTACACTAAGATCATTATGATGCTCAAAATTACATGGAATTCAGATGGTGGTGTTGTGAAAATGATGTTTATTTGAAAACCTTCTGTGTAGTGTGAGGTGATAGCTGTTCAAATAACATCCTGCTGTCTGAGCTGCTTATTAGGCTCACTGGGTTGGATTCCCTGCTGCATAGCTTAGCTCTATAGTCACTTTACACCTGTGTGATGTGGATGTAAAATGCTGCCATTTGGATTTGTTAGCAATTTTCATAGTCATGAATAGCTTCTCAGGGTCCAAGGCAGTAAGGAATTAGGATCACCATTTCAAAATGTAAGTTTTGTGTCTCCTGTTTTATAGTAAGGGATAATATGATGTAGCACAGGTTCACACCAAATTTCAAAGACCTGAATATCTTCCAAGCTACCACATGCAGGAAGACAGGATATACCCGCACCTGTGTTTAGCAGCCCATGAATCCTGTGATGATAGTAATTTGCTGGCAAGAAAATGCCCATTATCTATTCCTACTTGCAAATACCAAAACAAGCCTGAACTGCACCTAACACCTCAGATAAGGTATCTAATATGTGAGGAACCTGGAAATATCTTTCACAGCAGCCTAATACATAGCCAAAAGGCACCGCAGGGCACATCTTCAGTTTGTGTAAACCCACTTCGAAACATTGTTTTTATGCAGCTACAAGAAGGAAAGTGTTATAGGCTGCATATGCTAACAGTACTTAAAGCAGAGAAGCATATGCTAAGTGCCATCCTGGCATAGTAAATTTACCCCTTTTTCAGCAAAAGGTATTTCCAGATGGTATTTTTAAAATATTTTTTGAGCAAACATTGGACCATTGAGGTAATATGATCAGGAAATTTCAGTTGTTAAGCTCCTTACTACCCACCAGAGGCAACTGGTGCAGTAAAGATGTTGAGTAGTGCTACACATGGCATTGCTCAAAGTCCCCCACAATATGCTAGAGCTGATTCAAGGTTCCCATACAGTGTGGGGCCGGGACCTCCTGGGAACCAGTTCTAGCCCCCATACTACGTACGAGTCTTGAATTGGCTCCCAACCTCTGCACCACATTGAAGTCTTAAATGGGTTCCCATGTGATGTGAGGGCTGAGACTGGCTCTCATGCAGTGCTGGGACTGCTCCCAGCCCTCACTCCACACTGGATCCTTGAACTGGCTTGGGGGGTGGGGATTTATTCAGCTTCCACACAAGTCTGGGGCTAAGTACAGACAGTCAAAAAGCCCAAGTCTGAGTTGATTCAATTTCTGCACTTTAATCTAAGCTGTGTAGATTGAACCAATAAGCAAGTGAACAAACAAGTGAACTTTTGATTCCAGAAATGCAGCCACATGCCTTCAGTGGCCCAAGCCAGAAGTCAAGGGGTGCTAGAGCATGTTTCCTTGCTCAGCTGGAGTAGGCAGGTTGGGCCAAGGTCTGCGCACCTTGCCAGAGGTGGGGGGAGGGGGTGTGTGAGTTAGCTTGAATCTGGAAGGGATCTGGGATAGAAGTTCAATAAACTGGTTTAACCTAAATCAGTCAAGTCTGATAGCATATTCTTCCAGGTGTATCTTAAGCTGGTTTTGGCCATTCTGAAATCAGTTTATATGCACTGAACTTTTGTTGTATTACAGATTTGAACCAGTTTTTGATCACTGGTACTGGTTTATGTGCAATTTCTGTCCCTAGCCTGGAAGTGACTGCAGTGCAATCTTTGCTTGAGACTGAAAATCAGCTCACTCTGGTGGGATACTACCATCTATATTTACATCATAGTAAGCATTAACATGTGATTGCTCAGAAAAAACCCCAAAATAGATTAATGGCTACTATAAGCTAAATATAAGCTGTGTGAAGTATAACATTTAATAATACCCTTTCACCAACTGAGGGCTGCTTTGTGGTATACTTACACAAGTTGTTCAGAGCAAATTAAAAATTCTGGACCTGTATCACAGTTTGCACAAGTAATAGACATTTTGATGAGTAGATTTAGGTTGCAATCCAGTCGTGTTTGGAACAGACTAATCTCTCACTGATATGTAGGTATGCCTACGTTTAAAAGAACTGCTAATGAGCATAGCAGAGGCAGGAGAATTCACAACACATACAATCACAACACAAACATACATCACAATACAATGTCACAAAATACATCCTAGTGACAGAATGGATATACACTCTCCTTGATAGCAGTATGCCAAAAGACCAGTAAGAAATATGAGACATCTGGGTGTAACTACCTTAGGGTAGATAAGGCATCCCTATCACAGTCTGTCTGTTTTTAAAAATTAATATATTTTTGAATAAGACCTAAAAAGCAGATGTGGGGCACAATATCAGACCCTGGCATGGTAGAAATCAGAGTAACTCCACTTACTGTAACTCAGCTATGTTGCTTTAAATCAGTTGATTGGCTCATTATCTGCAAGTCTCCTTATAGCAAACCCAAGACATTCTTTAGACCTGGTGAACAGAAACAGGTTATGAAAAACTGTTTTTCAGCAATGAATGTGCATTGTTATAATACCTTTTTTCCCTCTGAGTTTGGTAAGCTTTAGACAAGATACAGCTAGCTAGTTAAGGAGGTTTCCTTACGGAACTGTCCAGTTGTAACCTCTGGACTTCTCAGTTTTTAAAGTGAAGCAGGCATAATGAGTATATTACCTTTAATACATGAGGTGGGTACTTTGTTTATGTGCTTTTGATCCTTTAAAAAGAAGATTTGAAAGGGGAAACACGTGCAGCTAAGTCTCTGGATTTATACTAATCTAGTTCCCCCTAGTAACAGGGAGCCAAACAAGCAGTACAGTGTGCTATTATCTAGCACACTTCCTCAGGACCCTGACATTTTCAGTGCCATTAGAAGAATGCAGGAAATGCAGTCCAAAACAAAAGTACAGCATATGATTAGTAAGTAACAGATTATAGTACGAGTATACTCTGACAGCTTCACAAGCTTTCTTTTGACAGATCTAACTATTGTACAGACCTTATCTACTTTGGTTTATCATCTAATCCAGAGCTCACTGAGTCCAGTGGGGGTGTGGATCAGACTCTTAATGAGTAAAGCGCTGTTCTATGACTTGTTTCTAGTGGACTGTATCATCCAGAATTATTTTCGCAGATACGAATTTTTTTAAAGAGAGATAAAAGTTGTAGTTAGTACCCCCCATCTCCTAAGACTTGGATTCATTCCTTTTGTTTGTGAATTTGTTGTTCTGTTCTTCCTCCTATGGCTATGAGAGTAGAGAAGGACCAGAATGAAGAAGCAAGAGTACTGAGTCCCAAAGAGCAGCAGTGCCTCTGCTGTATTCATGTGCACTTTTTGAAGAGTCAAGCACTCACATGATCATTGCCCAAAACAGAGAAGACCACTGGCAGCATTTGCGGCTTTGGTGCCAAATGTCATAAAATGCATGATATTCACTGAATACTGCTGCATTCCATTCAGAGCTGCACCATTTTTTAATAGTAAGTTCACAGAAAGATGGAATTTTAAGGAGTAAGGGGCAAAGCCACTTAAGAATTTGAATTAAATTTGATAAATAGTTTCAGCCCAGGGAAAGGGCACATTTTGGAATTCTCAAGACATCTCATTTTGGCATTTTTTAAATAATTGGCTTTATAATTTGAAGCAGCCATTTTCACTTTAAAAGTGATCTAATTTAAAAGAGGTAAAGGTTAAAAAGCATTAAACACTCTGAAGATAAAATAAAATATTTTATTTTATTCCCAGAATTTTTCTTCCTTGTGAAAACTTTTTCTGGTTGAGTTTGACCTGAACCATTTTCTTTTTTGAATTAATGTGGGTAGTGGACAGCATAAAAGTCTCAATGGCTAGGGACAGCAATTACACAAAAAACAGTTTAAGTGGTCAGAAACCAGTTTAAACCTGTAACAGAACAGAAGTTCAGTGCACATAAACAGTTTCAAAATGTCTGAAAATGTTTTAAGACAAACCTAGTTGAATGTAGTATCAGACTTAACTGATTTGGGTCAAACCAGTTTATGAAACTTCTGCCCCAGACCCCTTCCTAGTTCAGGTTAAATCACAGTCCCCCAGCATCCCAGCAGGCTTTTCAGCTCTGGGATGGGATGGGCTATCTGTTCCTAGCTGGAGCAGTGAGGGGTGGCTAACAAGGGGGGGAAGGGGCAAGCCCAGTTGGGGATGCAGTTCAGTCTCTGCCCCACCACCAGGCAAACCCCAGCATGGGTCTGGGGCCAGGGAGTGTGGTTTAATACCCCTTCCCCTGCTCAAACTTATTGCTGGTTGCAACTATGGACTACAAATCCCAGAGGCACCTGGAAGCAGGAAGAGAAAATGATTAAGAACCCTGCATAGTCCAGCTTCTGTGAGTCTGGATTGCAGAACCCAGAGACCTCAGAGGCATCAGGAAGAGAAAACCAACACACAGCCCATGCTGGCTATGTGCCAGAGAACCATGCTGTAACACCCCCCTGGCTTCTGACCTAAGCCACTGCAGGCATGTGGCTGTATTTCCTGAATCAAGGGTAAATGTCTGTTCACTTCTGTTTCAATTTAATTTGTGCATCTTAGACTAACCTGAAAAGGCTGACTGAATTGATTCACTCTTGGGCTTTTTGACTGTCTGTAAATTGCCTATAGCTCAGTGGTCACCAACCAGTGGATCTTTTCACAGAATCATAGAAGTAGGGCCGGAAGATCCTTGTAGATCTTCAAGTGCAACCCCCTGCCTGGGCAGGAGGAAAACTGGGCTCAAATGACCCCAGTCAGGTAGGCATCGAGCTATTTCTTAAAGACCCCCAGGGTAGGAGCCAGCATCGCTTCCCTTGGAAGTTTGTTCCAGATCCTAGCCACCCTGACTGTGAAGTAGCTCCTACGGATGTCTAATCTAAACCTACTCTCCAACAACTTGTGGCCATTTTTCCTTGTTATCCCAGGGGGCGCTTGGGTCTCCCCCAAGCCCTTCTGGTCCCCCCTAGTGAGTTTATAGATGGTTACAAGGTTCCCCTCAGCCTTCTCTTGTCAAGGCTGAACAGGTTCAGGTCCTGTAGCCTCTCACGGTAGGGTCTGCCCTCTTGTCCCCGGATCATGCAGTGGTCTCCAACCTTTGTAAGTAGATCACCTTTGGCGTTTAAATCAACCCAGTATCTATCATATACCACTGCCACCCTCCCCCTTCCCTGCCCAGCAAGTAAATCTTGATCTACCGGTAGATCTTGGAGCCTCTTGAAGTTGATCTGAGGCTGGGTGGGGGGCTGAGTGCCCATGTGCATGCACACGCATGTCCCATTCTAGCTGGTCAGTCTATGGGGGAAGGAAGGGGCGGGGCTAGATTGAAGCCCCTGTTGTTATGCTTCAGCCCAAGTCTGAATTCGTTGCCCGGCATGCATGAGTGCCAATATATGAATGCCAGTTGGAAGTTTGAAAGAAAAAAAAAAAAGTTTT
>JAGPOW010000261.1:213539289-213562118 GCA_030014935.1 Caiman crocodilus | reverse complement strand
TATCTTACAAATGTAAGGGAGGTGCTCTGGGGCAGCTCATCAATCTCAGATTGCAAGTCCCATCTTGTCAAGTTCTCAAGTCTGTAGAGCATCACACTGTGGTGAGGGACAGTGCTGCAGGAGCAAGGGTAAGTTGTGTGGGGCCCCAGCTGGGTGGGACTTACCTGCTGGGGAGGTGCACACCCAAATAATTTTTTCTCCCTCTGCCTCAATCTGCCCCCCATTCCCTCCCTACAGATTTACTTGTTGGGTGGGGAAGGGGGAGGGTGGCAGTGGTACATGGTAGATATTGGGTTGATTTAAATGCCAAAGGTGATCTCCTACTTACAAAGGTTGGAGACCACTGCTATAGCTGTTACCCAGCTGTTACTGTGACACACAGTTCTGTGTGTCACAATAACAACAGAAGTTGTAAGGTATACATAATGTTGAAGAAAAAGAGACTTTACTTGTCTATGAATATATGACTCCCTTTCAGACTTTATGTTCCTTTTACTCTCCAACTTACTTATAAACATGCAGGATATGTTACAGCAAATATTAGTTTTGTAGTTTTGTGTTTCCCTGATGATGTTCAAAACACACATATATATTTTGTAAATGTGACTGAGTAGAGGCTATTGTACTAAAGCATTTCATTCACTGGAGTCATTTTAGTTTCCTTTAAAGATTTCAGTTCTAAATATTTTTATCTTGTAAACACTAAAAGCAGGTAGACCAGCAGGGAGAGTCAGTGGAGATAATGCCTCATTTCTAGTTTATTTCTGCTGCTGTGCAAAAGTGAGCACTTAAATCTAGCTGCCCTCTAGCATTTAGAATGACTCTGCACTCATGCAGAGGAATGGTGGGAAGTAAAGAGAAGAAAATGTAAAAGCCATTTCCTTCAGAATCCCTTAATTACCAAAGAAAAAGTACAAGTCTAGGTCTAAATCCAGCTTTCATTTTTCAACCTCCATTCTTCCTAGTATGAGAATATGCCTTTATTACAGGCCTGAAGTCCCATTGAAATCAAGACGTGTGTTTTCAGTGATCAAAAATCATAACACAGATCCTTCCAGAACATGAAAATGACATTACAATTATGTGTGTGTGTGTGTGTGTGTGTGTATGCCATACTTTTTCTTTCTTAATATATTCTGTTGTCAGTCAACACCATTGTAAACACAATCAGATTTCAAATGCAATTCTGAATATTTACACAAGTGAGAAAGGAGTGTGAATGATAAAGAAGACATGTTGCTGGTTTTACTTTTGCAGAATTACACTTAGCACTCCTGGTGTAAGGACAGACATTCAAAAAACCAAATCCTGAATTGATTCAAACTTTGCAGGTTAGTCTAACCTGCAGAGAATGAACTGGTTTATAAAAGAACAGACATGTGGGCACATGCCTGCACTTGCTCAGGCCAGGAGCCAGGGGCACTAGAGTATACCTTTGGCTGCAGGGAAATGCTGGGGGAGTGGGGTGTCCAGTCCAGGCTGAACTGGCCAGAGAGGGGTTTAATTTCTCCCTCCCTGTCCCACTGGCAGGGACCTGGGCTGGGTCTGCTTGGTGCTCCCCCCTCATGCTGCAGTAGCAGGCACCATGGCCCCTGAGGCAGAGAGGGTGAGGGGCGTAGCAGCAGAAATAACCCTTTATCCTGACTGGTGGCAAGGTATGCCCCCCTTTACCTCCATGATAAGCAGTAGTTTCTTTCCTACTCTCATTGCTCAGCCAGGATAGGTGAGCCTAGAGCCAGGGTGGGGTGTACAGGGTTAGGGCTGCATGCACTGGTCCCTGCCGGTACCACAGGGCTGGGGCCAGCAACTGCAGCAAAGAAGCTGGTGTGGCCAGGCTGCCAAGAAAGGCAATCCCACTGCAGAGCAGCTGCAGCCCCAGCTCCAGCCCTGCTGCTTGCCCAGAGAGTGTCGGGGAGAGGAGTGCACAATTTGTGGGGTCAGGAAAGCAGCCATGGTGGTGGTGCTGAGGGAGGGCTCTGGCCCCCTCTGGGCCACAGTTTGCTGCGTGCAGCCAGCACAGCCCTGCCTGCCCCACAGCAGGGCCCCCTGCCAAGAAGGGGCTCTTGCTGCTGGACATTATGATCCGCTGCTGTCCGCACCAAGGGCCCTGTCCTCTCACACTGCAGTGGCCCAGCAGTGGCACAACCAGCCAGTACGGCCCTTGGGGGGGCAGGGATGGGGCTATATCCCTTGTCTCCATTGCCCCATGGAGGGGCCTCTTCTGCTGCCGGGAGCAAGTGCAGCAGTGAGGCAAGTAGGGGGCAGATCCAGCTGCCAGAAGAGGTAAAGGGGAGATTAACTCCCCTCCCTGCATCCTCTGCCTCAGGGCTATGGTGTCAACTGCTGCAGCAGGAAGGTGGAGCAACCAGCAGACCTGGCTCAGGTCTGTGCTAGTGGGATAGGGAAAGGGGAATTAAACCCCTTCCTGGCCAGACCCCTGCCCCTGCCTGTCACTGGTCTGGCTGGGGAGCAGAGGGGTGCAGCCATTTTGGCTGGGCTGGAACAGAGAGCCCAGCCCATAGAGCATGATGGGATGGCGGTGTTGTCTGGTTTAACTTTAAACAGAAAGGGGTCTGGGGCAGACAATGCATAAACTGGTTTGAGCCAAATAAGTTAAGTCTGATATTACATACTGCCATCTTAAACCAGTTTCAGCCATTTTGAAACTGATTTATGTGCACTGGATGTCTGTTCTGTTATAGGTTTAAAACAGTTTCTGATCACTTAAACTGGTTTATGTGTAATGTTGTCCTTAGCTGTAGGGTGCTTTTATACATGCAAAAGATCAGGGAGCAGTTTGTTCTTGAGTGAACTACTCAAGAGTAAACATTCCCAGACACATGTCTACATATGCAGGAACATGGGAGCAGATTTGCTGCTCCTAGCAGCAGACTGCTCACACTCGCTGTAACCCTGCAACCAGTCCCTGCAGCAGACAGGGGGAGCTCTAGGATTCTCCTGGGTGCTAGCCCAGGGGCCAGGAGACAGCTGTTTCCTAGCTGGAGCTGGGACATTTCTCCCTGCCCCCGGGACCTGCGTGCTGCGGGGGTGCACTCTGCTACTGGGCTCTGGGCAGGAACAATGTCCCCCTGCCCTGGCAGCAGGTTGCTCCCAGACCCTGCTCTGAATCATGGGGCCTGGGCCAGGAGATTCTTATCTCCCAGCACCGGCTCCATGATCATGGGGCCGGAGCTGGGAGATCCTTACCTCCATGGGTGGAGGGAAAAAAAATTATTTGGGAGGGCTAGGCATGCACACACATGAATGTGCGTTCAGCCTCCCCACGCAAAGGGGAGGGGGTTTGGACCCCCCACAATTAAAGAAATTGAAGGCAGCAGTGGCAGAAGCTGACTCCCTTATCACATGTTGCTAGCAGCTGCAGCAGTGATGCCCCATACCCAGGGGCTCCCGGTAAGCAGTTGCCAGAAGGGAGCAGTTGGCAGTGGGTTGATGAACCTGCTCTTTTCCTGTGTGTGGCTGTGCATCCTCAAAACCATGGCCCCATGATCCCCACTGGGAGGGAGTCAGCTCCTCTCCCAGCGCCACCAAGACATGAGGGTGCCCCAGCAGGCAGGCAGGCAGGCAGGCAGGAGCGCCGTGCTGCAAAAGGCAAAAAAGACTCCTTACTCTATTGCAATTATTTTATGCTAGTGTCATTACAGTGATACAAATAGAGTTTATATCGAATGAAACAAATGTAAACAAGGTTGGAAAGAGGTTGGGCTTCTTTACAAGCTCCCAGGCTGGCTGTAAGCAGATTCCCTCCTTCCCCCACCTCCTCAAACACTCTTTGGAGCTCTTTGGGGAGTGGTGATTCAACATGTGGAGTTCACAGTGTGGCTTGCCCTGAAACAAATTGCCTGTGCTGCTGATGGTGGTGGGAGTGGAAAGGGGAGGATTGGAGTGGGGAGAGGGCTCTTCAAGGCACTTTTGCAGGCACTTCTGTGAGCATCCGAGACACCTGGAGCAACACTGGAACTCTGGGAAAACTGCTGCTCCTGCAGCTGGTGCAGGTAGTTTGCAACTTTCCTAGCGCTCACCGTGTCCAGCCAGGGAGTGGAGGGGGATCTCTCCACTGTGAGGGACAGTGAGTGGATCCCCAGGTGGCAGAAGGGACAGAAGGAAGGACCTCTCCCCAGGTAGGATCCCTGTTTCTCTATGGACACCGCTTAACTGACCCCCAGGAGGCTGGAGCAGCTTCCTTGGGCAATTAACAGCCAGGCAGTGTGATCTTGCAGCCCCAGCACAGAGTGGCCCCTCCAGCATGCCAAGGCCAACTCCTTCCTTGCTAGGGATCATGCTCTCTGGGCCTAACTAGCAGGGAACTGACCTCTGTGCAAGGTGCAGTTCTGGCCCCAGCCCACAGTGGCAGCCTGCCTCCCCACATACAGATCTGGGGGCAAACGCTCTACCATGCCCTCCTGAGGTGCATTTTGCATCAGGAGCTGTGCCCCCTGGATGAGCCACTCACAGCTTGTCCCATGTCCCGCTCTCACCCAGCTGTGCAGTGCCTGCCCCAGCCCCAACCCCACTCCCTGTGTTACCACTGTGCATGTGCCCCTCCCCACCCCTGCTGCAGCCACCGGAAGCCCGTGGCCGGGCTACCTTGCAGCTCTACTGCTGCCCCTGTTAGCACCCCTTTCTGCCACTCCTGCTTATCTCCCAGCCCAAGCCCCGTGCTTGTGGGATCCAGGCTGGGAGATCCTAATCTTCCAGACTGAGCCCCATGGTCACGGGGCCCAAGCTTGGAGACCCTTATCTCCCAGCACCAGCTCCATGGTCATGGGGCTAATGCTGGGAAATCCAGATTTATGGCTTTGCCATTGCTCTTTTGCACAAGTAAACTGATGCAAAGGAGTCACATGTTCTGTGCAACTCATCCTTTTCTGGCATGGCAGGGGGGAAGGGTATACTTCATATTCACAGTACAGCTGTGTGTGACAGCTACAGCCAATGGTTACATAGAAAAATAACATTAGAATAAGAATATATTTTTAGCTGCTCATAATATAATTTAACAACTAGAAACAACAAAGGGAGCCAGCCTCATGTGAACAATTGGCTCTCTGCAGACTATTTCCAGCTGTTCTATATATCATGTTCTGGGAACCTCTGCCCTACTATTTTGGTGTCAGATTGCCTGCTGGTGTAAATCAGGCTGGTTTCTGTAATGCTCTCTATATTGGTATTGGTGGATACCTTCACTGTTGCAAATCCCCACTAAAGATAATTGAACTCTATTAGCAGTCACTTGTAAAGAGTTCTTGAGCCAGAGAAACCAATCATCCAAACCTTATAAACAAGCAAAATTTACTAGCAGCTAAAGGCAGGGGGCAGGAAGCAAAACTTATGTTGGGAGGACTGGGAAAGGAAAACCTATACTGGGTACAGTCCATTGTTTGTCTGACGCTTCCCAGAATCTCATGTGATGAATACTCCAGTAAGGATTCTAAAGAGCAGTCTATAATCAGTTGACAAAAGTCCCTACAAATTCAGGTGTGGGCAGCAGTACAGGCCTAAGAGGTTCCACACAGTTAGAGATCTCCTACACTGAGGTCTTTGAAAAACAGGGAACTTGCTTGTTAAGGGCTAGATTATGAAACCTTTACTCATATTGAGTACTTATTCCAGTTTTTTCAGTGGGACTATTTGCTGGGTAAGGTGCTACTCAAAATGGGCAAAAGTATTACATTCAAACCCATCTCTTGCTCTCTATACCACCTTTTGAAAGGCTATCAAGCCATGTATCTAAGGTACTGACTGACCTGAGCCCAGAATGTCTGAGCAATTACAGAAAGATCCGCTACCATATTTGAGAGTGTTAGCAAACATATGGACAAGGGGGATCCAGTTAATGTAATATATCTGGAGTTTCAAAAAGCATTCAACAAGGTCCCTTACCAAAGGCTTTAAAAAAAACTGCATTGCCATGGGATTGGAGAGAAAGATCTTTTGTGGATTAAGAGTTCGTTAAAAGATAGGAAGCAAAGGGTAAGGCCAAATAGTCATCTTTAGGATGGATGGAAGTCAAAAGTAGGGTTGTGCAGAGATTTGTGCTAGGTCCAGTTTTGTTCAATTTTCAACAATGACTTAGAAATAAGGGTACACCATGAAATCTACAAGTTTGCAGTTAAATGAGAGGACAAAAAAAAAAGCAGATGAATTGCAGTGTAGACGAGTGCAAGTTAATGCACCTAGGAAAAAAATAACTTCAACTTCTGGGTTCTGAACTAGCTGTTATAACTCAGGAGACCTTGGGGACTTTGTAGATAGTTCTCTAAAAACGTCAGCGCAATGTGCAGCGGTGACCGAAAAATCCAATAAAATGTTGGACATCATTAAGAAGGGAACTGAAAATAAGACGGAGAACATTATCATGCCATTATATAAATTCATGATGTGCTCACATTTTGAATACTGCATGCAGTTCTAGTCTCCACATCTTAAAACAGATATATTCAAATTAGAAAGGTTACAGAGAGGGCAATCAAAATGATCAGGGGCCTGGACCAGTTGTCATAGCAGGAAAGACTAAAAAAGCTAGGACTCCAGCTTGGAAGGAAAAGGCTGAGGTGGGATATGGTAGAAGTTTATAAAATCTTGAAGGGTATGAACCAAGTGAACAGGGAACTGTTGTACATCTAGCACTTGAATACTAGAACTAGTGGGCACCCATTGGAATTAGTAGGTGACAAGTTTAAAACTAACGAGAAAGTACTTTTTATGTGACATGTAGTTAACTTGTAGAATACACTGCTGTAGGAGATAGTAGAGGCAGGTAGCATAACCAGGTTAAAAAAGGGACTGAATAAATTAACAGATGGTAAATATATTAATGACTATTGAACAGAATGGTTGGAGATGTTTCCTTTGGCAACTCTAAATCAATAATGATGGATACCTGGGAGGGTACTGAATAGAAATTATATCACTCTAGATAGAAATAGTTCAAGGCACTACCTCTATAGCATCCACCCCTGCCACTGTCCAAGAGAAAATATTGGGTTAGGTGTACCACTGATCTGACCCATTGTGATGTTTGTTATGTTCTTATGATACTTCTACTTCCCCAGTACAATAGAACCAACAGAGTAAAGTTCATCCATGAAATACAGAGCTTTCTCAGGGGCTTGGTTTGAAATTATGGAACCCATAAGAACTGAGGACCATAGGAATCTTCCACGAGCATTTCTTTGCTTTAGTATATGGTATAAATACACATAGTACCATGCTTATGGTAAAAGATCCAAGCCCTGCCACAAGGTTCATACTATACTACTCAAATAATTCTCCCTCTCCCAGAAAAGAGGAGAAAATGGAACAGATGTTAGTTCTGTTCTGCTAAGCAGAACTGGAAGGTGCTAGCATCATCCAGTGAGTACAGTAATAAGAACTTAAATAGGAAAGAACAAAACCTCCCATATGTAAGTAAAGCAGCAACTAATTCAGGTACAAGAATAACGCAGCATCTTTATTGCTTGTAATGTCCAAAGAAACCAAGCATCAGGGCCAAAATTGTGAGAACATTGTGAGTATTTTTTAAATAACAGGTACTGTCAGAGTGACTACACGATTGAATTTGTTCTCAGCATTCTGCTGATGCCCCTGTGCTTCAGTAACTTTCCATGTGCACATATTTCCTGAAGGGATTTATAGCCTTGCACTTACTTCTGCTGTGCTTCCATGGAGTTACTTTCTGAAAGAGAGGGGAAAAAAAGTCTAAGCCTGGTTTAAACTATCGACATAGGCATGAATGACTCCTGCCTCCTGAGGCTGGGTGGACACGATGATTGGGTAGATTTTAAAAGAACTATGTCTGAAAGTGTAGAATCAAAACAAAAATAACTTTAAACCACAAATAAATTATTTTTCAATTGTATATGCATTTTGGAAGAAGTCTGAAGAAAAAGAAGCAGATTTCTATTTGAGATTGGGATAGACATCTATAAATTTTGCTAAGTGTGTTTATCTATTTAGTAAATTAGTTTCTCCAAGTTTAGTGTGATGTAACACTGCATCAAAAAAACAGCACATAACTAAAATAAGTCTTTTGAAAATTTTTTAAATCATAACTTTCTCACTACTCTGAACTCCTGATTAATGGGCTCTTGTTTAAACTGTAGTGGTAAACTGAACCTCTGCATGACTCTGAAAGGCTTGCAGAGAGCTCGTTTCACAATGAGGGTAAAGTGACAGAAAACAATGGAAAAAATTCTGAATTTGGGGGCTTTTTTCAGTTTCATAAAAAATATTTTCCAGTTTCACAGAAATCCTAGGAAAAAAACACCATTCAATTTGTTAGCTCAAAAACAAAAATTAAAAAAAATTACAGGGTTTTTGAGGGAGGTGGGTAATGGAATTTGTCCTGTATTCAAAAACTTTAGACTTTTTAACATTGAATTTAAAGTCTAATGTCAGTAATGATAATGATGAATATTTGTGTCAGAAATGTATAAATATGAACATTTCAATTTATAAATTTAAACAGTTGCTTCTATAAGAAAGACACTTTATTTTTCCCCATACTAAACAGCATGTTGCTTTAATAAAGGTTCTCATAGTCAGGGGTGCAACTGAAGATTTTTTTTTCAAATGAGGAAGAGCAGAGCCCTTTGTACTGACTCTTTCTCATGCTGTGTTATCTAGTTTGCTTTTGAAAGACTACCAAGAGGTTAAAAAAATACTTGTTATTCAAATCAGCAGGTAAGCATCTGAATGAATAAAAGAGTACTGTTTTAGATGGTCAGTGAGCATTCAGCTGTGCTTTTGCAGACTATTGGAAAAGAAGAGGAAAAAAATGCCAGGGTTAGAAACAAAGTGTGAATAATTAAGTCAAGTCACAACTGTGATAGAACTGCTTTACAAGTAAATACGGACAGTATCCTTTCTCTGATCTGACAACCGGAGACAGTAGCCCATATTTCCCCAAAAAGTTGCATGCTTCTTAATGCATTATGTCAGCAGGAGAAATAGCTATGGCTGAGATGACTGTTTCATGGAAATATCATTCTGCCCTGAACCTAAGGGAACAGCTCTGCCAACTGGAGAGAGGCAAGATTCATGTTTTGCTGATACTTTCTTACACTCGATACCATTGCAAATACTGCAGAGCTTCTTTCCCAATTCAGTAATGTTACTTTAGGTCCCATTAGCTAGAAGAAAAAATATTATTTCCTGAAGCATGCTGCCTTTCCCTGAATCAACTTCATGTGAATTACTTTGGGTGATTACATCCAAAACCCAACAGTAATTCCAAACTGAACAAGATCCATCCAGGCCTGGAGCCTGCTTTCTACTCTACTGATGCCAATGGGAAATAAGAAAGAGGCAAACTCACTTTAAAGTAGTGTAGCACATTTAAAATAATCCCAGCAAAAACACATACTTTTGAATACCTGGATATTTTGGGTTACTACAGGCAACATAGATGGAAACACCTGAAGGGCAAATATAGAGAGGATGGAGATGGGCTTTTCTCTGTGGTCATATGAGATTGGACTAGGAGCAATGGCCTCAAGCTGCAGCAAGGGAAATTTATCCAAAGGTTAGGAGGAACTCTCTGATTATGAGAGTGGTCAAACATGGGAACAGGCTACCTAAAGTGGTTGTGGAGTCTTCATCCTTGAAAACTTTCCAAACGCGTGTTAGACAGACACTTGAATGGGACAGTTTAGGTAGGGATAATCTGCCTTGAGCAGGGGGCTGGACTAGATGACCTTGTGAGGTCCCAGCCCTGCTTTTATATGATCCCATGATTCTATGACCTGGAGTTAAGGATGTCTGACACTTTCCTCTTTAAACCTAAAGCTTTACCAACTTTAAACATTGGGCCTGAAATTTTCCACTCTGTCTATTTGCCTCAGACTGATTTTTGCCCCTCTTTTTTCGGGGGGGGGAAGGGGCTTCAACAAAAAAATAGTTCAGTCAGTATTTAGAATAATTTAGTCCAAACTTTCTTGAACCAAGTACCTGAAAAGCTCATGTGCCTTTGAGCTTTGGAGCAGAGACTTGAGATTTGCCAGAGGTGATCAGACAGGGGGAATTACAGTTAAAATCTAGTTTATGAGATAAATATTTAATTGAATAATTTAATAGACATTAGGGCAGATATACTGACGTACATAAATTGAGGATCAGATGCATTTGATTATAAATAGAGATGAATGCTATGTTATTCATCTAACCGCTAAAAGCGGTGTTATTTGGTTTAATTAGGGGTTATTTTGAATCATTTTAAATTATTTAAATTATTCATAATAGTGCTCTGCAAACATGCATATGCATGATTTTGTAACTGTTTTCTACATTCTTCTTCATAACTTTATTCCTATTGTTTTTCACTCACTTATTACATCTTGTCCTCAGTTAGGTCTGTAGTCCTGCAATAAACATCCACATGGAGTCCATTAATTCTGTTTGCTTGTTGGTTTATATCTGGAGTGAATGGAAAAACTACCATTTCAATAAGCTTTTGATTAGACTCTGCCTTCAGAAACGAACGTGTTATGAAGAATTGCATAAGTGGTAGTCTGTCTTCTCTTGCTAGGACAGGGAAAATTATTTGTTCAATAAAATAAGATTGTCTTAGCCAGAAGCCAGTTAATGCATGCAATTGAACCTGAGCTTTTGAGTTTGTGTCAGTCACACATAGCATTGTGTTGTTATAGAGCTGCATGACAATATAATCCTATAGGAAAGACAGGTCATGGTATTTCAAATGATTGGGAAATTTTAAAATGTACTAACAAACTATATCAGAGTAAAGTTCTATCATCTGGATTAAATAAATTCATAGTCAACAGCCATTTGTGCATGCAATATAAGATAAAACTCCCCAAAGACTCTAGCTCTAATATAAATCCTGGCTTGCATTCCTTGGGTAAAGTTTTCTTTGATTGTTCTCCAGGCTGATCTGGAACCAAAGAGTTTAAATGTTAAAGGGGGTGGGGAGGATGGAGGAGGGGAAGGCATTTGGCTTCAGCTTAAAATGTGTTGTTGCCAGAGTTTGTGATTAGAACTAAATCTTCCATTCTCAAGGTAATAAAGTGTGGTAGATTCCTCACCTGTTCTGGATTCCTGTCCACTTGATACAACTTGTGTATATTCAGCAACAATGAATGTTGTTCTTTAGAGTTCATTTACAAGCTTAGCACTGTGTTTTCCATTCTGCAGCTGTAGTTCAAATTAAGTGCAAAGACTATACTCCAGATGTATCAAGATGAGTATGACTTTCCCTACTGCTGTCAAATTCACATTTTTGATGTTACCATGTTATTCTTAGAAATACCACTTTGAAAATATGGTAGGAATAAGATGGGAATAGCAACAGTTACCACAACTATGTAAGGATATCCAGGGTAACAGAAGATTTGCTTTATTTGTGCTTGTCTAATTACCAATGTAATTATCACGTAGCCAGTGGGCACATCTACACATTCATTAATGTGCCCTAGTTACTGCACATTAAGTTTAGTGCTTGGTTAACCAAATACTAATTTAATGCTCAGTTACTTGCACTACTGTGCATTAGCACTGGTGCACAGTTTTTAAGGATGCATACTGTTCAGTAGCCTAATAATACTGTGCAGGAGCATATTAGCACTGGTTTTGCTTGGCACACTACTGCACAGTGTTACTAAGCTACTGAGCAGTAAGCATCTTGTGTAAACATGCCCAGTATGTATTTACTGCAGAGAGATTTGGGGGTAAGGTTCTCCCACTGGGAGAACTTCAGTGCTCAGGATTTTAGCACTTAAGTTCTGCTGCATACAGCAATTCAAAACTTACAAGCTAGACACCTAGAGAAAGAGATTCATAACAGCTAGCCTATAGAGTGTGGGATCAGATAACTCAGCACTCTTGTTGCACTACAAAAAAGGGGCCATTCAGACGTTCACACTCCCATAGTGCTACAAAAATGTTGAAAACACTGCAAAAATGTTCCTGGATGAAGCAGGAACTTCTCTGTAGCACCATGATTTGTATGTCTGTAGAGTTACATGTAGCACTACAGCAAATCTTTTGCTCCCCAGCATCCAGCTCCTCTCCAAGTGTGGAGGGAGGGAAAGGGCTGGAGAAACCTCAGTGACAGCCTGCCACTGTCAGACCTGGTTGACAGTGAGTGAAGAGCAAGGACCAGGCGGGCTCACAAAAAGCAGAGCTTCAGTCCATCTGAGACCGAGTTTGCAGCTCTGCCTACTGAGGTGGCAGGGATCAGTGCTGCCTGCCAATTGTTGACAGCTTGCCTGAATCCCACTCCCAGATGGCAAGAGTCCAGGCTGTCAGGGATCAGGCTCACTGACAAGTTCCCCTCCCACTTGGCTGGAAGACTTTGCAGCACTCAGCTGCCCAGGGGTGGGGCGGGAGGGGGGGAGGAGAAAGTGGCAGGCGCTCTGAACACATGTACACTTCATAAGCCCTCTAAGTTGGTACTGCCTCATGTGGTACTTGCAGCACTGCAAATGCACATATGTCAATGGCTTCAGGGATTAAAGTACCTATCTCTGAACTGGGCTTCACAACTCTGAATCCTCTCCTACTGTTGCATGCCTGACCATATCCTGCAAAATCTAACAAAAGGTCAGTCCTTTCAAAATGTGATGGGTGAGGTGCTGTTACTCAAACCAGCAGGTGATGGGATTTTCTGGGGTGGGCTTCACCAGTCTCTCACTTATGAGATCAATTGGGTTAGATATTCACTGGGCCAGAAGGAAGCCAGAAGAGCGAGCCTGGCTCTAGAAGGACATTTATATACATACATTTGTTTGTTCTGACACACCAGAAGTCCAGCGCATTGGAGCAGACTTGATTAATTAAGTATGCTCTGTACGTGAGCTGATGCGCCTGGCACCGCATCACATGCATTTGTAGAAATGGCGAAATGCATGTCAGTACTGAGAAAATGGCGGTGGCGTGCTTTTGAACAAAAACACCTTTGATGTGTTTTAGTTCAAAAGCATGTCACTGCTATTTTCTCAGTGCTGATGCGCATTTCACTGTTTATACAGATCTATGCACCACTGTGCTGGACATTTTTAAAAGCTCCTGGCGCTGCAGTGCAAACATGTACAAATGTCCCAAGTGATTAGGGAATTCATCTGAGATGAACCAGATATTTAGTACTTTATTTAAGTAATTTAAACTTACTATTTACTGGACTAGAACTCAGACCTTTCACATTCGAGATGAGCATTCTATAAGTAGTCACTCACTAAAGATGCAATATCACATCTCCCTTCAGCCATGTTTTGTGAATGGTTAAATGTGGTCTGAACGTTTCTACCAGATCAAGTCCTGTAAGTGAGACAGACGGGCCAACACCTGTTTTGTGAATCTCCCTGGGTCTTACACACAAGCTAGGTATTGAGCAGCTCAGAACTGTCACACCCTAAGGGTACGTCTACATATTACTCTTTGGTGATGTAGCGACACACTACGTTACTGTGTGGTGCTCTACGGAGACATAGCAATCATGTATGTCTTTGGTTATATTTCCATTAGAACTGTAATCAAAAACTAGCATTTAATTGCTCACTGCCACATTTTTCTAATCTCTGTTATATATCACTTCACAGTACTTGAGGTGCTTGAAATATGTGTGTTCCCTCTTATATGGTTAACCTCCAACCTCAATCTCAGCATTTTTTTCTCTTTTGAAAACAAAAACTAGGACCCTTTTGTTCTTAAAATGGTTAGGTAACTGTTCTTGAATTTCTGCCAGATCCAAAGGGCTGTTCTTAGGAATGTGTTCAATGTTTACATGAAAGTGGGAATCTTAAAAATATATTGTTAAAAATACTTTTCATATCCTCATTCTTCTCAGTTCCAAAGAAGTCACTCAATGATATACATGGCAAACCTTGTTACATAAGCCCAAGTTGAGTAGACATGCTGACTCATCTCTGAGAGAGAGAGAGAGAGAAAGGGCTTGAACAGTCAAAAAAATGTCTCTAATTTTCTCGTTGTTGACTTTGAAAGGGGAATGCCTGTGTATATGCCATACATGGTATAACAGCTACCAGGTGTTAAAAAGTAATGTTTACCAAGGTATAATAGATATACAGCCCAGCTACCAGAAATACTACAGTAAAGTCAGGGTTGTTTTAAACCGATTTCTTTTCAACTACAAAAACATATGGGTGAAAGGATTGTTCTTTATGTTACAAGGCACCTAGAATCTACCAGCCAAGCCTAGAGTTCCAGTGTGCTAGGCAATATGTATAACATAATTAGAGACAGTCATAAGGAGATTTCTTTCTAAGGAGGCAAAACAGAGAATTAAAGGCATATTCTCATCTCTGATTTTAGAACTAGTACTGAAAATGTTATGCCAGCAACTAAATGTGTCACATGTGAGTTGGCCTTGCTAGCTAAGTAGTAAGAGGAATGGCCCAGAAAGTAGGAGATCCAGGTTTTAGGTCCCTGCTTAGTGGAGAAAGGTGGAACCTACATCTCTTCAACTTTCCTGCACAGTTTTCAATTCACCAAGGCACAGGGTAACTATTATTCAATCCTTTCTTTAGCAGTCCTTTTGAAACTGGCTTCCTGGGCACCAAGAAAAGGGAGAGATGTGGGACTGGGAACAAACAAATATGCTAAATGGTAAATCAACAAGATTGCTGCTGCACTGCAAGGGTTCAGATTTGAACTCTCATTCCCACTGAGGCAAACTTTCCTCAGTGCTCTCCATCCATTTTATCCAAGAGCATTAAATATTAGAGCTGTGAGAAGCTTCAGTTGCTGGTTTGATTCAGAGGAGATTCAGCCCAATTTGGTGGCCAAATCTCTGAATCCAAATCAAATCAGGAGACCAATAAAAAGGTCTGAATCAATTCAAAGCCTGTAAATTGATTTGGAAAGATTTGGAGAAGATTCAGAGATTCAGGCAGTCGCCGCTCACTGCCGCTCAGGGAGCTGGACCCGGGGTCCATGCTGGTAAGTAGGGTGCAGGGGTGGGGCTAAAGGAGGGGAGGAGGGGTCCATGGGGACTCCTACCAGGCCCCATCCCCTGCCTATTCACCCAGCTCCACTGAGCACCCTTGACCCCTGCCCACTCTCAGCCCCATCAATGGCTGCCCTGCCTGGCCACAGCATCCTGGCACTTACAAAAAAAAGCCCCGCACTCACCAGATTCTGCAGTGGCTGTTGGGGCCTCTGCAGGATCGTGGCAGAGCCCCCACAAACAGCTCAGGGCAATGGGGGGGCAGTGGGGATTGCCCCCTGCCTGGCAGGACCCAGTGAGTGTGGGGCTTCTGTTTTGTTTTGTTTTGTTTTGAAGTGCTGGGATGCTGAGGCTGGTTGGGGAAGTCATTGATGGGTCTGGGAGAAGTGTTGGGGATGGGGCCTGTTCACTTCAAAGATACAGCTGATTTTGCGGCACCTGAATCTCTGAGTCAGATTCAGTTGAATTGATTCAGAGTAATGATTTGAATCACTGAATCAAATCACTTTCTTCTGAATCAGCCGAATCTGAATCCAAAGCAAATACTAGCCGCTTTGCACAGGTCTATTAAATATAAGTTGCAGTGGGTCAGCTTCAAGATTGATGGACTATATACTCTCAAATAGTAATTCTGAATATTTTTGGACTCAAGGTAGTCCTCCATAACTTTTGTGAATTGAGTGGCATCTACTTACAAAATTAGTTTATATATTACAGAGGGCCAAGGCAGTGGGGTGGGGGATTGTTCAGGCAGGGATAAGCCTGAGATTGCATTTATCTATTTAGCTTACCTATTTATCTCTGTACACCTTGCTTATTTCCTCATACTTCATGGCACCCTTCAAAGAATCTGGTGCACCTCAGAGTGCCCCGGCCCCATGGTTGAGAATCACTGGAGAGGTATATGCACAGCAAGGTTGCTCCAACATGCTGTAATTACAGCGCTTTGCAGCAGACTGGATTACCATGGTCCAGCATACTCCAGCATCATGTGTATCAACATACCTGTGGGGACACTGAAGCATGTGACTCTCTGGGTGCTTTAATTAGAGTGGCTCTTGGAGCACTCCCTCTACCCCCCTCTCCCAGTGGAGCCTACTGCTCTAGAAAATTTAGTGAGTGGACTCTTTTTATTTTGGAATGTCATGGAACATTAAATGACATCAATGTACCAGCGAACTATGTAATGTTGCGTATTTCAGAAATACTTTAACTTTTCTGAGCAGCCTCACTTCCCCCAACCCTGGCACTGACAAGAGAAATGAGATGATAATTGATACTGTAGTTTTAGTATACTCAGAACTTATTCTCCAAGATTCACTATTCAGGGAGTACACATTTTGAGCTGCATATTCTAGGTTTAGTGGAGCTACTTTATAGAAGATCTTAGGGCACCTATACATATGCTGTGGGGTGGAGGGGAGGCGTGCATTAATTAGAGCAACTCTAAGATCAGCTGTGCATTTGGTGTTGTTATTTGAAGCTCTGACTCACAGCTATGTCTGGGTCTCATTTTAATTACAGGGCTAAGATCCTACATATACAAATTTCTTGCCTAAATCCTCTCTTGGCTTTAACTACTTTGCTGCCATGTTCTATTGATAGTCTGTTGAAATCAATAGAATATTAAAATAGAACAGGTACATTCTACAGCATAAAGTGAATTTAATGTTAGCATTTTTCTTTGTAATATACTTGGTATAGGTATGGGAGCAACCTGGGGGCCTTGTCACTTGTTTA
This sequence comes from Caiman crocodilus, assembly GCA_030014935.1. Taxonomy (NCBI): domain Eukaryota; kingdom Metazoa; phylum Chordata; order Crocodylia; family Alligatoridae; genus Caiman; species Caiman crocodilus. Next base: position 213,545,437 of record JAGPOW010000261.1, on the reverse strand, counting down.
CTTGCAGCAGTTGTAAATCATTGAAAGTTGTAATGTATTAAAGTTTGTTTGTATTAGTGTAGTGTCACACACCCACTTGCAACAATTGAAAAATACAGGGATGTAGTGACCTGTTGAAGCTGGGACATTAGGAAGATGGTCCTTGCCTGAAAGGGAACAACTTTGCAATGCTAAGAGACCACCTAAACTGCTTGGGTGTGTGGCAGCATGAGTTTTAAGTGCACTTAGTAAGTGTTAAATTGAACGTGTGCTACCTGCCTGAAATATTCTAGGTCAACCATGCAGTGCTGATCAAAAAGAGCATTTGCTAAACCAGTGGGTGTGCCAGAGTTAACCCAGAAGCCTCCCTAATTGCCACTTCAATCCCCTGCCTGCTCTGCTGCTCTGCTCCCTTTTTTATCTGCTCCTGTGCTGCCTGTCCTCTTCCAGATCTTCTGCATGCCACATGCAAAGGGTGCCCATGCCACTTGTGGCACCTGTGCCACACATCCACCTCTATAGTAAACTATGCAGTCCAATTTGTTATTTCATGTTCACTAATTAGCTACTTATCAGAACACGTAGCAGTCTTAATCCTTATGCTTTGTTACCTGGCACCTTTCTGGGCTCCATAGGATTCTGGAATTTCTATATCCTGTCAGATATATGTATAAAACATGGTAGAAGCCATTGACTGATGAACAGTGATTTTCCAGTGTGCAGACCCTACATTTACTTTGGGAAGTTGATACCATTGAGCCTCTCACGTGGCATGTCACATACTTGAAGAGAATACTGATAACTGTAAAAAGGATACTGCTTGTAAGTATAAACTATAGCAGTTTAAGTTTCAAGCTGTGAAGATAGATTTCATAAGACTGGGAATGCTAACACTCCAGTGTGTAGTCAGCACCAAGAAAGATTGTTTTGAGGCCTTTATTACTTAATTATCACACAATTAAGAATGTCAAGACTCTTAAGTGCTGCTAGAGTTCTAAGTATTAATTATAAAAAAAATAATGTCTGCGTTGGACCAAGTATTGCAAAATGTAACACAACAGTCAGTGTGTCATGAACAGTTTCTCTTTAATATGGTATCACAGAATGAAATAAAAAGCAGATTAAATGTTTCAGCTACAAATACCTTCCCCAAACACTGTATATCCTTTCATCCAGTATCATACCCTTGATGAAGGCAACTGTAGCTATAACGTTGTTTTCTGCTTTCTGCCATGGGGTTCTAATAAAAAAGACAATCTTACACTGCTGTAAGTTGTGTATTGATTACTAGTTTAACAATCCATTATGCAGGGTTTGTAGTGTTTTGACATTTGTTTAGTGACTTGCAAAAGGCAATGTGGGTGACTACATACAATGTTTTGCATACGAATCTAATTGTTTTCTTTTAAAACACAATTTTTTTCTTTTTCTAAGTGATATTGTTGAACTACAACCAGCATTAGCAACTGCAGGAGGTTTATCCATCTATGATATAGTCATGTCAGTAGATAAAATGGACTCCCATAAAAAGTGGTCCTTCACAATTATTTTTTTTCCATAAGTCAATGAAGAAAGAGTTTTATTTTTTACATTTCTCAGAATGGTAAACTTTTATATCGTTAATAACTACCCTTGTATTCTGTCTTCTTCAAACTCATCTCTGTTTACATCCTGTAGGAATACACCTTATTCTGAATATAAGCTCATTTTATTGTTATGCCTTATTGAACACGACCCCATTGTACATTTGTATCACTCAAAACCGGCATGAAATTAGAGTTTCATATCAGTTGTTAAATCACCAAGTACTAGTACTAAAAATTATAAGCCCTACTTTAATTCCTTTACAGATATTACTAGGCAATATGGGAGATTCTGAGGCAAATCCTCAAAGATAAAAATTCTGTTGAAATCAAAGGGACTATGATCTTTTTCATAACTATTGAGGATCTGTCTACACATACTCACAGGGGAAGGCAATGGAGTCCATGATTCTCCATTTCCTAGCCTGTTGTGTTTGTAAGACAAAAGAATCTCTCTCTTCTCCTTGTATCTTACCACTTTGCATCTGAGGAGAGTCCCATAAGCAACATAAAGGGAGCGAAGTAAGAATGAGAGGATTAGGATAGTCAAGAAAACAGTAGAAAGATAAACTAGGTAGGAGAAATTAAGGCAATGTTGAAGGTATGACATATGAAGAGAAATATAAATATTGTGAAGAAGGGGGCAGGGCAGGAAGGTGGTTGGAATAAAAATGGTGAGGGAGAAAGTTCCAGAAGTTTTGATAATGATTATGGTATAAATGAAAGTAAAAATCAAGATTCTCTTTTGCCTATTCAGTTCTCTATATGGATGCAGTCTGGCATACCTCACTAAGATGAATCAACAACTTGGATGACAATAAAAGTTTGATTGGGGTCCCACAGTTTTATTTTTTTAAATTGTTTAATTTTCTGTCAAATTGTTTGTCAAAACAATATGACAAAAAATTAATTTGACAAAAATTAAGACTCAAATGTATTTGCTGACTCAGGGTGTAAACAAACATTCACAGAACCCAGTTTAGGCTTAGGTGGCCTACTTTAAGTCACCTAGACCTAAACTGGGAGCAGCATGTGCAGCTGTTTGCTACTGCTAGGTATGGTATAGGCAACTTGAAGTAAGCAACTGGGGGTAGGGGAAGGGGCTGGTCGATCAAGGGAGGGCTGATAGGTCCAGGGGTTGGGTTGGCAGATCTTGGGGGAGAGGGAGGGGGACCTGGACTGGGAGGGAATTTGGGGGACTATAAATAGCCCCCCAGGGGTGGCAGGGGAGGCAAAGACAGCATAGCTCTGAGGCTGGAACACATGGCTATGTTTCTCCAGCTCCAACACTGTGTTGTGAAAACATACAGGTATTTACTAGACTGGATTAACCTATTATTGATCACATTAACCTAGGTCAATCTAAATTTCATTCACCTCCTTAGGTGAAATAGCTTTAGACCAGGTACAGCATTTTTAAGGTGATTTAAAATGTGTAAATGCCTGCACTCCCAGGCATTTAGATCAACCTAACCTTGGTTAGGTTGATCTTAATATGATGCTTATATATACCCTTAGTAGGGGTGTGTGAAGCAGGCTGCAGAGACGACCTGAATAGAGTGCAGGGCCAATTCATCCCCCCTGGGATGGCCTTCCCAGGCCGTATTTGATTTGGATTTGGATTTGGATTTGAATTTGGCCTGATTCAGGGGACAGTGATTCAATTTGATAATTTGAATTACTGTCCCAATTCTATTTGGCTGATTTGGATTTGGAGATCCAGTGCCAATTTGAAGAATTGGCTGTAGACTATAACAGGGAATCACTAAAATACCTATAACTTTGTCATTTTTTTGCAGATTCAAATGAAACCAGCAGGGATGGTAGCCCCTATGAGGGCATGAAGCTAGCCAAACTTCAAGGTAATAGATGAAGGGGTTTCTGTGAAAGTGCCCCTCAAACTGTTTAAAGCAAAACTCATATCACTTGTGTGTGTGTTAAGTCAGAGCAAGATGAAAACAGCAGAGATTGTAGCCCCTGCTCTGGGCAATGAGGCCTTCCAGGATTCAGGAATAGTGGTGCAGGTTTTCTGTGAAAGTGCACCTCAAGGTTTTGAAAGCAAATAAAAAAAGCAAATAAGTGCAGAGTGAGGAAGGTGACATTTCATCTGCATGTGGAGCTTGGAGTACCCCAGCACTGAGATGTTCACACAGCTCCATCCACACGTGAAAAATAACTCTATAGGAATACAAGTTCCTAAGGCTTTCTGCTTTAGAGCACCTTAATCTAATACTTCATGTTACCAGGGTAAATTTTTCACGTGATTGACCATTTTTAAAGCACGTTGTGGCCAATCACATATGTTAAGTTGTGGCTGTAGAGTGTTTCAAGGGCCCTATTACATGATGTATGTTACCTGTATGGACCCTCAGGGCACATCCACATGAGCATGCATGTCTCTTGCCCTGCCTCAAACCCCTTTTGAGGTGGAATAACAGGCAAGTGTGGGAACAAAAAAATTTTCTCTGCACTGCAAGTTTGCAGCACAGGGAGAAAATTACCCCCGTTTATCCAGGGGTCTAAAAAAACAAAGTTTAAAAAAGCGGCACAGGGCACAGTCCCCGACCATGCTCTGAGGCAACTGGAGGCTGGGTCCTCCATACAGACACTCTGGCTGCCAGAGTGTCTCTATGATCGACCCTTGCCCTGGTGCTGAAATGCGTGGCCAGCCAAGGCATGTGTTCAGCACCAGGGCTCCAGTATTGGTGAGTAAGGGGTCGTGGTGGGGCTGGAGGAGGGGGAAAGGAACTGTGGGGGGGACCCTGATGGCTCCGCCCGCTCCCCCAGACCCCCCAACCCCTGCCAGACCCCCCAAGGCTCCTGACCCCTGCTGGGGCTGGCCCCTTCCCCTGCCAGCCCCCCTGAGTCCCCTCCCCCTGGCGGGGATGGCCCCAAGCCCTGCCAGCCCCCCATATCCCCCTGAGCCCTGCTGGGACTAGCTCCTCCCCCCACCAACCCCCCTGAGTCCTGCTGGGGATGGCCCCCCCCTCTAGCCCCCCTGAGCCCTGCTGGGGCTGGCCCCAAGCCCTGCCAGCCCCCCCCAAGCCCCTCAACTCCTGCTGGGGATAACCCCAATCCCGGCCAGCCCCCAAGTCCCCTGAGCCCTGCTGGGGATGCCCCTCTCTCTGCCAGCTCCCCTGAGCCCCCAGACCCCTACCCTGTCTGTCCTCATCCTCTAAGCCTCCCCATCCCTGCCTCCCACCACATACTTAAAAAAACCCAACAAACTCTTGCACTTATCCACAATTGGAGGTGCTGTCTGGCTGCCTGGGGCCCCGCCTGCACAGTGGTTCCCAGGGGGCTCTGCCAGGAGGCCAGGAGCCCCCACAACCCTGCTTCTAAGGTAAGCAGAGGCTTTTTTTCCCCTCAATTTTTCTGTTCTTTTTCTGTTTTTTTTCTCTAAGTGATGGTGCCTGGGGCTGTAGGGGTAGATTTGGGGGCCTGGGGTTGCAAGTTGGGGGGTGAGGCTGGGTGGGGAAGCCATTGAGGGGTATGGGGAAGTTGGGGGATGGGGCTTGGTGGGGCAGCCATTGGGGGGGCTGCAGCAGCTGGTGGGGGATGGGGCCAGCAATCATGGGGCTGGAGGGGTATACCCTTTGTGTGGAGATCAAACTGCCATACCCATTGTGTGGGGAACAAACCCCCTGTTGGAGGGCCATACTCCGTGTGAGAGTGCTGATCCCCCTGTTGGGTGTCTGAACCCCTTTTGGGGGGTTGAACCCTTTGTGTGGGGGCTGAACCCCATGTTGGGGGATGTAGCCCTTGTGTGGGGGCTGAACCCTCTATTGGGGGGTTGAACCCTTTGTGTGGGGGCTGAACCCTGTGTGTAGGAGCTAAACCCTTTGTTGGGGGGCCATAGCCCTTGAGTGGGGGACCAACCCCTTGTGTGGGAGCCATTGCCCTGTGGGAGGGCAGCAAAATATGTATTCATGAATTCATGAAACCTGTATTTATAGTTCACTTTATTATTATGGTAAGAGACTTACTTTAACACTGTAGATATATCAATAAAACATTGTCCAAATGATCGCTGTCTCTGTTGCAGTCTCTCTCTCTCTCTTTACAGTGGTCTTTTGTTTTACTTGTGGAGGAACATGGATTTGGGGGTATTTTAGAGAGTGATTTGGGGATTTTTTTTTATCCGAGATTTTTCAGTTTTCCAATAGGGAACACCAGAATTCCTGCTAAGGAGGCCAGTGGCAGGACCCAGCCTGCTCAGAGCTGGCACCTTGGACCCATCTGGCTGTGGCTGACCTTCTGGTGAAATGGGGCCAGGAGGACATGTTTTGGCAGGCCACCACACCCGAAACATCTTCCAGGTGATAGCTTCCCAGATGGCTGGGCAGGGGGCACAAACAACAGTAGTGCCGCAAAAAGGCCAACCCTGCAACTGCAGGCCACTGGCAGCTGGCCCAGAGAGGCAGATGCCTCTACTGTCTGTGCAGTCTCCATCCAGGTCTGGCAGGTGCACAGCAGGTCACAGCGAAGCAGCAGCCCCCACTGCCAGACTGCTGCAGTGGGTAGAGGGTGCAGGGAACTCTCAGGGCTGCTTCAGCAGTCCAGCTGGCACAAGGGGTAGTGTCCCC
>JAGPOW010000261.1:213526263-213539189 GCA_030014935.1 Caiman crocodilus | reverse complement strand
AGACTGCTGCAGTGGGTAGAGGGTGCAGGGAACTCTCAGGGCTGCTTCAGCAGTCCAGCTGGCACAAGGGGTAGTGTCCCCAGGTACCAGTTGGCTGGGGCCCAGAAGCTCCTGAGAGTTACTAGCCTTGAGCTACTTGCCAGGGTGGCTTTTTATACTGCTGGGGCCGGGACAGGGCAGCTTTTTATACTGCTGGGGACAGCACAGGTGCTGGCCCCAGGCTCTAGGTCCCCCTGGGTGAAGATCCAGGAGGAGCCAGGCAGAGTTATTTTGCCCCATTAGGCACAATTTACTCCACAACAAAGTGCATGTCTGAGCACATCCACTAAGGCAAAAAGCCCTGGCTCAAATTTGAACCACTTCTATTTGAGCTGCTGCTTGCATGTGTGGATGTACCCTCAAGTGTCATCTATAAGTTGGATTTTAGGTGCTCAAGTGAAAGTGAGGTGTTTAAGCCTGTATTTTTTCTTTTTTCTATTTTTTATTAATTCTAGCCCTGGCATAGTAGTTTCAGTAGCTAAGAGCTACTCTCCTGTTAACAGAGAGAGTACTACTCTCCTGTTGAAACATTTTTGTTCTCCTACAATCTGCCCATCAGAACATTCTGGTATCTTGTTAGAAAAATAATTAGAAATGCTTGTTCTATTTAAGGCTGCATTGGGGTGAGAGAGAAATGCTTATTCTTTTTTTTCTACATTTAAACATTTTATTATACAAATATTAAAAACAAATGATGAAGATACAAAAGTATGTGGTCCTTCCAGGGGCCAAGCATGAAACACTTGTTAGCAACAAACAAACCCATTGTGCCACTGGAGACTGAAACCTCTTCCTCCTGAAATCTCACATAGGACCAGATATTTGTCTTGCATTTTACAGAAGACCTCATTGATGGCTTACAACACAAACTGGTCTGAATCTTTTTTGCAAGGTGAAGTGTCTAAATTCAAATGTGACACATGCCTGGGCCAGGAAGGCACCTTTGGAGCTGGCCACAGTGAGTTAGTTCTTATGGCTTTTCAGAGTTGTCACCTTGGACTGACCCAGCAGGAAATTGGCCAAGCAGATCACACTCCCATTGGGTGCTCTGTATGGGCTGGCGAAGATATACACATTCTTGGAGAAGTCCAGTGTATCAAAAAGGATGCTGAGGGTGGCAAAGAGCAACTGCAGCCAGCGACAGACCAGGAAGTGATGAAGATTTTCTTCCAGGAATCTTCTCCACTTCCTGGTGCTGCTGCGTCTAAGTGTCGGACAAAAGTGCCTGTGGCCAGGAAAGAGAGAGAGAGACAGGCCCACTTTTTTCCCTTTTAAAATTTTATTATATGAGAGAGAGAGAGAGAAATTTAGCTCTTTTCAAAGCAGCATAATTATTCTTCAGTAATCTGTTTCATTATTCAGCCAGCTGTGTATACAGGACACTACTGCCATCAAATGCTTTGGAAAGATACTGTTTTTGTTATCTCTTGTTCAAACTCTCTTTGTCAAAACACAGCTAAGTGTCCATCTGCAGCATGCTGCCCTTGTACTCTTGAAGGAAACTACAAGCTCATTGGCAATGGCATTAAAAAGTCATATCTATGTAAACAGGTTTGTTTACTTTCTTTCATTTTATGATGGAAAAGCAAATGTTTTAATCACTGGGAAAAATTACTGTTTATTCATAATTGCACCTGTTTTTGCATAATAGGAAGTACAGTTTGGGCCATGTTTTCCTGGAATTGTTGTCTGACTGGCACAGTTGTTCACTGAATCTGATATCCCTGTGTTATCTTTCAAGGGATGTTTTATTGCTTGTTTTATTCTCTGGCGTGTTCCTCTTTACATTAAAAGCCTCTCTGTGTTTTCTGAGCCACTACTGCACATCTCATTCAGGTCCAGATAGTGACATTCACTGTCTTTAAATTTACATTTCTTCAAAAGCGCAACCCAATGAACAAATACCTGTTTGATTGTCTGCCAAGTCGGATGTAAAGGAAATAGTGTATTGTGGGTTGGAGGGGATGCAGAAAAGAGCCAAGGAGGATTTTAGGTTTTGTGAACCCTTTAAATTATATTGTTTGTTCTTTTGCATGTTTAAGGTTTGCAAAGTGTTTAATTTTCACCTGCCCAGCCACCAAAAATCTCAGGACTTCTCAGGAAAAAATAGATTAGTGCAGCAGCCTCAAACTCATATTTCAATAGAGCCAAATTAATTAAAATCAAACCTCAAAAAGTTTAAGGCCCAGATCAACACAGGGAAATGTTCAGCATCACTAAACCTAACTTTAGGCACCCAACTCTGGAAAAGAAGGGTGTCTATGTATGTGCTTTGCAAGTGGTTCAGAGGTGCTCTTTAATTAGAAATGGCTCCGAGAGCTACTATAATTAAAGTGCCCAGAGCATTGCGTTTCGCCCATAGGCTATAATGGGGAATCATGAAAATGCCTATGACTTTGTCATTTCTTGCCTGATTTGGATGAATATTTTAGGGAAGGTATCCCCTTCTGAGGGCATAAAGCCTGCCAAGTTTCAAGGGGATAGGTGCAGGGGTTTCTGGGAAACTGCACCTTGAGGTGCAGACAAGCAAAACTCATGTCACTTATCGGTAGTGGCAGCCTCCTGTCATTCCGTGTGCAGATCTGGGGGCCTGTGCCCCTGGGAGGACTGGGGGGGCCGGGGCTGTGCTGGACTCCTCCTAGGGGTGCAGGCCCCTGGATCTGCATGTGGAATGACAGGAGGTTGTTTCTGTTGCTGACCCCAGGCAGCAGTGGCAGCCTCCTGTCATGCTGTGTGAGATCTGGGGTCCGCACTACTGGGAGGAGTCCAGCAGTACTGGGAGGGTGAGTTGAGCTCCATGGGGCTGGCAGAGTTGCTTGGAGCATAGCCCTGGGTCTCTCTGCCTCCTGCCACTGGGCTGTACTTTGAGTGGCTCTGCCAGCCCCATGGAGCACAGCTATGCAGTGGGAAGTGGTGGAATAGCCAGTGGCAGAGCTGCTCAGAGTGCAGACCTGGTGAGCACAGCCCAGTGGCAGGAAGCTCCACAGCCTCATGAAACTGAGCCTGGTGGTAGGAGGTGGAGGAGAGCCTCTGACCAGGGCTGAGTTGTAAGCTGCTCTGCCACTAGCTCTCTGCCTCCTCCCACTGCTTCCTGCCTCCAGGCTCAATTCCATGGGGCTATGGAGCCTCCAGCTGCTGACCTTTGCTCACCAGCGTTTCGCTCCATGTGGCTCTGCCACTGGCTTTCCCGCCACTGGACTGAGGTCCATGGGGCTGGCGGAGCCATTTGGAGCACAGTCCTGGCTCTGAATAAAACCCTGGCCAGTGGGTTTCCCCCACCTCCCACCACAAGGCTCAGCTTTGTGGGGCTAGTGGAGCTGCTTAGAGTGCAGCCTGGTGGTGGAAGGTGGGGGAGAGCCAGGGTGCTGGCTCTGCCAGCCCCACAGAGCTCAGCCTGGCAGTGGGAATTGGTGGAAGAACCAGTGGCAGACCCGATCTGAATGCAGCCATGGCTCTGAGCACAGCCCTGACCAGTGGCTCTCCCCTGCCTCCCACTGCGAGGCTCAGCTCCATGGGACTGCTGAGCCTCCAGCCACCAAGCTGTGCTCAGCAGGGCTGGGCTCAGAGCCAGGGCTGTGCTCCAAGTGGCTCAGCCCGGTGGTGGGAGAGCCAGTGGCGGAGCCACTTGGAGCACAGCCCTGGCAAGCACAGTCTGGTGGCAGGAGGCTGTAGAGCCCCATGGAGCTCAGTCTGGTGGTGGGACAACCACTTGCCAGGGCTGCGCTTGGAGCAGCTTCATCCCTGGCTCTCTGTCACCTCCGACTGCCAGGCTGAGCTCCGTGGGGCTGGCAGAGCCGCTCAGGGTACAGCCCCGGCTCTCCCCTGTCTCCTGCTGCCGGGCTACTTTCAAAATGTTTTGAGTACCCTCATTTCATTTTGAAGTTGCTTTGAAGCCTTTTGTTCATTTTGATTTTGCTGTTTCGAGCTCAAAACACATTAAAACAGCTTGAAAACGACACATCCATCAAAATTTTGCACAGCCCTAATAGTTATGCACTTATGAATGGGTTTCACCACAGTCATATCATGGATTGGGGATGCTTTAACAAGCTAACAGATAACAGAGAGTGTGTCAGAAATCCCATTTCCCTCCTGGATATAGATGCCTACCTTACAGCCCTAATTTAAGATGCCTATCTGAGAGAGATTCATAGCCTGAAACTATATTAGGCAATTTGGTGCCTAAGTTTTTCCTTTGGGCACTGAGAAGTGGTTCACATTCTTCTTTTAAAAGACAGCTGCGTGCTGCTGCCTACCTTTTACATGAAGATTCATCCAGGAAGAGAGTGGCCTAAATTCTAAGCACTCCTTAGTCTGAGGCGTTTCAAACCCACATTTCCCATTCCAGGAAAGTGTTTTAACTTCAAGGCTATTTTCTTGGTTCAGACTGAGGTACTCTCCACATCTCTTGTAGAGCCACTTGGTAGCAAAGTATTGAGAAATGATGGGCCTTGAGAGGAAGATTAAACAACAGAAGTAAACAGAAGAGCCTGACTCTGTAGTGTAATCTAAGGATGAGGTTTTCTGGGCATAGGAAGACTAAGATTTTAATCCTTATTCCAGAGACAGCTAATGTACTTTGCATTAAAGAGTCACTGGCTAGAAATTATAAACAATGTTGGCAGACAAGCTTCTTTGGGTAACTCTGATATCTTTTATGAGACCAATTTGAATAGCTGGATAAATTTTTATTTGCAAGCTTTCAGGTATAAATACCATTTGTCAGGCTGGGGAGGCATCTGCAGTTGTTGTGTGCTCTTCGTGGATAAAGATACACTCAACAGCTTGCAAAGAAGAAAATTTCCAACTATTAGAGTTGGTCTGATAAAAGATATCAGATTTATCCAATGAATCTTGTCTGCCTAGGTCCTGAGACCAACATAGCTATAACCTATACCCCCATAAACAGTGTAGAAGCACTATTCAAAAAAACCAGAAGTGTCCTTCTAAATTATTTTTCAAGATTTAAGGGGAAGGCAATTTTTGTCCCTGAATGTACTGTGGGTTGTGAAGTTTCAGATTGTACAAGATCCCTTCACTGAGGGAAGAAAGAAAATGTCTAGCTATGCACTTCCAGCAAGAAGAAGCTTGCTAATGGAAGTTGTGATGATGTAAGTTAATGGAAGTTGTGATGATGTAAGTGATGAAGACATGGCGATACAAACTGAATGTATTACATAAAAGTATTGTAAAAGGATCTTAGAGCTCATATCCTTCTCTGTGCTCCCCTAGAGCTTCAGGAAGAATTTGCCTAGTTAGCCAGAACATTTGCACAGTGTCCTATTGCTATATTGTCATCCCATTGTACTACCTTTTACATGAGGTGAACCATGCCTTAAAAACAACAGCAGACCCCAGAATTAGAAGAGAATACTCTCATTCTGAAAAATTGCCTGGAGATCTCAAGGCAGTAACAAAGCATGGAATAAAAAAACAGAAGGCAGGCCAACTTTAGAAAATAAATACTATAGTATACTACACTACACTATGGCAAATCAGCAGGCCTTGATGGCCTTTACCTTCAGGTTCTGAAGGAGCTTAGGTTGGAAATTGCTGAACTCCTAAATATAATATGTAACCTACCATTAAAAACAGGCTCAGTACCAAAGGACTGGAGCATTGCCAATGTAACTCCCATATTTTTAAAAGACTCAGAGAAAATCCAGGGAACTGCAGGCCAGTTTGGGTTATTTTTGCCCATGTGCATCACTTTATACATATCTACATTGAATTTAATTTGCCAGTTAGCTGCCCATTCACTCAATGGTGTCAGATTCTTCTCTAGTACCTCATAGTCTGCCTTGATTTTTACCACATTGAATAATTTTGTGTCAGTTGCAGATTTCTAGGAACTTCTGTTCTTGGAAAACTGCTGGAAACAATAACAAGAACAACAAAGAATTATTCAGCACATGCCTGAATGTGACTTCCTAGGGAGGAGTCGACATGGTTTTGTCAAAGGGAAATCATACCTCACCAACCTACTAGAGTTTTTGACGGTGTCAATAAGCAGGTGGATCAAGGTGATCCAGTTGACATTATAAATCTGGACTTTGCAAAATCCTTTTGACAAGATTCCCCATCAAAGGCTCTTAACAAAGTTAAATAGACATGAGATTATAGGGAAGGTACATTAGTGGATAGAAAACAAAGAGTGAGTATAAATAGTCAGATTTTGGACTGGAAAGAAGTAAATAGTGGTGTCCTCTAGGGATCTGTGTTGGGGTCAGTGCTATTTAATATGTCTGAAAAGGATCTGGAAATCTGGAGTAGTGAGGTGGCCATATTTTCAAATGATACAAGATTTTTCAAAGTGGTAAAGACCAAGACAGAATGTGAGGAACTACATGGATCTGGCATGATTGAGAGAATGAATGACTAAGTGGTGGACGAAATTCGATGTAGAGAAGTGTAAAGTGATGCACATGGGCAAAAATAACTCAAGCTATACCCGCACTATGATGCGCTCTACATTAGCTATTACCACACAGGAAGGAAATTTGGGAGTCGTTGTGGACAGTTTGCTAAAAACATCAACTCAGTGCTCAACAGCTGTTAAAAAGGCAAATAAAATATTAAGGTTTATTAAGAAGGTAATTGTAAACAAAACAGAAAGTACCATTATGCCCCTTTATATATCCTTGCTGCATCCATACCTATAACACTATGCTCAGGTCCCCACACCTCAGAAGGGATATAGAAGAACTAGAGAAGTACAGAGAAGGGCAACAAGGATGTTTAGTGATGTACAGAGACTTCCATATGATTAGTGGTATATAAGGAAACTTCCAACGTGATAAGAGTTTACAAAATACTGAATGGTGAAGAGAAAGGAAATAGGGATTTATTTACTGGCCATGTCTATATGAGCAGTGGACTGTGCAGTTGTTACTGTGCTGTCCTTTACTTGCATAACCAAGTACTAAATGACTGCACAGTAACCAGAGTTACTCTGGTTACTGTGCAGTAGCATCCCTGCACATTTTTCCCCTGAAACTACCATACAGTAACAATGAGGTATTGTACAGCAGCTCATTACTACTACAGTTACAGTGAGTAGTGGTGAGTCATGATTACATGTGTATGGGGTACAAGTGGTGAGTCATAATACTACAGTGGTTACAGTGCAGTAGTGGTGAGTCATGATTACTGCCCTACAATGCTACTGAGCAGTAGTGTCTCATGTACACCTGCCCACTGTCTCTCACAATACAAGAACTAAGGGTCACAAAATGAAACGAATAGGTGTCAAGTTTAAAACTAAGAAAAAGTTCTTTTTCACACAATGGGTGCATCTATATGAGCACTTTACTGAGAAGTTGACTAATTAGCTCCACAGTAAAGAGTCACCATCTACCTGTGTACCTGTTTCAGGCAGTACTATTTTATGGTAGAGGAGTTGACTCCACTGAAGCACATGTGTAGATGGTGAGAGGGGCTGGCTGGGGCATGAGGGTGCTAAAGTGCAGGGGTTGCCGGCCATGTAGCCCCACACATTATAACCCCCAAGGCCACTTGCTAGCACAAGGTTGCTCTGCTCTGGCTCAAACTGTTGCAGTCCTGGACACATGTGTAGAGGTTGTGCATAGGAGCAGCTGACTCCTGTGCACCAGAATTTATCATGTCGCCTTAATAGTACGTATAGATGCACCTAGCATATAATAATTAAAGTACTCATTGCTACAAAATGGCGCACAAATTGAGAATTTAGCCAAGTTCAGAAAGGGATTGGACATATATTTGAATGAAAGGTATGTCAATAGCTATTGAGCATGGGACTTAAGAGTACAGCCTCTGTATTAGAATTCATAGACCTTAAAATTTGGAACCTGGAAGCTGAAAGCAGGAGAGGAACAATGGGAAAAATCCTGGTTATACCCTGTTCACTCTCCCTTTCAACATCTGCTCTCTGCTACTGAGTGACATGGGACACTGGGCAAGAAGGAGCTATTGTCTGACCCAGTAACGGCAGTTTGTATGTTCTTATACTATGCAACGGCAACCATTTCCCGTAATTTGACTGCATTTCCATATACTATCCCAGGGAGTTCTTTTGTACTTCAGGAGAAAGTAAAAAGTTTTCTGCCTCTCAGCATAATCAGACATTGCTTTTCTGAATCATTAAAACACTGTAAAAGCCAGCCTACTGGGGAAGTAACTTTCTTAAATGAGCTTCTCTTAAGATTCTAGGAGAGAATATTCTTTCTCTTTTTTCTTATTCCCTCTAGACACAATCTATCCTGATGAGACTAAGCAACACATCTCAAGAGGAATCCAAAACCTATTATGTTAGAAGCCTATAAAAAGATTTTAGATACATGATTGAGAGTGAGCCATCAGGGACAGTGGCAATCAGATCAGGACCATCTGTCCTGAGTGACTTTTTCAGACAATTAAATAAAAGGATAAATAGCTATTCTTTTCAGTGGCTAAATATTGTGAAGGAGTAGGAGTTAGGGATCAGAAAGCAATAAGATTTGCCTTAGGCTGGGAAGTATACAGGTTAATAGTAAAACAAATAATGAAGAATACTCAAATAGAAGGGCAAAGATGAAAAGTGATACAACTGGGAAAAGCACATGCTCTAGTCTTTGGAAAATTAGTCATGAAGAAGGTTTTAGAGTCTCGGGGCAAAAAAGAAATAAAATTCAGAAAAAGGGAAAACTGAGGTGCTAAATTAATAACTCCTTAATTATATCTAAAGGGAATACTTAAAAAAGTTTAAAGAATTTACAAGTCTCCAGTCAAAAAGTTCATAAAAACACCGTATTTAGCTGGAGTCATTATATATGGATTTAACAACGTTAGAAAATGTAGGATGATATCCTAAGTTGATTGAAGTCCATGGGAACTTTATCACAATTTCAAGAAAATGAGGAGCTCACCTGACCTGCTACAGCAGTTAGATCCTAGAAGGTATTTAGTTTGGAAGTTTAAAAGAACACATTGCATACAACCTAAAATACAACTATATACTTTTTTTCCTTTTATTTTGCAGAAGGAATGTCTTATATCCACCCCCACCTCTCCAGCTACTTTTCTTCTCCTATGAATTCAGTATTTCACACATTATCAGAATAGGCTTATACTACTTATTCCAGACTAATAGAAGAAGTTTGAGGAGAAGCCCTCCTGTTCCCTCTATCTAAAACAGTGGTTCTCAACCTTTTTGGACTTGAGGCAACCATCACTGGACTTGAGGCAGCCCTCCATAACTTTGTGAATTGAGCAGTACCCTATTTAAAAAATGAATGTGTGTCTTACAGTGCTTACCTCCTTGCAAAGAGGCCAGGCAGTGGGATGGGGGATCATTCAGGCAGGGAGAAGCCTGAACCTGAGATTATTTGCGTAGCTTATTTTATGACCTCACACTTCAGGACATCCTGGTTGAGAATCACTGGTTTAAAGCTACAATTGCAGGTGAGGACCTCCAACTACTACCTTAATTTGTTTCAGGGTCTTGTTACAGGGCAAATTTTGGCAGCTTTTGGAACACTGGACTGGCTGCACATTAACACTTTTTAATTGACTTAAAGCACTTGTTTTTCAGTTTAGAGTTACACCACCCCAGGGCACGATTACCTCCAGTCTGCCTAATTTTGTGCCTGTACCATTACCAGGTAGACACTTCCCACAGCTATTCTACCCAAGTTGAAGTCCTTTAGACCTCCAGGCACAGGGGATACAATTGTGGGGGTCTACTACAGACCTCCTAGCCAGGATCAAGAGCTTGACCAGGAATTCACCAGGTCAAGCTCTTGATGGCTGAGTTTGCATGCTCCAGATGCATGGTTGTCATGGGAGGTTTCAACTATCATGACATCTCATGGAAAGAGTGCTCAGCCATATCTGAAAGGTCACAAAGCTTCCTTATGTGTGTGGATGAGCTCTATATGACTCAAGAAGTCTATGGACCGATAAGATGCAAATGTTGCTCAGCTTGGTACTGGCAATGGAAGATAACTTAATCAGTGACCTAACAATTGAAGGGAAGTTGGGAGACAGTGACCATGAGCTGATTACCTTTACCATCCACCGTAAAGCTGGCAAATAAGTCAGCAAAGCAGAAATCCTCAACTTCAGGAAAGCTGATTTGACAAGCTCAGGTGGCTTATTGGCAACGCCCTAAGGGACCATGACCCAAAGGGAAAAGGAGTTCAAGAAGAGCGGTTGTTCCTCAAGGGAGCGATCTTGAAAGCACAAGCAATGTCTATCTCGTCTCGGAGGAAAGGCAGCAAAAGGGCACAGCAGCCCCCTTGGCTCTGCAGGGAACTAGTGGACCTCCTGTGACTAAAAAGAAAGGCCTATAAAGGATGGAAGTCTTTTTTTAGATATGTGGGGAGCTGGAGAAAAGCAAGGGAAACATTGGACCCTTGCTAAACCATATGGGTCAACTGACAACCAATGCGCAGGAAAAAGTCAACCTGCTCAATGGGTATTTTGCATCGTTTTTTCACCAGCCTCAAGGGACGGCCCTGCTCAATATGGTACGGGATGGCCAGGTCGAGGGAGAACTGTTACCCTTCATCAATGTTGACCGTGTGAAGGAACACCTTGAGAGGCTGGACACCTTCAAGTTAGCTAGCCCAGACAGTTTACACCCAAGGGTACTTAAAAAGCTGGCAAGCATCATAGGTCAGCCACTGGCACAGATCTTTAAGAACTCATGGCACTCAGGCGAAGTGCCAGAAGATTGGAAGAAGGTCAATGTGGTACCTATCTTCAAGAAAAGGAGAAAAGTAGATATGGGGAACTACAGGCCCATCAGCCTGACCTCCATCCCCGGAAAGATCTTGGAGAAAATCATCAAAAAGACCATTCTTGACAAACTGGCTAAAGGCACCTTCTTGAGGGATAGCCAGCATGGGCTTGTTGTGGGTTGGTCTTGCCTGACCAATCTCATCTTGCCTGGATAACGAAAGAAGAGATTGATGTCAGATATCTCAACTTCAAAAAAACTTTCGATATGGTATCCCAGGATTGTCTTATAGAAAAGCTGGCCAAATGTGGCCTTGGCTACATCACAGTCCACTGGCTGGGGAATTGGCTTCAAAGTTGGACCCAGAAAGTAGTAGTTGATGGAAGTCAATAGTTATGGTGCACCATAACCAGTGAAGTCTCCCAAGGCTCTGTCTTTGGCCCTATCCTTTTCAACATCTTCATTAATGATGTGGACATTGGTGTCAGAAGCAGCCTGACCAAGTTTGCTGATGACACCAAACTTTGGGGAAAAGCATCCGCACCCGAAGGCAGGATGGTGTTCCAGGCCAACCTTGACAGGCTCAGAGAATGGGTGGATGAAAATCTGATGACCTTCAACTCTCAGAAATGCAAAGTACTCTACCTTGAAAAGAAAAACCTGCAGCATTCGTCTAGGCTTGGCAGTGCTACACTTGCTAGCACCATGGCCAAAAGGTACTTGGGGGTCATGACTGACCACAAGATGAATACGAGCTACTAATGTGATGTTGCAGCTGACAAAGTGAGCAAAATGCTGGTTTGCATCCATAGATGCTTCTCTAGCAAATCCCAAGATGTCATCCTCCCACTGTACTTGGCCTTGGTGAGGCCACAACTGGAGTACTGTATCCAATTCTGGGCTCCACAATTTAAAAAGGATGTGGAAAAGCTCAAGAGAGTCCAGAGGAGAGTCAAGTGCATGATCAGAGGGCAGGAAAACAGGCCTGCCTTATGATGAGAGGCTGAGAGCTATGGGACTCATAGTTTCATAGTAGCTAGGGTCAGGAGGGACCTGAACAGATCATCTAGCCTGACCCCCTGCCACAGGCAGAATGAATGCTGGGTTCACAAGGCCCCAGACAGGTGATCATCTGACCCCCTCTTGAATTTGCTCAAGGTAGGGGCGAGGACCACTTCCCTGGGAAGTTGGTTCCAGATTTTGGCCACCCTAACTGTAAAATATTGCCTTCTGATCTCTAACCACACGTTCAGGTCCTTCAGTCTCTCCTTGTAGGGCCTGTCCTGCTGCCCTCTCCAGATGGATGGCCTTCCTCTGAACCCTCTTCAGGCTGGCCACATCCCTTTTGAAGTGCAGCGCCCAGTATTGGATGCAGTACTCCAACTGCGACCTGATCAAAGTCGCGTAGAGGGGGAGTATCACCTCTCTAGACCAGCTTGGGATGCACCTTTGGATGCATGACAAGGTATGGCTCGCCTTGCTGGCTGCGGTCTGGCACTGGTGGCTCATGTTCATTTTGGAATCAATAATGACTCCAAGATCCCTTTCCACCTCTGTGCTTTCAGGAAGAGAACTCCTCAGCCTGTATGTATGCTGTGGATTCCTTCTCCCAAGATGCAACACCCTGTATTTGTCTATGTTGAACCCCATCCTATTCTCATCTGACCACTTTTGTAGTCTGTCTAAATCTAGTTGCAGCCTCTCTCTCCCTTCAAGGGTGTTCACTTCGCCCCACATCTTAGTGTCATCAGCAAATTTGGACAGTGTGCTTTCCACCCCCTTGTCCAAGTCTCTGATGAAGATGTTAAACAGTGCGGGCCTGAAGACCGAGCCCTGGGGTACCCCACTGCTCACATCTCACCGGGGTGAGTACAACCTGTCCACCACTACTCTCTGGGTGCGCCCCATCAGCCAATTTTTTACCTATGCAACTGTGCAGGCATCAATGCCACAGTTGCTTAATTTATTGATGAGGATGGGGTGAGAGACAGTGTCAAAGGCCTTCTTAAAGTCTAGAAAGACTGTGTCCATAGCGACACCATCATCCAAGGGTTTAGTTACTTGGTCATATAGGGCAATCAGGTTGGTTAGGCAGGACCTGCCTTTGATGAACCCATGCTGATTGCCCCTGAGCATGATCTCCCCTGCTGGCCCCCCACAGATGTGCTCCTTGATGATTCTCTCCAAG
>JAGPOW010000261.1:213473435-213526163 GCA_030014935.1 Caiman crocodilus | reverse complement strand
CCTGCCTTTGATGAACCCATGCTGATTGCCCCTGAGCATGATCTCCCCTGCTGGCCCCCCACAGATGTGCTCCTTGATGATTCTCTCCAAGATCTTCCCTGAGGTAAGGCTTACAGGCCTATAGTTACTTGGGTCCTCTTCAGCCTGGAAAAGTGTAGGCTAAGTGGGGTCTGGTGGCTGCCTATAAGTATATAAGGGGTGTATATCAGGATCTGGGGGAATGCCTGTTCACCAGAGTGCCCCATGGGATGACAAGGTCAAATAGTCACAAACTTCTCCAAGACCATTTCAGGCTGGACATAGGGAAGAACTTCTTACAGTCTGAGCCCCCAAGGCTTGGAACAGACTGTCTCCAGAGGTGGTGCAAGCACCTTCTCTGGATTCCTTTGAGTCAACTGGAAGTTTATGTTGCTGGGATCCTATGACCCCAGCTGACTTCCTGTCCTTGGGGCAGGGGGTTGGACTCGATGATCTTCCGAGGTCCCTTCCAGCCCTAATGTCTATGAAATCTATGAAGTATCGCAGAATGCCACCTGAGTTCCAAGGGGCACGATCTTTTTCCCCCTAGAGCGCCCAGTGCCTGTGGTACCTCTGGCTACCACACAGACTGGTTCCACAAGCTGGCTCTGCTTCTGTTGGCAGTGATGCAGTAGGTAGATGCCTCCTGAGCTCTGAAAAAAAAAAGAATTGGGCCCCTCGAAGCTCAGAGTGAGTGAGCTCTAGGGCTGCAGTCCTGGGCTAGGGACAGACATTACACATAAACTCCCCCCCATCACTCCCTGCTAAGCAGGAATTCCCTCTACCCCTCTGCCTTGCAGAGAGATGTCTGTGTATTAGCTAGCAGGCCACATGCTGGCTGCAGTCCATGCTGAGTCAACAGGTAGAATCAACAGGCAGAATCAACAGGTAGCTGATAATGTCCCTGTGTTGTTTTCTTAATGGGATGATAAACACTGAGTTAGAGGTGGTAAACACTGTTATCAATTCACTGCTGGGCTAATCAGATCATCCTACCCCACACCTCCTCCTCCCCTCAGCTCAGCAGTGTGGAAGGGAAGGGAGGGCTGCTCTAGCACCTCCTGTCTTCTAGCCTGAGCCACCACAGGCACGTGCCTCTGTGTCTGGGATGTCTGTGCAGTTACAAAGTGCCTAGACAGATTAGAAAGACAAACAAACAGACAGACAGACAAAGCCTAGACAGATTAGACTAACCTGCAAAAAATGAATCAGTTCAGGCTCAGGCTTTTTGAATATCTGTCCCTAGGCCTGGAGACCAGGGCTGTCAGGGCTTAAGCTTAGTAGCCTCATCTTCCATGCAGAGCTGCTGTGTCAGTTCAGCAAGACCACAGAGCCCTAGGGAAGATGCTTCCTAGGGTTACTCTGGTCTCACTGAAACTGACATGGCAGTGGGCCCACCCTGTGCCTGGCGAGAGCTGTGAGGAGGTCCTGCTGTCAGCCCTGCCCCTCCTCACCAAGCCTCAAGTCCTAGCTATGCAGGTGA
The DNA here is from genome assembly GCA_030014935.1 of Caiman crocodilus. NCBI lineage: Eukaryota > Metazoa > Chordata > Crocodylia > Alligatoridae > Caiman > Caiman crocodilus. Next base: position 213,524,662 of record JAGPOW010000261.1, on the reverse strand, counting down.
AGGATAGTCAGAGTAGGTTTTTTGCCTTACCGTGTGACTACCAGTAAGCAGAACAACACTAAACTTATGGTGTAAGATCTAACAAGGCCCTCAGTGATTTCATCTTCTCTTTGCTTTTTAAGGTGAAAGATGATATCTAAGCATGTTCAATAAGAAAGGGCTGTCCCTGCTCATTTTCTTTCTGACTTTTCTGAGATCCTGTAGAATTAGGGGAGACTCAATTGTTGTGTTCTTGTCAGTATTGCTGCCATTGTACTTGTGGATTTTATTTGTTGTTTACAGAACAGTTATCAATGCAAGCTCAAACCATGGTAAAGAAAACCTATGTGATCCATCTACAGTGCAGAGTTTGCTTTCTGTGGCTTTGTTAAGGTTGCATGAACGTGGCTAGTGTGCTAAAGATAGCAATTTAAGACACATTTTCTGTGTGGCACAGATGATCTTACTGTCATAGTGAAATAGCCACTCTTTCCTTCAAAGTGACTTTCAAATGCTTTGGAAGGAAAAGATTTCTTTTCCAAAAATGTAATATATCCTGTTGGTTATGACTTGTCATTTTAAAGCCAAAGCAATCAGAAACCTGTCGGCTCACTACATGGATCATTATTAGTGCTGCGTGACCAAGGCTAGTGAAGAAAGCATTTGAATAACTGCTATACATTAGGAAAAGAATGTTTTCATTTTTAAAATGTTGACCATGATAAGACCATTTGTTGCTGCTCTCAGCATCAATCAGTGTATTTGTATGAACTCCAGGATTCTAAACTAAAGCAAGCTGAGTTGGGAATTTTTAAATTAAATTAAATTCTTTTCTTATTTCAGCATTCTTTGGCATCCGGCAGATTTGAAGCCAACAAATATGTTTAAGTTGGCATTTCCTAAACTCGACATCACAGACTGGCAAAGCAGATTAAGGAGCATTTTGTTGAGGAAAATCACTGTGCATGACATAGCTAGCCATTCTGACAGCCCAGAATGAACATATGGGCTTTCATTAAATGGATTAAAAAAACAGTTTTGTTAAAACTGTTCTAAAAGTATCAGCCTTAAGGGGCATTTATACATGTGCTTCAGGAGGCAGAGGGGGAGGAGGACACTTTAATTAAAGCTGCTCAGAGAGATGCTCTAATTAAAGAACCCAGAGTGTCACATGTATCAGTGTCCCTGTGCTGAAAAATGACAACAGGGGTGATTTAACTAAAACGCATCAAATGAACTTTCGTTAAAGTACTCCCACCACCATTTTTCAGCACAAGGATGCTGATACTCATGGTTCTGGAGTCTGCTGGAGCACAATAATCACCACACTCTAGCAGATTTGCTTAATCAAGACTGCTCTGATCTATTATAATTACAGCACATCAAAGTAGCCTCAAAGTATGTGTATAAATTATAATTGTACAATGCACATGTATAAATAAAAAATAATAATCCCTCCAAAATAATTTATTCAGGAAACTTTCAAATGCTAACATATACATATATTTGAATTACATCATATAAAAGCTAGATTTGCATTTCAGTTTTCGTCAGGTCCCATTGTAGCTAAAATTACACCCATGTGGCAGAAATTTGTCATGACTATTCTAATGATAGAGCAGTAATTTGCTAGCAGGTGTTAGGCAAATTAGAACAGATGTCTGCATGATGCTAGGGGAGATGGAGGGGGCAGTATGGCCTTTGGATAAAGCATTGGGCTGGGATTTAGGAGAAGCATGTTCTATCTGTGGCTGTGACAGTGTCCTGCTGGATGACTTTAAGCAAGTATCTTCGTGTGTCATTTTTCTAATATGTATAGAGCAGATATTGATCCTTATTTCATTTTTAAAGCAATTTAAGACCAACTGCTATGAAGTGTTAGCTAGCTAGCAAGGTAGCTACTATTCAAGTTATTATCATTAAAGGTCATAATATAAGTTGTTTCCTTCATACCAGAATGTATTTCCCCTGAACAAATCCAGATTTATTATTTTAAGGAAAATGCTGTGTGCCCAGAACTAGAAAAATCTGTCCTTCTCTTTGTAAAATTGGTTGCTTTTTAGTATTAAGACAATCTATTTTGTGTAGATTCTATTCCAGCTGAGTGCCAAGTGGATTTACGTACCTAAGTACAATTCTGTTCCATTCTGCTCAAGTCCTAAAAATCCCTGAATGCATCTAATTTTGTAATGCACCGTCACCTGACCCTTAAGACAGAGTCAAAGTAGTAGCTAGGAAGAGGGAGACCCACCCACTTTTTGCCTTAACTGTTATTCAGGGACTTGAACAGGGTGGATTAGAATTGTACTTAGGTGCCTAAGCCCAATTATATACCTAATGCATGGAATAGAATCTGGCTGTAAGTGATTAATTCTCTATTCATAGCACTCTAAACAAAAGACTAGGAATAATAATCAGATTCAGTTTCAAGATCTGCCTTTACTTATTCCCTGTTAATTTCATAATGGTTCTTTTTTTTCCTTGCTGAAAGGCTGCCACAGTTTACCAGTTGAATAGAAATGAAGGGAATCTATCAGTAGTAATATATATCATATATTTTGCTGCAGCTCTGATGGTCACACTTAATTTCTATCTCATATTCATTTTCAGTTCAGCTGCATTAGGAGTCTGATTTGTTTTTGCTGACCCCAATCCAACTACACTATAGTTCTTCAGTGTAATATAGACAGAATGCAGGTCAAGATAGCACCTCTTACTTCATCATCAGGTGAAGTAGGTAGTTGCCTATGAAAGCTTATGCCCCTCTGTACCACTGAGTGCATGTACACATGCAATTAATGTAATACAGTAGACTCCGGGGCTTATCGCACTAGTGTATATTGTTCCTGGGTGCCATGTTTATACGTGCACCTGGGACCAGAGCATGTTGAGCCAGGTCAGATCAGCTCCCACTGGCAGGGAGACAGTGGATCAGCCTGGGAACTTGGAGCTGCTCTAATCCAGCTCAGCATACTGCAGAGGGGCTGGATGGGGCACAAGGGTGCTCCAGTGTAAAGCTAGCTGGCAAGCAGCCCCTGTACTAAAACCAACCCTCTTGGTATGTACATATACATTCCAGCACACTAAATAATGCTGTGCAGGATAGCATTTGTGTTGACAAGTACTAACCTACAGCAGCATTTATTAGTTTATTGAAGCCTATTAGGATTGCATGTGTAAATGCTGAGATTTTACTGTGGAGCTAATTAGGCAACTGCAGTAAATGTCTTGTGTATATGCACTCAATTTGACCCTAAGTTGCTCTGCTGCCCTGCTTTTTGTCTGATTTCAGACAAACATGATTAATTCCTTCTCAGTATAGTACAGCATTGCTCACAAGAAGCTACTATGACTGTTGCATTTAAAACATTGTAACAGATTCTGAAAACAGAGATGTTGAATTATACTACCTGGGTCCAGTTAACCATGACGCATTATCCTTTTAACTGCTAATTGAATTAAGCACTATTCTGTGGGAAAGCAAAGGGAATAGCTATATAACTAAGGCTATCAACGATGCAATGAAACGAAGGAACAAACAGCCCTAAAACTAGATGAATTGTGAGCGAGAATATCTGTTTAATTCTCATCCTATATATCAAAAATAAAACATACTAGGAATCCCATGTACCATTATCTGCCTGATTTGCATAAGTATCTTTGTGTTTTATTCATGCTAAACTCATGTTCACAACAACTACATTCAAACCCTTTATTTTTTTCCAGAAAGAGTGTGTCACGGGGCACTGAAATACCTGCTCCTTTAAGAGCAGAACTGCTTAGGGAGAGGGTCCTAGGAGCCAGGCAGAAACACCACAGGTGTAGGTTACTATGGCAGCAGGCTAACAAGGGAATTAGCCTGCACCTGCACCTGATCAGATGCCCAGAAGAAGGCAGGGCCCTGGGCACATATAAACCCCAGGGCTGAGGCAGGGATTAGTATGGTAGCAGCTAGGGGAAGGAATCTGCAGCAAAGAGTTGCCCAGAGATACTATGGCCACCTGGTATGCTGCCTATAGGACTAATGGGACTCCAGGAGCTCACCAGGTACCCTAGGCTACAGGGTGTGTAATGCTTGGAGGGAAGTTTGCCTCTTGTAAAGAGACAGAGTGCACCCTGCACTGTTTGTATTATGTTATAGCCCAAGGGCTTGTATTTTGGTTGTTGTTTATAAACTGGTGGACTGGACCTAGGCTACTGGGAGGGAGGGGCTTGTTGGGGCACACTACAATGAAGAGACCCCCAGTGCCAATGTGGGTGCAGAGACAGGGCTGCAGGGAGCCCAGACACAGAGAGGCTGACCTATATCAAGGCCTCAGAGAGACAATGCTTGAATACTATCTGTGAGGCATGGGGCATGGCAAAGGGGTGGTTTTGGAGCCACATATCTAGCCCATAAGGCTAAGAGGCATTCATTTTGAACAGGACCCAAAAAGGTGTCCAAAAACCCACAGGGTTCAGTGGAGTCCATCAGGACCATGTCCAAATATAAACTCAAGGGCAGCCTCCCTATTTATTATAATTACCAGCAAGATGTGACAGGTAAGAAAAAGGGTGCCCATTGGGCAAGACTGGCACAGTCTCAGAGCCCTAGGGGTATCACAGCCGTCCCTGGGGATCCCCATGCCATGACAATGTAATAAAATTAAGTTACTAGTGTTGGCCAGAGGACTTTAAGAATATGAGTAATTTCACTGACACCAGTGATAAATGTGCTTCATGTTAATCATGTATTGAAGCATTTTGCTAGATCTGAACATAATCTGATTTTAAAGACAAAGTAGAATGTATTGATTCATTGGGGTTTTTTGGGGTTTTTGATATCCACTATTCAAATGGAATATAGAATCTTGTATCATAATGTGACCTCCGATAAGGCCTTGGAGCTTATGAAAATCTAACAGCAAATTGTCTGGATAGGAGACGGGATGTGAAAATTACAATCCATCTTGGGGAGCGGGGAACTCAAAGGTGGCCCCATCTTCACAATCATCCCAGGCAAGAAATTTCACCTTGATTTACACAATGCTTAGAAGTGCCCTTGATGAATAATGGGGGGGGGAAAAAAAAAAAAAAAAAAAAGGAACAACAATTGGGATGACTTTTGTGGTTTTTTAGGAATTCAGTGGCCTCCTTTCTACCAGAAAGAGGCTATTAAACTGGTAAATATCTCTTGAGGGCACAAGCATATATAAACTATTTTTCCTTATTTTAATGCCTAAAGACTGCATCATTTTTCTTCTAAACTAAACACCAATAGAAATGGGGCCATAATACCAGCAGTTCCCATACAATCTGCCCAGAAAACCTAGAATACAATTTTGTTGCAATTGAGAGATTTTTCTTTTCTGTCATCAGGCTTTTATTTGTTATCTACACTATGCCTGATTTTTCTCTCTTCCTCACAATGCTTTAATGTAATATTGCAGTTAGTGAAGTGCAGATAATGAGTTCTCTGTGGATTTCACCCACAGTATCTGCAGGAAATTCAAATTACCTGCTAAAATAATCTGTCCCAAACTATCAGATCATAATGTGATAGGAGCAAGGAGATATGACATCTAGCAATGAACACGCAGCATGCAAATTTTCTGGGTTTTTATCACAAAATGTAGTGGGCCAGATTGTGAAGTGCAGCATCTGCTATGCACTCTTTTGCTGTTAGATTCTGGCCTGAGAGCCAGGATATCTGTCTTCAGCAGAAACAGGCAAGGACACTGATAGTATCTCTACTGTACCTTTACATGGTTTTACTGCTTCTGGCACTAAAGTTTGCATACTTCTTCAAAGCATTGTGTTGCTGTGCAGGCATGCCTTGTGTAAGGGAGGTGTCCCAAAGGGAAAAAAGAATGTGATCGGGTCATTTGAGGCTTTATCACAGAGCACCTTCGGTCCTGGCATTTCCTGAAAAGCGTGCTTTTCCTTCTGGCCTTTTTGACTCTACACTCCCAAATTCTCCTTTTGGCTTTGTTTAAACTGAACAGTTCTAGGAAGAATTTTCAGAGTTAGAGAATGGATTTTTTTTCCTCATGCTGACCCTGTTCTAGGTGTAAGCATAAGACTGGAGAAGGTCAATGTCAGAGAAAAGACTTAACTATCAATGTAATGATAATGGTTGTACTGCAGTAACACGCGCACCCCTTCCTTGGTGATGGGCATGATAGAAAAACATGATTAGAAAACACTATCAAATCCAGATTCTGAGCTCCTTAAGATAATGTCAAACAATGAAATGGAGGTTGGGGATCAAGTCACACTAAAGTAGTCATCAAAGCAGTAATCTGCCTATCCATTATTAGAATGAAGTATTCTTTAAACATCCTGGCAAACTGTGAGTTTTTTAAGCAGGAACATGAATATTGTCATTTTGTAGATTTTTAATGGTAGGTTTTTAATAAGGATTAGAGATGATGGGGAAGAAACCATCGAGATATCTCTAGAAGAAACAGACTAGAGATGACTGAGCGTGGTGGTCACAGCATAGTTAATAGTGGTATAAGTTAAAACCCTGAATAACTATAGTGGAGCTAACTCATGAATTACCTAAAAACAAAAGAGAAGAAATCAACATGTTTTTGTGGTAGAGAATGGAAATCTGTAAAGATGCCAGGTTGGGGGTTCACATGAGTAAAGCAACAAGACTAGTAAATGATTTTAGTGGACACATTTTGAACAGATTAGAATGGGGCAAGATTGGAGAAGACAAGATCATGATAATTTACAGTCAAGTACATGTAAGGTGATGTGAAGCCAGGATAAGAGATTTGAAAAATTTCCTTCGAAACAAGGCAAGCTTATCTTCAGGTATTAGTGGAATAACCTGGTTTGTATAATTGATCCAAAAAATAATAGGATAACTTTAAAAAGGGCTACTTCAATGATAAGTGTTTCTTTGTAATTGTATTCCCTCTTAACTTGAAAGACAGTGACAGTAAGATAGAGTTCATTTCTTTTATGCTTGATAATGACTTTTCTTTTTAAGCTGGCATGGAAAAGACTTGTTAGAGATGATCCTTTCTTTCCTTGTATAAAACTTAATAAAAATTATTCTTTTTTTCTCTAAGCACGCATACTTTCTAAAAACTTTTTTTTTTTTTTTTTTTAATTACAATTCAGTCCTCAACTCCTACAGATAAAGAAGAGAATTAGTTCTTTTAAGGTATGTCTATCCCATGGTGGTAGAGAGAACAGAATTGCCATGGAAACAGTAAACCCCCTATCCCTGTGCTTAAGACATGGCCCCAGTTAGAGTGCTCATGAATGATGGACTGGAGTACCCCTAGGCCATTCTCACTGTTTCATTATCAGGATTAGAATCAAAGAGAAGTAGGACTGGAAGGGATATCCAGAGGTCATCTTGTCCACCCCCCTGCCTAAGGCAGGATCATCCCTATCCAAACCATCCCATACAAATCATAATCTAAACTCAACATAAGACTGCTGTCAGTCCTAACCCAACACAGACCTAATGCCCTAACCTGCTACAGGCAATGTAGGATAAGCACACCAGCTAATGTCCTGCTTCTATAAGATGATGTCAGTTTATTCGTAAGAGGTCTTGGATAGAGGGCCACATCCTCTCACTAGGGAAGAAGGCAAGCCCCCACAGAGTCTGTTGCCCTGTGGGGTCAGGCTAATTCTCAGGATTTTAATATTGCGCTGTTAGATAGGAGAGTGTAACACAATTGCACATATACATACACACTACCAACTTGGGCACATACACATCCAAATCAGCCTAGGCACATATGTACCTATTGCCAATTCAAGCACATACACTATACACCCCAAAAGTTAGACAAATTAATTGTCCATACCCACACATTTGGTACACATACACAGATCACTAATTTGTATATCATGCACACAATGATTGGGGTGTGTATAAGAATATATACGTACACTGTTACCAGGTCACATGCATACAATCCACCTACACACAAACACACAGGTAAGTTCCTAACTTGGGTGGTGCAGTGTGTGTGCGTGTGTGTGCTTGGGGTACCTGGGATACTTGGGGGAAAATTCAGGTGAGAGAGGGAGTTAAAGTGTAGGGAGTGAAAGTTGCCAGAACTGGGATTAGACACGATGGGCAAACTATAGTAAAGTGAAACCCAACTTAGGGGTCCAAATAACTGTTTTATTACAGAGACAACACACTACACAGTCCCATGAAGTGGGTGCATGCATGTGAACCAATAACAATGGCAGCAGGAGAAGGAGACTCAGTGGAAGGGTTGGAGTCCAGGTAGGGAAGAGAAACAAAGTCCAAGTCCTTGCTTGAAGAGGGGATGGGGGGTGATAGCTACCTATCCAGGCTGGAAGGGGTCTTTCTCCAGTAGGTGTTGTCCAGAATGGGGTTACCAGTAGGGCCTCTGGGTAAATAGGTGGTGTGGCATGGTGCTGGTCCAGATGGAGAGGACATCCCAAGGAGTCAGTCTCCAGTATCCCTTTTTATGGGGCAGACTACCTATGATCTCCTATGGGGAGGGCTTGTCTAGTCCATGCAGCGTCAGCCCTGTTCCAGAGGGCTCCAGGTGTTCTTATTGAGCATGTGCAGCCTTGGCACAATGGTGAGTTGCTGCATCTCTTGTTTCTTGAATGCTGAGGGTGGTTCTAAGGGCTGGGTTGTTGGTCCAGGTAATGGTATTGATGGCCTGGTCATTCAGAGGGAGCTATTTTTAGACATTCTGCCATTGCCTCTCAGGCACTCTCATTCATCCTCATTCATTCAGGAACAAAGTAGCATAGGAGGGGTAGGTGTGTCATAGATTACACAACCAGGCATGAGGATAAGATGGAAACTTGACATGATTTATGCTAACTTACATATATAGGCCTAAAACAGTAATCATACCATATAAAATCAGTAAAAAAAAAATCAATACAAAAACAGGGATATCTATATCAAAATAGCAGGGCACTTTTTTGCAAAGAGGGGAGAGAAAAATAAAAGTTACTACCTAAAATAAGATGTAGGATAAGCTTTAACATTTTATCTTACTTATACTTATCTATGGGGAATGAAGAGGGAAAGAGAGGGATAGAAATGGTTGGGGAAGGGGAGGGAATGTAATTTAAAATAAATTTAAAAAAAAAAAACCGGGGGTTTTGCTACAAATCCATACCAATCTGACTGTAGGGTAAAATTCCTTCCTGATCCCAAATATGGCAATCAGTCTGACTATGAGCAGAGGGGCAAGACCCTCTAGGAAGAAACCTTTGCCCTGGGTCTCACCAAGAGCACTTGCACACAAGCCACTCCCCAGCCTTAACTGTAGCCAGCACCCAAAACCTCTGGGAAGGCTTAAAAAGAGCCTCACCCAGGAGAACATCCCCAACCACTGGCTGTCCAACTTTTCTTGAACACCTCCAGTGATGGAGAGTCTACAACTTCCCTAGGCAGTCTATTCCACTACCTTGGTATTTTAACAGTGAAGATGTTTTCCTGGATATCCAACTTAAACAAATTTTGCTGCAACTTTCAGCCATTGGTTTTCTTTTCTGCAGCAAGAGGGAACAGGTGTTTTCCCTCTTTATGGCAGCCCTTTAAATATTTGAAGACTGCTACCATGTCCTCTCTAAAGTGCCTTTTCTGCAAGCTGAACATGCCTAGTTCCTTCATTTTCTCCTTGTATGGCCTGCTTTCCAAGCTCTTTATTATCTTTGCCTGCCTCTGGACCATCTCTAACTTCTCCATGTCCTTTTTAAAATATGGAGACCAGAACTGCACACGGTACTCCCAGATGAGGCCTAACCAGCACCCAGTAAAGAGTCACTGTTATCCCCCATATCTTGCACCTAACATTTCTGTTGATGTATCCCAAAACCACATTCACCTTTTTAGTGGCTGCATTGTACTGCAGACTCGTATTGAGTCTGGTCTGTTGAGATTCCCAACTCCTTTTCCATAGTCCTGCCATGCAGCCAGGTTTCAATCATTATATATTTGTGTTTTTGATTATTTCTTCTGATGTGTGGAACTTTGCATTTGTCCATATTGAACTTCATCCTATTGGCTCTAGTCCAACTTTCCAATCTGTCAAGATCCTTATGAATTGCACTTGCATTCTCTAATCCTTTACAAAAGTATTTGCAAACCTTTGCAGTTTCATGTCATCCCCAACCTTGCTCATGAAGCTTCCTATGTAAGTATTGAAATTACTAGTAAACACATTGAACAGCACGGTGGCCCAGTGCAGACCCCCTGGGAAACTCCACTGAAAACTTCCTGCCATGGACCCATTACTAATTACCCTTTGCTTGCAGTTATTGAGACAGTTATCTATACAACTTGCGGTAGTTTTATCTAGCTTGCATTTTTTCCAATTTGTTTATGAGAGGTTCATGTGGAACCCTGTCAATCCCTGCTGAAGCCCAGATGCACTATATCTGGAGTATTGCCTTTTGTCCCAGCCACCTGTGGAGGATTCAGGATTGAGAGTGTGGTCAGGGATAGAAAGGCAAGAAAGATTTATTGACTTAACAAAAACACAGCTATGCATAGTAACAAAACAAACAATGACAGACAAAAGCAATTTATGTAGGCAACTTATCAGCAGTCATCTCTGATGCCTGATACACAGCAAGCTTCTCTTTCCACAAAATTCAGTGAAGTCAGGAGTTCCCAAACAGCGCAGTCTGAGGGGTACTGGGAAAGACCCTGAAATTCAGTTCTTGGGCTCGTTGAGATCCATGGGCCCACTGATCCAGCTAACAACTAACTAATTCTTTTCATAGAGCTGTATGTTCCTTCTGAGTGGTTTCCAGATATTCTAGCCAATTTAAAGCTTCTGAATAGTTCTGATAACGTACAACCACTCGGATTCCTTTTACTTCAACTGTCCTTAATACTGACCAATAGCAGTACAAGCCTTACATTCTTTTGATAAGATCATTTTAACTATGCCACAAGGCCTTACTGTTTTAAGGCTTTGCTGAATTTACTAGGCCTTACTTTATATAAGGCCTCACTACATCTTAAACTTTAATTAGGCTTTTAGCAACAACATGTAGCTGAATATTTAAACAAATACAGAAAAAGCTTGGTCTAATCTTCATAGAGCCTTCAGCAAGCACCATTATAACAGACATAATTTCAGCTGTCACGCCTTCATCCACCCAAGTACTTACAGGGTTGACTCAGGTGGAGTTGGATCAAATGGGAAGGCCCTTTTGTATCAGTGACAAACCAGAGCTCTCTGCTGCCTCTGTGGAGACACATTATTAGAGGTTTCTAAAAAATTAGCAGCCATTGTCAAAGCCTCATTTGTCTTTAATACTTTTGTAGCAAAGGCATGCATTGACCTTGCTAACTGTAACAATTTTCATTAAAATATGACCTTACTGTTATCCACTTGAGTTCAGGGAGGTATTCCAAATATTATAATTATCCATAGGATGTGCCAATGCAGAAATAATTAGAACCTGCTATAGTTGTTGTTGGGGGGGGGGGGGGGAGGGGGTTGGTTTTTTTTTTTTGCTAGCTACAGACAACCAAAAGTTCAATGCAGAATTGATTGCGAGGGGTTTTTTTGTTTTTTGGGGTTTGGGGTAAGCAGGGTTGTTTGTTACCAATCTAAAGAGAACATGCATTCACTCTTTGGTTGTCATATCGAAGATGGGGAACAGAGCAAAGCACGAGAAGCTCTGGCCTAAACTTCTCCTCCCTGGTTCAGTTTGCTCCTGACTGGGCATATATATAGATACTATACCTGGGAGTAATTTAGTGCTTTCATGCACATTAATTGCACATGTAGACATGCCCAATGTCTATTACATACTTGAATTCTGGATCTGTGAATGAAGACCATGATTGTACTTTCCAGCTACACTCAGATAATTCAATTAGTCTTTACAAAGTAATGGTTCAGTTTTTCACCAGCTCACATTAGGTCATTGCACAAACCTAGAAGTCTTTGGCAATAGTGTTTGTGGTTAGATACAGTTTTTTAAATTTTAGTTTTAGAGGAAGAAAAAAAACTTGTATGCCAAAGGCTGAAGTTAAATGGTTCAAAGGTAGTTGTAGATAAAGGACCTTCCAGATGAAGCTGTTTTCCCATAAAACAATGCTGATCTGTCAAAACTGAAAGTTTTCATAAAAATGTAGTGGCTTAAAGAAAACAATGTTGAGAGAGGTTTCGAAGGCTCAGAATAGCATTTCTGGTCCAAACCTGAGAGCTTTATCTGAGCCCAGTATCTGCTGGAATTAGTTGAAATGCAAAAAGCTGAAGTTCATTTTCTGGTCTGAATCGTATAGAACTGGAAAATAAACTTAGCTTTTCTCTGTCCTGAGGTGAGTCTTTTTACCTCATTGGCTCTGTTCAGGCATCTCTGCCTTTTCAACTTCAAAGGCATCAGGTGTGTTGCATAGTAAAATGGGTACATTTCTGAAATTCAATCATCACAGAATGGGAAAATCTGTTCCTACCCAGCTTTTAGTTATGAAACACTCTGAAGAAAATATTAAGTGGAAACAAATGGGACTTAAGTGCCTGCCTCTCTTTAGAAAATGGTAGGTAGCCATCTAAGTCCTTTAGCTGGTTTGAAAAAAAAAATACCCTACAGCAATAGTAAAACAAGTACTTACAGATACAAACTACATTCTCCCTTCACCAGAGGCAGAATCTTTCAGTACTAGAAATCCCTTGAGACAGTATGTTCTTGTAAGAGTGCCAAGCTGCAGCCACCTCTGTAGACCTAAGTATTGTAAATTGTTTTGGATAAGGTTCAGATAAGCAAATGAACATTTGGATGCCTATCCAAACCCCCAATGAAAAACTGTTGGCAGATTACAGTTCTGTTTCTTTCCTTTTGTATTAGTACATAAAAATATATTTCTAGGACTCCAGTTTTAAAATTTTCACTGCTCCCCCATCTTCGGCCAGGGTGACAGAGTATTTATGAAAGGATTAAGTGTCTTAAACTCATTTGTATGCCCACCTATGCATAAGCCAGTTGGAAAAAATTAAAGGATGCTAAGATCCTAACTGAATCTGACAGCAAATTCTTCTGATGCAGATAGCAATTTTCATATGAATGCATATTTGGGGGGTCTTATTCACACTTGGTGGCACAAAGATGTGTAATTGCTTTTATAAATTGACAAATTAAATAGTATGGAACTATACATTTCAAATACATATCAATACAGAGAGATTTGTTTGACAGGGTGTGACACTGGAACATCAAAATACCCAGGGAGTCAAAAAAACCCAGGGAGTTTAAAAAAAACAAGGACAAGCCAATAAATTTTTGCTAATTGCTCTACTGAGAACAGGATCACTCAACTGAAGGGTAAGAGTCAGCTCCTTAGCCCTATGGAGACCACTTTATACTATAGCAGAGCAAGCCTAAGTAGACTGAAATGGTCAAGTCTGGATCCCTCCAGAAAATAACTGGAGGTAGTGCTGCTTTAAGAGCTTTTCTTGGACATATTTTCTCCTATATCTTGGCATAGGCAGCATGGTGATTGTTACTTAGCAGGAGAAAGGAGCCTGAATTGGAAGCAGAGTCTTATTCTCCTGCATATTGCTGAGACTCATCCTAAGGGCCGACCCTGAGACACTTGCCGTGTTGCTCAAGAAGCCTGACAACAGAATTGCAAAGCAGTTCAAAGACTTGCCGGGGCTCACACAGCAGGGCTGAGAGGAGAACCAAGACATCCTGATCCCTATCCAATTCTTTATTCACTAGACCACAGAAAGATGTGAGCAAGGCATTGCTGCCAGTCTGTGACTACCAGAATAGAATCTGTGTCCATTGATAGAGAAGGCTTCCCATTAATCTTGTTTGACCAGGAGACTAATGTCAATGGTCACTGCACTAAACATATGCCAGGCACTGCTGTCAGTCCAGAGGGTATGGGCCTGAGAGACTAGCACTTCTGTTTTGTCTGTAGATCTTAATCATGCTGAAAAACTGCAGGGTATATGCAAGAAATGACAGTCACTCAGTGGAAAAAGACCAGTTCTGATGCAGATTTTTTTCTCATTAGGGTAGTCTGAAAAGAGAGATTAAGTCAGAATTTAGATCAATGACTTGAAAACATGTTTGAGTTATGCAGCTAGTAGGAGAAAAAGTACAACTTCTGGTATTATACTTTCTTCTCATGCTGCCTCTCCATGTATTGTAATTAAACATGAAATACCTCCTTCTGTTCCCTCAGTAGGCTCTTTACATATGGAAGAAAGCAAGTGAAAGGCTCTGTGTAGTTGAAAAGCCTGTGCAGCAGGTTGCTTATCACTCCCTCAAATACAGCATTGCCTTGCTGTTTCTAGATGAGTGTGTAGGAGTTATAAACCTTTCAGCTCCATTTTTAACAATGAAGCACCACTTTTTGTTGAAGCAAAAGGATTTCACCTGAACTACTTTATGTAACTATAAGAGAACCTGAATACAATGGTTCGGTGGGCTTGCTTGAACTCACTGCAGAATTTCTCTATATTCATTTTATAAAGTGGTAATGACTCTATTCTGATTTGATCATGTGTGAGTTACATTTCTTGGGGCTACATGACTGACCAGTAAAAGTAAACTCCTGCCTTAGAGCCTGAGTGATAATATTTAGGGGTGCGCGAAGCAGGTCCTATTCAATTTGGATTCAGCCTGAATTGGGGACAGTGACTCAATTTGTTGATTCAAATTGCTGTCCCCGATTTGATTTGGCCAGATCCTAATCTGAAGATTTGATACTGATTCAGAGAATCAGCTATTCTGACAGACACAGCTTTAAATGTTTTTTCTACATACCTCAACATACCAGCGTGAACGTTGCAATGATGGGATGAATGATGCATCCCACAGGAACGTTCCCCCCCACCCATGTGCTGAGCAGCAAACCTGGAAGTGGACCAGAACTACTTCTGGGGAGCAAGCGGGGGGGCCCATATGCGTCCGGGTCAGTAATCAGCCATGGGGTGACCCCAATTGCACCCCCAGATCCAGGAAGCATGTCACCAAGCCAGGGAGGTGTGGGGGGGACCTCCAGCAAGCTCTCCAGCAGATCCAGAAGTGCTCCTGGTCCACTTCTGGGTCTGCTGCCAAGTGTGCTGAGGAGCCCCCTGCACTCCTGTGGGATGCTTCATGCACCCCAGCATCACAACATTCACGAGCCACCTGCTACCTTGAGGTATGTAGAAAAAAAATATTTAAAGCTGTGTCTAAGTTCAAATCTCCAAATCTTTCTGGATCTCTCCAAATTGATTTGGAGGGTTCCGATTCAATTTGGAGAAATTAAAAGGTCCTCTGATTTGATGTGGATTCGGAGATTCAGACACCAAAATTAATTGAAGCGGGGAACAAAGCTTTGCATAGCCCTAATAATATTCCATTGGAATTATTTTGTTGAGTTTACCCTCAAACTTAGGTGATAGAACAAACCAAGTTTCCCTTGTTCTCCCAAGTTTCATACACCCTTAAAAATGTTACTCAGATGATTTCTGGGGCTCCCTGTCCTATCTACCTAACTTTGCCATTCCATAGTGGTCATATTCCTATTGGCCAGTAATTCACCTGGAACTCATCTTTAATTAGAACTATCTGTAGACTCTGTCCTCTAACAAGTTTTACTGATACCAAGAGAGAGATCTTTAATTCAATATGCTATGGCAGGGTTGCTGATCAGCACTAAACTGTCATAAATTTTAACTTAAATGGCCAGTTGAGGATTCCCTGATGTGAAAAGTAATTCTGTGAGGGTCACTGGCTTTATGTATGATCTCTACACAATCACTCCTACTCCCTTCTTCAGGTTCTTGTTAGTGTGAGTCCATGTAGGCTGCCTGCTGGGAGACACTTAAAGGAAGTGAGTGTCATATGTTGATAAAGGGCAATTCAGAATGGTTCTTAAGTACTTTTATAACACTACATGGGTGACTTTGACTGTATTTTAAAATAATTTTTTTCCCTGAAATTATTAACTCATAAAAGACTAGTTTCCTTGGCCGATTGTGCAAAATGTTTGAAGTCAAACTTTTTTTTCAGTTCTTTCTGTTTTATTTTTAAAACTGTTTTGTGTCCCCTGCTGCTTGTGGGCATTTCTAAAGCATTATAGTCACTCTGATTTTGTAAAAAATAAGACCTTTTGTAAAGGTCATGAATTTTTAAATAAGATGTTATTTTATATAGATATATTTTATATCTAATAAAAGATGTCACCTTTACCACAAGTTCTGATTCCTTTTGCCTCTAGACCAATGTGGCTACAACCTGCATACCTGAAATATCTGTTAGAATTTGTCATAGAGAGAGATATTTATTGGTGTTGCTCTGAGAAGACCGGACAAAGTGGCACCTTTAAAGACTATTTTTTTAGAATGGAATAAGTTTTTGTTGGCTATAGCTTATACCTTTCTCAGTGAGCTAAAGTGCCACCCTGCCCTGCATTCAGCCAGCTCTTTTAGTGAAGAGGACAATCTTTGAAAGACTAATTGACCTTTGCTTTTCAGACTGCTCTTTAAAATCTATTAAATTAAATTATATTAGAGACTAGAATAACACTGAAAATGTCTCAAAGTTTGTGTAAGCTTCTAACATTTTTATATCATTGAGCCAATAAATTAATTAATTTTGCCTACCTCATACAATGTGAACACAAGAATGCTGTCTTGTACTATAGATTATTATGGCTGTTCCAGAACAAAGAGATCTACTCATCACTTGACTGGAGTTGATGCAAGGGTTTAATTAATTAACACTACAATTACAATACATGTCTTTTTAAAATTAGTGAAAAATATCTAGAGTTGGCAAAATCTACTTCATTGAATTGCTAGAAAAGTAATTGTATAATTCCCAATCCTACCAGTGTTTATATGTGTGACTAACATCATTGAGTTTGATGTTCCTCCTTTGTATAAGTGTTTGTAAGGATTGTGGCCTGAGTTGTTTTTCCAATATTGTCTGGTAAATTAACTCCATAATTAAAAGTCTTACCTGTAGTACACATTTTAAAAAGTCTTCAAGTATTTTTTTTAGCACTTCATAATGCAGTAACTGACTAATTAGAGCAAATTACTGTCATAATTGCAACATTTTTTTTAATAAGGAGAAGGAAAGTATTTATCATATGGGTGTTCCCACACCCCTCCTCCTTTGGGTCTGCTGAAAGCAGCAGAGTCTGAACACCCAACTAAGGACTCAGTGAGAATGCTGAGTGAGTAAAAAATGAAGACTCAAACCTTGTTGACTTTATGTACATCCTTTTACATTGATGATTTTTAATTTCTTAACTTCTTTTCAATTCAAAGTTTAAGATATTATTCTCCAAAACCTGCACTCATATCAAAAACATCAGAGGTCAGAATACTCCTGAAATTCAGTGGGAATGGACAGTTCCAGACTTCTTTTCCCTAACCGCGAGCAGACCCTGCAGTGCATAGTGGCAGAGGTTTAGTCAGGAGGAGCTCATGTATGGAATGGAAAGTATTTGAAGCATATTGCTGGGAACAGGGAGAAGAGTGAACTTTCATTAAGAGATGGATAAGTGGTCAAAAGAAAGGGCATTTATCTATCAATTTTTGTTACATTTTGATTCCCAGTCCTGCGACATGCTACTTGCCAGGGATTCCTACCGACTCCACTGATGGAGCTGATCTGTGTGAAGCAATCTACATGATTGGGGCCTATGGGATAGATAAAAAAAGGACTTTGCTGCAATGCTGACACCTTTTAGGCACCTGGCCCCAAGAATGAATCCAGAACTTTGAATGAGGCTCTGTGTGCACTGCAAAGAGAGAGTTAGGTGCATCAGAATGGGATCCAAAACAAGAAACACTGACTGGAGACTATCTGCAGCTAGTCAGAAGGAAATGCTGAGGGCGGAGCTCTTTATGAATTTGGGAATCTTGTTCTCAAATGCAGGGAGAAGTCCACTGCGACCTTCCCTAAAACCCCCTCTGGCATGTGCATGTCTCCTATATCTATGCTGTCTTTCTGAAAGAGGAAGACGACAAGGAGAAGGAGCATTTCTTTGCCCTCTTGGTGGCAGTCACAAAACATTACGAAGATATTGCATACCATTATAAATATAGATGGTATATATTGGACCAAGCAGGCAGTGATTTTTCTCTCTACAGGACTGGTAAGCCTGTGTATGGATTACTGCATCTGTACTTTAAAGAAATAAGACCTCATTGACTACAAGAGAGTCCAGAGGGTAACCAAATTTGAAACAAGTTAAAGAAAATATCACTTGTAAAACTAAGGCAAGCAGTGTCTAAACAGTGTAGCAAAGGCTTCAAAGACATTACTGTCTATAAACACATAAGGATTTTTATTAATGTGTGTCTAGAAGCAATAATGGACTAAACTATGAAAGGAAATATGTGGAGAAAATGGCACTGAAGGAAGAATTTTACAACCAAAATAGGAGAGAATTGAATAATCCCCAAAGGAGACAAAATGGAACATTTTGGGCCCAAATGAACACTAAGGCCAACAAAAAGATTCCCAAATTATCCCATTTTACTAGAATTGGATCTATCCTATTCAAAGTAATCTAGGAAAGGATCTAATAGAGTATCTGTAAAAATATGTTATTACAGTAATTTAGACAAGAATATTTAACAGGCTGTTAATCTTTATAAGTGATAGAAGCTACTATCTCATGGGGTAAATTAACTGTCTAAAATGCATGTTTTGGGTGCCAAATAAATAAGGTAGTCCATTGCATAGTATTTAGTTTCTCAGGATCATATTGTTATTGGTGGTGGCCACTCTCAATAGGAGTATAACAGAACATAGGGTGTGCTCTGTTTCTCACAGGGGCATGGGCAGCAGTTGGCAGGTGACTGCAACCTCAATTACCTGATTGGGAACAGGGCCCAGCTGTTCCTTAGAAGAAGTGGGCCTTTAGTAGGCAGCAGTCTGCTGCTGGCAGCCAGGAGAACACCACTCAGCTGAAGCTGCTGCTTTCAACACCTTGGAGGTCTGGGGGAACTATGAGGATGGTAGGAGGTTCCCTATCCTGGGGCACAACCTAAAACTACACCCTGCTGGGTAGGATGGTCTGGTGGGGCTGCCTGTAGCAGGGTAGTATGGGAAATACTACAAGAAACACTGGCAGAATGGAGCCACTGATGGAGTGTGGAATTAGAGCACCAGACACGTGGGTTGTTGGAAGCAGAAAAGCTTTACTTACAGTCCTTAGGCTGTAGGCACATTCCTTGAAGTTACAAAACTCAAAACAGGAACTCAGGCACACAGAATCTCACACTCATGCAGGGTATGGGGCATTGGATGAATCTGGCAGGGAGTCAGTGTCAGCTGATCAGGCCTTGCACGTGGCTTGGAAATGCACACAGATGTTTCCTCATGCACATCCTAGCTCTCCTCCTCTGCTTTGGGTGGGCATCACCCAAGCCTCTTATTCAGTCAGCTAGCCAATTACCAACTGACATGTATGCATAATTTAACGTGAGCCAATCGCAAGCATGCACTCACTAGTACAGCTGCAAGGTTTTGGCTGGCTCTGATTTTGCACCTGAACATTTCCCGGGCTACAGGGGAAACTTCCTGCTCTCGTGCTTATGATGTGCTCAACTCAAGCTGTGCTGAGGCATCTCTTAACTATTATGCACAGACAGGTAATCCTAGGAAGTGCCAGGCCACTCACTTTTCCAGTAAAAGGGGAGTATGGGGTGCCTTATAACCCCAGCCCCCCACAACCCTGAAGGGTAAAGAGAATGAAACAAGGGCCCTGACTCACTGTGAGCTCTGAGGCTGCATCAGTGGTCCAGGTGTGAGGATACAGAGGCTTGTGAGGCCCCAGTGTGGGGGCATGAGAGGCCCAAGTCAGACTGGAAGCCTGGAGCTGAGTTGGTAGGGGCTGGGAGCCCCAATTGATGGACTGGATCCCAGTGTGCGGGCACAGAGATTATGAACTCATGGGGTGGAGTATGAGTCCCAATGTGAGACTCTGGAGTGCAGGTCCCAGTGTGGGAGCATGGGCTTATTAAGCTGGATGTTAGGTCAGGTATGATAAAGCTAAGTGTTAGGTCATGAATACCATCTGTGAGGCAAGGGACACAGTATAGGGAAGGTCATAGCAGTGTACAGAGGCCTTTGGCATGCCTCCAGTAAATGGGCAACCTCCTGCCTGATTGACATTTCTTAATCATTATCATCAAGGTATGTCAGGAAAGGTAGGTTAGCCAAGAGACAAATGGGTGGGCCAATGATTGGACTGGCCCTGGGATGCCCACTTCTTACAATGAAGATGACAGAAATCTTAAATTTGAAACATAACCAGAAGAGAGAGAGAGAGATTCTCCATGCAGTATGGGGATACTAACTTCAGATCAGTCAGTAATGAGATACAGAATAGCTGCATTATAGATGGAAACAGGTTTTGGTGCAATATCACATCCTTACTGGACTTCACTTCTAATAGTGAAGAGATCCATTTCTGAGCTATTGCTTAGGATTGTTGCTGTCATGAAAAAGTCTCACGGTAATAAATCTGGAGGCATCCAAGTCTCATCAGGATCTTCTATAGGGCATTTTTTGTTTGAATCAAAGTCTTTTGTCAGATCCATAAAGCCCATGTAAAGATTTTAGCACTTCTTCTCTAGTGCTCTAGCAAGAAAGATCATATCTGTTGTACCTCTGAGTGATCCAAAAACCACACTTGGCCTCAGCAAAAAGAGTGAGTCTATCAAGAAGGTGGCCAGGGACTTATGAGCTATGGACAGGAGCCCAATACCATGATGATTATTGCAATCTAATCTATCTCCTTTCTTGAATATGATAATTCTCAAGTCACTAAGAATCTTCTCATGTCTCCAGATTTGCATAATAATGATGTGTAGTTGGTGAGAACTTTTTTCCCACATTGCTTATAAATTTAATCTGGCATTCCATCAGAAGTACATTCTTTGTTGTTCTTCATCTGCTCAGTGGCTTTCAAGGTCTCTTGATAATGTGGTGGATCTACAAAGTGGTCTTTTAATGAGGTGTTGTGGAATAGCTTTGATGATATTGTCTTCAACATTAGAATCTCTCAACTGTGCGTTGATATACTCTCTCAACTGTGCATTGATGATGGAGCTGTCTTTGTGGGGTATTGTTCCCTCCTTGGATGTCGAAGAGACAGCTCCTTGTGTGCTTCACCCATAGATAGCTTCAGTTGTGCTGAAGCAACTATGCATGTCATGGCTGTTGGCGCACTTTTGAATATCTTCTGTTTTGCCCTCCAAGCTTGTGGTCTTTCTTTCTCAGATTTTCCTCTGGGTCTCTGCTTTAATGGGACAATAAGTGTCTTGCTTCTGTTTAGAGCTGATGTCATTCTGCCAAGCTTTGAGAGCTTTCCTTCTTATGGACTTGATGAGAAACATTGACATTTTAATTTTTCCCCACCCTAGGTATTCTACTATAGATCTTAACAGTTCCTGCCCACTCTAGGATTGATATCACCAAGAAGAATAATCTTGTCATCTTTTTGGGGGGGGAAATGACAGGACTTAGTAGAGTTTAGAATAGAATTATTATGTTTCATCTGCATCAAGGTCTAGGTCACAAACACTGATGACTATTGTTGTCTCATGGTCAGCTGAAGATGAAGGGTCATAAGCAGGGATCTTGGTTTTCTCTAATTAACCCCCCACCACCACCAAATTCTCTGATTTTTAAAAACCCCAAACATGCATTTTCTTACAATTAAAATGAAATGCCACTAATAAAATGGCATCATCAGTTGAACACCAATGTTTTATTGATATATTTACAAATTTAAAGAAGTTTGGAAGCCTACCAGTGCCTCAATCATTATAATAAAATAAATTCTAAACACCTGTACATTTTAACATTTGGTTTTTAGTATTTTTAATCATGGAAAATCAGAGCTCTGCCAGCCCCCTTCCCTCACCAGGAAGCAGGTCCAGCTGTGGCTCTCCTACTTTGTGCTGCTAAGCAGTCCTGATATGCTAGTGCCCTACGCCTGTTCATGCCATTGCCCCTTACACTGGACCCATAGCTTGAGAGGGAGCCCTGCTGGAGTGAGGCCTCTAGCTGCCCCCACCCCGCCTGGCCTGTATGGACCCACAGGGTGATGGTCTGCTGGGACATGGTAGGGACGGCCTCCAGCATGATGTGCATGCAGTACACCTCATGCAGAACCAGATGCAGTGGCTGGGGCACCACATGCTGCACCATGTTGCCAACTGGGGGTGAGGCTGCAGCATGGCAAAGAGGATCAATGCTGCACTCAGCCTGGCCATGCAGTGGCTAGCAGAAGGAGGGCAAGGGACCCCCTTCTCTCACTGGAGAGGCTGGCACCTCTGGGCTGGTCCCACTGAGCTTGCTGATGGCACCAATCACTGCCTCAGACCCTGCCCTACCTTGCTGCAGCCCCAGTGCCTGGACACCTGACCACCTCTTCCTTTCCACACACACCTGCCCTGAATCCCCATAGACTAATCTGTATCCAGCTGCCAGGGCTGCTCCCAACACTCTGTGTAGTTTCATGTCAGCGACTTGCACATGCACACACAGATGAACATGGTTTTTTTTTTTTTTTTTTTAAATGAGAAAATCCATGTTTTTCCACAGCAAACAGAAAATTGGGATTCCTGGTAACGAGGTGAACATTGATGCCAACTGGACATTCTGGTATCTGAGTAATAATTTAGGTCTTGATAGCAAAATCAACACTATGAATGTGTCTCTTTCAGCTTTTCATTTCCAAAAAGAAGTATAGTCACCATCATGCTCTGTGAGCTGAGCTGTCCCTCCTCTGCATATCTAGTCTCATTAAGTGCAGCAATTTTAAATTCAGTTCATACAAATTCTCTATCTTTGTGTAATATCCTTTGCTCTGGTCAGTTACTAACAGGGTTGGCCATCAGAGTAGGATGTTCCATGCTGCAAACTTCATTACTTGATTTGGGCCATCAATAAATTGATCCTACTAGACACAACTTTCCAGTTAGGTGAAATGAGACAAACTATGTTTAGGATATCTTTTCTAATCCCCTCCCGACATGTGATAAGCAAAGTTGATCCTAAGTATGTCTGCTTAGTCATGATTATAGCTGCTGGGTTGCACACTTGTCTGAGTTTAAAGTGAAAAACATCCATCGTACAATTATTGCCTCCATGATTAGGGGCTTATGGTAATCACTAGCACCTGCCTTTGTTCCCACTCATGATTACTGTAGAACTTGCTATTGTCTTGTAGGGATGCCATTGCACATCAGCAATCATTATACTTCTTGATAGCAAGGAAAACAGATGAGTGGAAACTTCTATTCTGCTATAGCCTCATCCATCTTTATAGCCATTGTGAAGAATTCTTTCTTCATCTGCCTGTGCTGCCATTGAAGATATTTATTTTTATTTTTGTATTGCTATTAGTCTGAAAACCTTGTTCTCAGCCTTGCAGCCCTGGGTGATCCTTCCAGGAGTACAAAACTTCAGACATCATCACTCAGTCATTGGTAGTACACAAGCATCTATACAACATCAACACTGCAATCCTTAGAAGGTCAGAATCATATATGAGACATGAAAAAATATATTTAACAAAGCATGATCCTGGCATAAAACTGTATTGATGGAGCTTTTCATGCCTTGCATTATCTATATGACTTTGATAGGAGAGCTTATCTGAAACAGCTGGAGGATACAGTGAGACTAAGTTGTTAACAGCTTTCTACAGAATGCAATTTTGTTGTTGTTGTTATTATTTCTATGTATATCCTGCCCTAGCCAGAAAGGCTCAGGATGGGTTACAATAAATGACAACCCAAAGGTATGAAACAATAGTAGGCTCTCTAAATGACACCCCAAAATTGAAAACTTCATCTCACCAACAAGCCTACAGCTAATCCCAACCACCATTTACCTACAGGTATAAGAAACAGCTCCTTACTTCCCTACCCCCAACTAATCCCACTCATTTCTACTCCCCAGCTTCTCATTCAAAGGAAATCCTTCTCCCTGGCCCAACAAAGGTTACTTATACACAGTGGGTACATCTACACATGCTATTAGCACAGAGAAATAAATTCTGGCAGTTGATTGCTCCTGGGTACTGTATTTAAATGTGCTCCCAGGACCACAGCACATTGGCCTGGATCAGAGCATCCCTGAATGGCAGCCAGCAGGCAGCCCATGCACTGAAGCACCCTCATGTCCCAGTCAGCCCCATCAGTGTCTTCACATGCATTGTGGTGTACTAAAGAACTCTGCCATAAGAAAGTACTTGTATTCACAAGTACTAACTTGCAGCAGGGTTAATTAGTTTCCTGTAGCCTAAGAGGGCTGCACCTGCAGATGTTGAGACTTTAGTGCAGAGCTAATTAGGCAGCTCTGCAGTAAACATTTCACTAGATGCACCCAGTTCTTGCTAGGAAAATAGTAACATAATTCAGGTCATGTTGAAATTCAGGTTTCTGGAAGTTTGCACAATACATCTCCAGTCTGTTAAGCTGTGTTGTATCCATCTTGTATGTGTTTGAAAGAAGGGAATTTTCTCCAGGTCAAGGCAATACCAGGAGATGACAGCACAAGTCTATACATTTGACACTTTTTCTTGGTTACTTTGCTAATGTTCTTCTCATGAGCTAAGTAAAAAAAAATCTGCGTGAAAATAAGATTACATGTATAAATCAGTTATTTGAAAAGATAATTACTTTATCAGTCTTGTATTGTAAACCTTTCAAGCTAAGACACAGTTATGTGTAATATTTTCTTTCTGAATGGTGTAAATAGGACTTTACCTTTATATTTATTTAAAAGGGCTTGGAAACAATTAGCTTGATAAGCCAGCTGAAGGAAAAACAGTTAATGGTAACCTCTATGATAGAAATAGGAGAAAAATAATATTTAAAAGTGCTTGATTTAGTCCAGTGTTACAAAGCACTGCTTGTTTTGGCTTCTGTGAATATCAGATACTACTCAGATATATAAATATTAAAAAATGGGAACTTGTTTTTCATTCTTTGATGCTCCTGATAAGTGAAATTAGAAAAAAAATGCTTTCACTTCTGAAGCAAGCCATATATACAGTTCTGTATGCCTGAGTTGAAATCTGATTGTGCTTCATGTGCTTCTAAATGTATGCTATTATATATTAATTTAGAAGATATATTTTTCACTCATTTCTTTTTTTTAAAGTTCATCTTGAACTTTTTAAAATGCAGTAAATACAAATATCTCTTTCCTTATATTTTTGTCTGCTGTTTGAATAATTAAATAGGAAAACAACCTTATTTATAACACAGCTTTCACCTTCAGATGGTGAATTGTTATCACCATTTCTGAATGTAGCCCTATAGGATCCTTTTGATGTAGATAAAAATAATTATTATCTATTGTATTGTTGAAGAACTTGAAGCACAGAAAAACTAAAAAACAGATATTTTAGAGATTGGAAGCATTGTTTTTGATGCCCAGGCTGTGGCCACATGGATTTCTAAGTAGTGTTGTGATAGCCAATTCAGGTTGGAAATTAAGAAGAACTTTCTAACTCTGGGTATGTACAAACATTTGCCATACCCAGTAGGCCTGTGTGAAGTGGCAAATATTCCATTCAAATTCAGATTTGGCTGATTCAGAAGGACAGTGATTTGATTCTGTAATTCAAATCACTGTCCCAATTTGATTCAGCCAATTCAGATCTGAAGATTTGGATTTGACTCAAATTCAAATATTCAGCCATAGACTAAACAGGCAGCAGTCCTTGAGGACTCTGGACACAGCTGCCTCCACCTGGTAAGTCTGTTGTTGTGAGCAGAGGTGGGAGGGAAGAGGCATGGGGGGGCAGATCAATGCCCTCACAGTGAGGGAGGGATTGGGACTGGGGCTGGGACTGGGACAAGCTGCCCAGCCAGGGCAGGGTGGTGCAGGACTTGGGGAGGGGGCTCTCACCACTGCACACCACCATGCACTGCTGGTCCAGGAGGGCATGGGAGTAGGCATTTGCCCTTGGATCTATGCTAGGTGGGCTGAGCAGGGCTGGGTGGCAGAAGGCTCTGGGAGTGGGGGCTATGCCCTCCCATCACTTGACCGGACTCCCCGTGTCTCTTGAACAAGCCATAGCTTCACCCTGGCTAGGTGAACAGTGGCAAGGCATGGGGGCAGACATGTGCACCTGGATCACAGTGGGGCCAGTGGCAGGGGCTATGAGTAATTTTTGGGTGGCTGCAGCCCCTGCATAGCCCCCACTCCATTGTGCTCTGTGGAGCAGCTCAGCGGCAGGCGGCTGGGGCTAGCCATCCAAGGGCACACACCAACTCCTATGGCGTCCTGGACCGGCAGCACACAGTGGCAGGAGCCCCCCTCCTTGAGTCCTGTGCCTTCCTGCCCCAGCTGTGCAGCTTGTTCCAGCCTAAATCCTTTCCTCACTGTGGGGGTGTTGCTCTGCCCCCCTCCACCCACCGCAACAGACTGACCAGCTGGAGGCAGCTGTGTCCACCATCCTCGAGGACTCTTGCCTGTTAAGCCTATGGCCAAATTGGTGCAGAATCTTTTCTGAATTGATTTGGAGGCTTGCAATTCAATTCAGAGCTTTTAATGGGTCTTGCTAATTCTATTTGGATTTGGAGATTTTGCCACCGAATTGGGCCGAATCTCATCTGAATTGAATCAGCTATTGAAGCTTCATACCTAATACCCAGTCTATGATCAGACAACTTACTTTAAAGCCACGTGCTAGTAGATTGGAAGTGGCATGTACAGGTGTTCACTGATGCTAGGAGCCAAGTGGGGGACCTGGTGTAAGTAACTCAGGATGTGTGTGTGGGGGGAGCAGCAGGCGAGATCAAGGAAGCTAGTGCGTCAAGGTGGGAGAGGGAAGTTGGTGGGCTTAGGGGGGGCTGGTGGGTCTGTGGAAGGATTAGTGGATCTGTAGAACTGTCTGCCTGGGGGTGGGGCATTTGAGGGCTAAAAATACCCTCATCAGGTTGGGGGGAAGGGTAGGAAGAGTGCAATCCTGTGGTTGAGACAAGCAGTTGGACTTTCCCAGCCCCATCTGTGGTCTGAACACATGGAGATATTTGCTCCATGATTTAATGAATCCATTTCCAATCTAAAGTGAACTTATTTACATTGGGCTTGCCATTTTTACCCCAGTTTAAACTTCCCAAGCATCTGAACACCTGGAGCATTTATATGCATACCTTTTCATGCTGCAACATGCTAGAAATCGAACGTGTTGGAGCAGACTCTATTAATTGAGTATGGTCCACGTGTGAGCTAATACACCTCGCACTGCCTTGCTTGCATTTATGTAAATGGTGAAATGCATGTCAGCACTAGGAAAATGGCAGCGGTGAGCTTTTGAACTAAAACACCTTTGATATGTTTTAGTTTAGTGTGCCACTGCCATTTTCTCATTGCTGATGTCCATTTTGACATTTATACAAATGTATGTGGTGGCACTGGGCGCTTTCAAAAGCACACAGTGCTGCATTGCACAAAATGCAAAAATGCCCAAGGACATCTAGATCTACCTGACCCTAGTTAGGTCAATTTAACTATAACGCCTATGTGTTCCTTATAAGGGTGTTCAAGTATCGAAACAAGATACCTAGAGAAATTGTGGAAACTTCATTTTGTAAGGTTTCAAGAGGAGGTTAGACAGATACTTGGCTAGGATGATTTAAGGATGCTCCTGAGCAGGGGGATGGATTAGATGACCTTGTTAGATACCTTCTGTTAGGTAGAAGTGTGTGAGATGCTCATGACACAGAATCAAACACAGTCCTAAAAAACAGCTTGAATAATTGCCTAACTCACAGCTTAAAACAGAGCTCCAGCTACTAACGAACTCATGACCACAAAACTAAGGAAGCAGACTGCGGCTCACAGATTAGAGAGAGAGGGTCGCAGTGCTTAAGCAACACAAGAAGAAGTAAGCCGTGAGTTCCTCATTGTGCCAGACGAGGCATACCACAGAGCTGAGCAAGGGGAATTTTCAGCACAATGTAATTGGACAGAGATGTCCAGTGCTTGGCTAATAACCATAAGCTAGGAGCTTGTCGCTGGGTAACTCAATATGCACCGCCATAGGCTAAAATTTGCCGCAGTATGACATAGCGCGCTTATGCAAACCCAGGTGTATGTATCCCACCGCGGAACAGGAAGGCAGAGAGACCCTCCGAGTGACAATCCAGTCACTTCCTCGTCTCATAAAAAGGCCTCCGTGCGTCTGTGGTAGCTTGCCGTAACGTGGTTTCTGTAACTCTGTGTTCCTGCAGCCGTTCATCATAACCTGCATTCATGGTTCCTCATAATAAAACTTCACCCTGCTAAAATCAACGGCAGAGTAAGTACCGTTCTTTGCAACCGATACGCATGGTTAACCCAGCCAGCTCATCCCGCCTTACACTCAGTAACAAGAAAGTGCAACACCTTCCAGCCCTACTTTCCTGTGATTCTATGAACAACTGAATAGAGATTTTAAAGATGGATCCATGGTATTAAAAAGGGATAAAAAATCACTTTGTGGGTAGTTCAAATAATTCTCTTCTGGCAAATGCTGTATCAAGCTCTTATGAGCCTAAAAAACTTCCAAGGTCAATTTAAATCATGTGGTTATTTAAGTACCTAAATGTATCCACAATTTGGGTATGCTGGCTAAATAACCTAAATTGCAGGAAAACAAGGCAGGAAATGGAAAGCAGAATCACACATTGGGTAGGGGAAGGGAAAAGGGATCAGAGTGGTATTCAGGAAGTACATGTGCCTTAATTTGTAGCATGCATGCCAAAAAGATTTTCCTCCACTCTTGCAGAACTAGAAACAAATCCATGGAGCTTAAGTCCCTGTTCTGTATCTATACTACAAGACCATTCTTCCTTCTCTAAATCTTGTATCTAGGACAGCCAGATAATATACTGCACTTGTCTTATGCTGGTCTGCAATTTGAAAGCTGCTTTTTCTTTACGACCACTCTGTCTGCAATAGGAACATTTTTTCAATCTCTGCTTGAGGTGAAGAATATATGAAAGATAACAATGAAAGGCAACAAAAGACTCACATTTCCAGATAGCCTGTTATTCAGTATGGACAAATATGGAAGATCCACAAAGGGTTCAGTAATAGGAGTAGCAACATCACATTTCAACATGATGGTTGTCATTACAATATTTAATATTTCAGTTTCAAATACATTTTACAATGACAGCCTAGTGTGAAACACTTTTGACTGTGTGACCTTTCCAGAATTAAACTGAGCAAAAAGTGGCACATTTTTATTAAAAACCCCAAGCTACTTCAGTTTGGGATTATTTGGTAAGGCTTCTCACTTAGATTGTTTCTAGTATCAAAGGACTAATGTTAAAGAACTTTAGAAACTTAAAGAAAAAGTTTACTAAATTAAAAGACTCCACAGTACTGAGACATTTATAGCACATCAGAATTCCTGCTTCTTTTCTGTACTTTGCACAACCTCGTTCTAACTATGTTACCAGTGAATAGGATAACCTACACTGCTGGAGCCAGCATAGATTTATAGCCAAAGCATGCATTTATCATAGGTCTCTGACACTTCTGTCAGATGTGCTATAATGAGGATTCTTCCAAGGACAATGATTAGCTGGAACCCTCAGACTTATTGCTTGGTTGATTCCTACTGTTTGAAACTATGAAGTAAGAAAAATGTATTTTTCATTCTTGTGCCACCAGAGGATGAACTATATGAAATGGCATTGTCCCTTTAATGATTGGCCATGATCTTAGCCTGTGTGTGCGCGCTCCTGAAGCAACAGGGACTAGCTGCTTCTGAGAATATAATTTCAAGGGGGTAAAGATAAGGAGAGGGAGGGGGTGGAAGGAGTGGTGAGTTGCCCTACTTTATCACTGTTAGACATGAACCATAGAAGATATTAATATTTTACTTTCCCCTAAATCCCAGAGCTGAACTAAAAAGCAAATTTCACTCAAATTATTCAGCATGCAAGAATAATTGATGCTGTGAGACATTAAAAGTAAAGCTGTTAACTTTTGCCTTGTGTAGTTTTTTTTATACACATCAATAAAGGTTCCCTGCTGCCTTCATTCTTTGATTTTAGGTACTGCAAGAAGGTTATTATTGAGATCCTGTAAACAAACCATGCTGATTCATTTCCTGCATCGTTGATGTCACCAGCTCTCCTTGGCTAGGGCTGTGTTGTTAGCTCTGTTCATTAATTATTGACTTTAGCACCAGAGTAGGAATTGTTCATCTGCCACAATGATATTAAAAAGCAAGCATAAAATGTGATGGACACCTGTGTTCTACAAAAACTATGAACTCCTGAAAACAAGGAAAATAATAGACTATAAAGAGTAAGATAGATGGCTGTCTTGTGTAAAGGGTACAAGATGTGAGGCAAAAACTCAAGTAAATAAAATGGACATGATCTCAACAAGATGAACAGTGGAAAGTGACACAGCCTGTCAGTGCTGCATATCAATGTGGCATCAGATGTTACCATGAAATAATGTTTAAATTTCTGTTTAGTCATTCCTGTGACTCAGTGATTTGCATCATTCACTACCATGCTTGGGGATTGGTGCCTGATTCTATCCTAATCATATCCATTTGTGCAATGGTACCTGATTTATGGGCCCAGTTAGAAATTTGGACTTTGAAACAGCTCAAAGTCCCCAATTCATTGGAAGAAGTAATTGAATCTAGTTCTGGGGATTGTAAAATCATAACATAAAAGTGTAGCACTGTAAATTATGGACAGAGCTCTTTGGTCCTTTACCAAATATTCTTGGATAAATCCCATTAGCATTAGGGTGAGTTTGTACCTGTTTAAAGCCATAAGAATTGAACACAAAATAAAACCTGCTTATAAAATTCCAAGAAAACTATTTCATATGTGTGTTTCAAAACTTTTAAAACACCAGTAAAACACATGTCCTGACAATCTACTTTACATAAAAGTATCAACAACGCAGAGTGGTCTTATTATCTGCCAGACAGTTCACTCATTTAACTAGACACAAACATTCACAGAATCCCAAAAAACTTAAACAAATAAAGTTTATTAAACTAATAACCTTCAACCTTCAGAGGCTTTTCTTGGTCTCTGAATAGTGGCAGGTATAAGGGGAATGAGACTAAGGATGGATCATTCCAGATATGCCCTGCTTAAGCATTCTTCCTTTTAGCATCCACTCCCTTCTATCATGAGGGAAGATACTGGAATAGATCTTGACTTTTCCTTATGTTCTTAAGCTGTCTTTCAACCAAAAGAGCATTTAGGTTTACCAGTGTTACCTTACCTGTTTCCTTTTTCATGATTATACCCTCGTAAGATGGTGAGTGTTCATATCACTGCTTCTGTAACTAATGCAGGCTATCTCTTGCTGAACATGGTATGTTGTTTATTAAACATTTTCACTATGTTCTCAATAGCTTATCACTATGCCAGAATTTAACCATTTGGACTGAAGGTTTTGAAAGTGGGCCTCTGATGCAGCTGATTGACTTCCCCATTAGAGCCTATGGGTGAAACAACGAAACAGTTTTGACAAAACAAAATGGAACAGTGCTTCAAAATGAAATGAAACTCGAAATGAAACATTGTCCTGTTGAAATTGCGAAACCAAAGTCAAAACAAAATGATGGTGTTTTGCATACCCCTACTGTTACACACCGCAGTAAAAGGAGAATAATCTGATTGTAAGGCAGGCACCATGGACAGCTTTACATTTTGCGTGTGATGTATTTCATGGGTCATCTGATTCTGTTATTAGAAAAGTCTCAGTGTGATTAAGCTAAAGAATCACATGTTTCATAAGAAAACATTGGGTGGGATATTTCTCTGGTTTACATATACTCACTCCATTGAGACAGATTCTCCCTGGTAAAAATCAGTGTCACACTATTGACTTTGTACATCTGGTTTATATGGATGAAAATGAGATAGAAGAGGCCATATAGGTATTTTCTATTAAGAAATATTTGCTGGACTCCTAAAGTTCTGCCCTGTCATTTGCCATCAGCCTGTCTGCCCATGTAGGTTTGTAAAATAATTTCTGGAGATAAGACCACATTCCAGTAATAAAGTTGGTTACAAATTGAGAACAAACTGTTCTGGGGAACACCATATTTTAGATGATATAAAACAGATGGGAACCTTAAAAGTTCATATGGTGAAAAACTTTTGTTGTATAAAAATAAGATAAAGTGTTGTGCTTGTTATGGTAATCCTTACTTTTTAAGGCATGTGAGGAATGCCCAGATGCTTTGGTAAATACACATGGAATAAATGCCAGTTGCTCTGTTATATAACAGAAAACAAAGACTGTGACAGCATCCAGCAGTATATTTGGATAGAAGAATTTGACCCCGTCTGATCCACTCAGAAATTGTTCTCAGAGTAATTGGATTGTGTCCTGGGTACTCATCATCACTACAAGACTGCAGTGAGAACAGGATAATCAAATTGGAAACCAAGATGAGGGGAGATAAGTAGAGCCAGAAAGAAAAAAAAAAAAAGTGTGATCATAATTTAGCTGTGGTCTCTGCTGGATGCTTTGAAAAACAGCATTTTAGGGCTCAGTCATAGACACAGTTATTGTCTCTGACCAGAAAGGAGGGAGCTCTGCTAACTTAGGTGGTGCCCCAAAAGGAATTCTGCTTAAATGAGGGAAAATTCCTCCTTGATCTCAAAAGTGTCTATTGACTTTGTACTTCTGGTTTACATGGATGAAAGTCAGATGAATGAGGCCATATAGGTATTTTCTATTAAGAAATGTTTGCTGGATTCTTAAAAGGTTCCCCTTTTACTCAGCCTATTCACCTGTTGTCTTTTTCTGAGCAGCTGCAACCATGACTGCCATTTTGCCATCTCTCCATCCCCGTTGAGGTCCCTGTGCTTCAGGAATGTAAAGGTTACAACTCTGTCAGGTTTTTCTTGGGACATCTTGCATCTTTTCCGTATTTGTACATCTAGGGACAATCTACTGCTAGATGTGAGAGAACCTCTACTCTAATTTTCCACCTCTAACGAAATGGTTGGAGTCTTGTAGGATGCAATTATTGCATAGAACTCAGCATTCTGAGAGAGCGAATCTGTTGAAAGCTGCATGCTCTTAAATGCTCAAACTCTTAGTTTTCTAGATGCTCATTTTGCAAAGAAGAAAAGTCAAGTGAGACTGTTTTTCTAAACACTAAACTTGTAGGGGTTTTTTAGGTAAGATTTCTGGTAATGTTATATGGTTAGGAATGGGAAAAGGGCTACTACAGTTTTGCTAATTTTGATGAAAATGGATATAACAGCTGTAGAAAACAATACAGGAAGGAACTGCTGGTTCAGGGGCTTAGTAATGGGATGTGGAAATGTTCCTCACTTATCCAGTCATACAAAGCTGGTTGGGAGAGCAGTGCATGAGGGTTTTACTACCTGATGATTGTGTAGTTGTTTTTGTGAAGTAGCTTAGAGGTTTCAGTCTAGTTCTAGTGAGCACCTAACCAGATACATAAATGCTGGTATTGACAGGCTCAGCAGGTAAACAGGCATGACAATAAGGCTGTCCTCTCCCGTGCTAGAATTCCTCTCTCCATTAAGAGCACAGATGAGAATGACAGCATGAAATAGATTTTGTGATAGCTATATGCACTCTGTTTTTTTCTGTAACTAAACAGATTGTCAGTCTGAAAAGCTTTCAGTCAGGTGACCTCCCTAATGATTCTTTGACTGAAGGTCAAGATAGGTTCAAGCTCACCAGACAGTGAGAATGCAATTGTTTGTAGATGATGAATCTTAGTTAAACTTACTTGTTTGGTTCTTGTTTGGTTAACTTGTGCCACTACTTTTTGCCACGGTGCACATCCTTGCACATGCACTTTAGTGAGGGACAAATTGTCCCGCTTTGGGAACACTGCCCATGACCGGCTCCTCCTGGCTCCCAGCATGCTGGAGGAGCTGGGGCACGACTGCAGAAGTGGAAATGCTGTGGCCAGGACCCAGAGCATCTCCCTGGAAGATCAAGACTCTGTGTCTTCTGGTACACACTACTGTCATGTGCACTGTATTACTTTTTTCTCAGTGCTTCTTTTTGCTACAAGGATTTCCTGGTAACAACTTTTGGCCCTACACTGCACATTTGCAGTGCAGGGCAGGTTTTAACATTCCCAGGGTGCAGTTTGTAGTATCACAAAGAGGTTTATGGCACCACAAACTGCACAGCTAGCAAAGTATGTGAAGAGTAACAAGAAGGCTTTCTAAAAGAATGTCAGTAACAAGAGAAGGATCAAGGAAAGTGTGAATCCATTACTAAATAGTAAGGCAACCTTGTAACAGAGGATACAGAAAAGGCTGAAGTACTGAATGCCTTTTTCTCCTCAGTCTTCACAGGCAAGTTCAGCTCTCAGACTACTGCACCAGCAGCCTAGTTTGGGGAGGAGGTGAGAGGCGAACAGTAGTCAAAGAACTATTCTGCAGGAAATAATAGAAAGGACTATTTAGAGAGAAATGCACATGGATAAGTCCATGGGGCAAGATGGGATGCACCCAGGGGTGCTGAGGGAGTTGGCTGATGAGATTTGCAGTGTCACTGGCCATCATCTTTGAAAACTCATGGTGATCAGGAAAGGACCTGGATGATTAGAAACGTAGTGCCCGTATTTAAGAAAGGGGAAAAAGGAGGATCCAGGCAATTACAGACCAGTCAGCCTCACCTCAGTCCCTGGCAAAAATCATTGAGCAGATCCTGAAGGAATCCATTTCTAAGCAGTTGGAGGAGAAGGTAATTAGGAAGAGTAACCATGGGTTCACCAAAGGCAAATCATGCCTGACCAACCTGATAGCCTTCTATGAAGATATGCCTGGCTAAGTGCATTTGGGGAGACCAGTGGATGTGGTATACCTTGATTTTAGCTAGGCTTCTGGTAGAGTCTCCCACAACATTCTTGCAGGCAAGCTGAGGAAGTATGGGTTGGATGAATGGATTGTATGGTGGATAGAAAACTAGCTGAAGTATTGGGCTCAGAGGGTAATAATCAATGGGTTGATGTCTAGTTGACAGCTGGTATCAAGTGGAATGCCCTAGGGGTTGGTCCTGAGGCCAGTTTTGTTCAATGTCTTCATCAGCGACCTGGAAAATGGCAGAAAGTGTACCCTCAGAAAGTTTGCAGATAACACCAAACTGTTGGGAGTAATAGATATGCTGTAGGATAGAGCTAGGATTCGGAGACACCTAGACAGATTGGAAGATTGAGCCAAAAGAAATCTCACGAGGTTCACCAAGGACAAGTGCAAAGTCCCGCACTTAGGCTGGAACTATCCCATGCACTTTTACAGGCTGGGGGCTTTTACAGGCTTACTGCCTGGCTCTGCAGAAAAGGACCTGGGGGTGACAGTGGATAGTAAGCTGAATATGAGCCAACTGTGTGCCCTTGTTGCAAAGAAGGCTAATGGCATACTGGGCTGCACGAGTAGGACTATTGCCAAGAGGTCATGGGAAGTGATTATTCCCCACCTATTCGGGACTGGCGAGGCCATATCTGGGGTACTGTGTTCAGTTTTGGGCCCCCCACTACAGAAAGGATGTGGGGAAATTGGAGAGAGTCCAGCAGAGGAAAACAAAAATGGTGAGGGGGCTGGGAGACTGGAGGCTGAGGGAGCTGGGCTTACACCCCGAAGTCTGAAAATAAACCTGCAAACTTTCGAACATCAAAAGTCATTGGACATTTATACACATATGTTTTTGTCCCACAATGTGCCGGAGATCTGCCATTTTGGAGCAGACTTGATTAATTGAGTCTGGCTCACACGCGAGCTAAGGTGAACTGAACTATGCTGCGTGCAGTTGTATAAGCAGCAAAATGCATGTCTGTGCACAGGAAATGATGGCGGTGCACTTGTGAACTCAAGCACCTTCAATGTGTTTTAATTCAGAACCGAGCCCCTGCCATTTTATCAAGCTGATGAACATTTCACTACTTATACAAGTGGAAATGTTGCAGCACCGGGTGCTTTTCAAAATGTCCAGTGCTGCAGCACTTGCATGTGTAAAAATGCCCATTGTTTCTAGCACATTGGGTAATTGGTTCTAATACTTTGGATTAAGTTTGGGAAATCTCTCTGTTAAACTAGTATATGTCCCTGGATCATCAGAAATTGGCTGCTACTCACTCTTTCCAAGGCCTTACAGTCACGGTCAGTAACTGGGATGAAGGTATCTGTTTCCCTGTCTGGAAGATGGCTAAATAAATCAATTGATCCAATTAATATTTTACTTCTGAACTTCAGAGAATGAGCATTTATTTTCCTTTCAGGCTTGTGGGGAAAACTCAAAAAACATACAGAAGTAGAGAACAAAGGGTAGAACAATGGGTTGATAAGCTGAAAACCTGGAAGGCATAGTCTCTGGAAAAGAGGCAATTTTCTGTGACCAGCTATAACTACAGTATCTAAAAAGAGTTATATGTGTGTATATATATCATGAGTTATTTAGTTTCCCATTAAGTGATCTCATGACAGATCAAGTAAGACAAATTATCTCCAGTGGGCCTCTAGTGAGTAATGCACCTAATCTTCTGGTGATGATAATGTGGCTACAAATACATCTTTCTACCCAGGTAATGTGATTCAATATGATTTGTATTAGAATATATAAGGTATGCATATAATTTCAGTTTAATCAGTCTCTGGAAGAATGCTTTGAATGATAC
This sequence comes from Caiman crocodilus, assembly GCA_030014935.1. NCBI lineage: Eukaryota > Metazoa > Chordata > Crocodylia > Alligatoridae > Caiman > Caiman crocodilus. The sequence continues at coordinate 213,488,067 of JAGPOW010000261.1, read as the reverse complement.
TAATATCACTCAGAGTGCTGGGAGGGATTGTTAAAAATGCAGTTCAGATGAGAGTAATGGGGAGTTTTCATGTAACTTCATTAATAGCAACCTTGAGTGAGAGGGGATTGTTTATCACGGTTAAAATGCTTGCAGTCACAAAATATACAGGAGAGATGCAGGCTTCGGGAGTAAGTAGCTACCACCTGTCTGTGTAGAGAGGCTGCTGGCAAGGTCACCTTGGCTAATGAAATGGATTGCTCAGCCATCCTTGTGATGGAGTCAGGTAATACTGATGCTTACAATAATTGGCTACATTTTTAACAGGCAGAGGGTTGTATAATCATATTGGTGGCAGGGATTTTTAATTACAAAGATATTAAAATGTTACAAATATTATTTTCAAAATTGAGATTTTTGTCATTATTATTCAAAATTATTTGAATTAAAGAAAAAAAACAGATCCACTGTATATGATTAAGGAAAAAAGTGTAGCAGTTTATAAAGATGATTTAGTTTCTGGGTATTGTCTATCCTAATTTTTAGGAGTGTTTGGGTAGGGTTTTCTGGCCCAGCAAACTAGCTTTCTAACTGAAAATGAATCATAGGAATGGCTTATTGTGGTAGATGGTTGAAACTCCTTTATTTGAATTTTTTACCCATTTTTGGGGATATCTTCCTTACCTATATGATATAGTACTACCATATCCTATTGGCTTAATGCCAGAATTGCTGTGCAAAATACTATACCTGTTGTCATGTATTTTGGATGAGAAAAGCATAATAGGTGACTAAAATTATAAACATAAGGGTACAGACAAGCATAACATCTGAACCATTCCAAGGAAGTCACTGTTGGGAGATTTTGGACCAGGTTGTGGGAGTTCCAGACCCCAAAGCAGGAAGGGATGTCTCTCTTCACTTCCCTTCCATCTTCAGCAACATGTTTCTTCCCATTCCCAACCTCTCTCCCTATCTGTCTCCATCTCCAGCTGATTGGAGGTAAGGCAGGGAGACTCAAGACCCACTCCCATCCCACTGCATCCATGCTCAGGTGAGGACAACGGTAGTGCTGATGGGCAGGTTTTCTCTTCCTGCACTTGCTCCCATGCTGGCAGAGGACACTTGGGGGACCAGGCAGAGGAGAGGAATTAATTTGCTGCCTCTGCTGTTGATGCTGTTCCTGGCTGGAGCAGGACAGGAGCAGCTCTGAAGCCTTCCCTCACTCTCCTTCTACCTCAATCAGCAGTGAGCAAGGGACGGGGAAAACAGGAAGGAAGAGGACGTGCTTCTGACGAGGGAGAGGAAGGGAGTGGGTGCCAAGAGGCAGGGAACAAGATTCTTACTTGATCTAGAAGCTTAAAACAGTTACCATTTGTGCTCCCATGGCAGGGTCAGAGGAAAGCTGGGGGTGGGAGCTGGACTGTAGATTCCGGACTACATCCCAGAGCAGCCCCTTGCCCTGCATGTGTTGGAGAAGGAGGTGAGGAGTGGTGCAGTCTGGGATACCTGCAGAACTGACCAGATGCTAAGCTTTTTGTTCCCATGTAACATTTCATCTATAATTTCAGTTATTTATTCCTGAAAATAGTTTTAAATAGTCTTTCTTTCTTTTTCTTCTAGTCCATCCTGCTTTTTAAGGCAGTTAGATCAACCAATTTACTAGCTATATGTGTAGAATATCTAAACAGTAAACCATACCAAACATTTATAATACATTACACTTAGTGCTAGTATTGAGCAAAGAAATGGAGTTGAATATTCAATCTGAATAATGAATCCTTCATTTCCTGAGTGAATCCAAACATTTCTCCTCCAAAAATGTCAACATAGTTCTTAATAACAATCTCATTATATCACAAAATGACTTAAGAGGAATCCTTATACAATCCTCATATCCTAGGACATTATTAACTTCAAAACTCAGGTGGAGAAATGGAGCCTGATGAGTTACAGGCATGGGAGGAAGGAAAAAGGTACTAATCAGGAAAGAAACTGGACCAGAGAACCCTATGTTTTAGGAATGAGGCAAGAAATAGAGGGATTTGGAAGGTTCTGAGGTTTAAAGTGTTTCCCATTCTGTACTGTGATAAAACTAGGGCCTTTCAAACTCAAAAAATCAGGGTTAGGGAAACTGAGAGCATGGACATGCTTTCCTTATGTTTGCTTACCTGCACTTTGAATTAGTAACCCAAAGATGAGATCAAGGTTTAAATCCATCCTTCAGAAAATAATTAGTTATACAAAATAGAACAGTTTCTGCAGGAGCTGTCTCATCATTTGAAGAGTCAGTAAGCTAACACTTCATATCTAAGATACAGAAAACTGACACTCAGGTCCCTGGCCTGATTCAGTCAGTGGAAGTTCTTGAACCTGTGTCTTCCACGTCACAGATACGAGCCCTAGTTATTGGGTCTCTGTTTTGACCAGAAATTCCAATGTTTATCAAAACTGGTATGCATATTCCTTTAAAAACTTCAGTTTTGATTAAGTGACATTTCTAACCAGCTCCAGAGAAAGAATCAGTCAGCTGTCACGTACAGCTGACACCGTATTGTCACCAAGACTGAATCTTGTATATCTCTTTAAAACTGACACTTGATATGATGGTAAGTACACTATGATATCAATAAATACTCTAGGAATAATCATGTTCTTGTTTTTTTATATTATTTGGGATCAGAGAATTTGCAATTAGGAATCAAGTTAGAATTAGAATTCAAAACTCATTCTGGCTTTCTCACCCTTGCTTAAGGTCCCTGATTTTTGGGTTTACTCTCCATGGCAAAAATGTGACACCTTTTGAACAAATTCATTAGTACTGAGAAAGTACAGATATTTGTAGCTCTGTATCTGTATACACCCCTCAAGGCTGCAGAATTCCTAAAAAGCTGACTTTCAATGGTATGGTTCTAGATAGGGTGGTTTAGAAAGCTATTTTAGAGATTATTTGTCTCTGATACAACACTGTTATAGCTTTGTCCATGAAAATCAGAGATAATGTAGAAAAGTTGCTATAAATAATGTTTAAAAGATTTTCCATGAATTCCAAACATCCTTTCAAAAACCTTTCAGTGGTTTCTCTTCTCTACACACCTACTTGACACCCATATACACGTACATGCTAGGCACAGGCAAGCCAGTATTTGACATGTTCGTATTGCTGCAGAGGCTGTTAAAAAGGCAGCATTTGCTAAGTTACCACACTGATATATGAAAGACCATTTATTTCCTGTAATAGTATATGTAATAACTGTATTGCAATGTTCAATTTTTAGCAGAGAACACTGTGCCTTAAATCCTCAGTTTTCACTCAGGCAGTTCACTCTAGTAACTTCCATAGAGCTACAAAAATTTGAATAGCTGATGGTCTGGGCCTCTGTGGATGCATCTACAAGTGCAAGTAATGTGAAGCAATAAACTCTGAAGCAATAAGCATTCAGCTTAAAGCATAAGCAATTAGAGCAATAAGCTTCAGAGTTTATTCAAATTTTTGTAGCTCTATGGAAGTTACTAGAGTGAACTGCCTGAGTGAAAACTGAGGATTTAAGGCATGCCGTTTGAGGGGGACTGCAGCACGTTTAGCCAGAGCAGAGCATCCTGGCTGGCAGGGGGCCCTGGAGGTCAGCCTGGCCCCCTGCCAGCTAGGACTGCTCCAGTCTGGGGGTATGAGGGTGCTCCAGTGCAGGGCTAGCCAGCAGGCAGTCTTTGCCCTGAAACATCCTTGTGCCCCAGCCAACTAGAGCAGAGTCTACACGTGTGCTGCTGTGGGGTAAAAAAATCTGCAGCAGGATAGTACTTGTAAATACAAGTACTTACAATACTAAGTAAATACAAATACTTAGTATTTACAAGTACTATCCTGCTATGAAGTTAATTAATTTACTCCAGCCTAATAGGGAGGCATGTGTAGATGTACAATGTTTACAGCAGAGCTAATCAGTCTACTCCACTGTAAATGTCTCATGTAGATGCACCCTGTGAGGAGGTTTGTTGGAATAAACTCTTCTAAATTAAAGTTTATGCACTACTTACTCAAAAATTGTTTCACAGAGTATTGGGTAAAGTGTTAATGGATGGTGATATGTCTTAAATTTTGCAGAGTTTTTCTAACTTTGATCATGAGATTTTTACTCAAAGCAGCACTGCTTTCCCTACTCTTATCTCCTTTCTTCATACATTCTTTATTATATTTTATTCTGGTACCCTTAATATACTGAAGACCAGATTGTGGCTGGTGCTGGTGTATGGATTCAGGTCATCAAGACTGAGAAAGGTCACACGCTAGTAAACTCTTTTCATTCTGGTCTTGTTTTTCTCATCTTAGTTGTTCCACTCCAGGATACTGTTCCTCACGTGTTTTTATTTTGCCTTTTGTTATCATCTAACATCTTTGCCAAAGCTCCAAGAAGAAGAACACAGGATCATTAAAATACCTTTGACTTGGATGGATTAAATTGTGGATTTCTCTCATAGAACTTTTGACTCATGTAAAAAATCTCATCTGCTAAGGGAATTGTGTTGTTCTCAAAAGTAAGTGCCAAACAGGTAGGTAATAGAACTTTCACAACATTTCTAGAGAAGACAGGAAAAGATTTAAGATCTCCTATTAACTTACAGAGAAAATATACCATAGTTGATAAGCTAGCCTGCTGAATACCTGGGTGAGAACAGAACAAGGAATAGAATGGTGATAACTAAATGGCTGTTGTTAGATAGAACCAAAGGGTAAAGCAGTAGTTACTGAACTATTTGTGAAAACACACCCAGTGAAGAAAGTCCTTAGCAAACAACAATTTGTATGCACTGTTAATTAGTGTGGTAGTGAGCCTGGGGTGGTGTGGGCACTAAGGTTGACAGTCTAGAGGTCACATGTTCAAGACCACAGCAGAAGTGCTCACAGCAGAGCCCTCAGATTACAATGGATCTGTGAATTCTGCTGATTATTTTATCATGCAAGGGCGTAAAAAAGGAAAGGAAGTATAATAGTCATTGTTTATAAAAACAAATTTACATCAGTGCACCATAGGATTGCCGGTTTTAGATACTAGCTTAATTCATTTTCACCCATTATAATTGTCTCTTAAACAAAGAATGAAAAATAGCTAGTATTGTCAGTATTTTTATTTTCTCCCCTTTTTAGATATATATACTCAAAGATAACAGACGCTAAATACTATTCCATGGATTTTAAGTAGACTGCTCTTTTTGTCATATAATTCATTGGAGAAGTATTTTTGCAATATTCAATCTTAGTTGCAAACAATCTGATTCAAAATATTATACAGGTTAATTAGTTGATCAAAATCAGCAGTACTTACAAATTCTTTCATTCTTCCTTCTGTAGCATAATTAGCTCTAGTACAAGATGTTCAAAACTGCCTACCAGGTACAAGTCATAGTTGAAGATGCATCTATCATTTTTCTGTGCTTCCAGTTAAAATGTAGGGGGTTTAATGTCCTTCCTCTGGTACCCACTGGCTCCTCAAACACCAAGCACTTAGAATTAGCTCCTGAAAACAACACATTTCTTCTAATTTTTGCATAATGACAAGAAACCTGTATTGTTGAAATGACGTGTTATGTTACCTTCTAAATTGTATGCATACAACAAGCAAAAATAAATATCTATCAGTCCTCACTAGGATTCTAATACAATCATCAAAACTCTCTGGGAAACCTATTGAAATTTTAATATTCTTGAAAAGGTAGGATCAGTTTCTAGACCAATTGTGTAGTTATGCTATAAACAATTACTAGATAATCATCCCTAAAATCTTACTGACACTCATGAAACAAAACTTCTTTGAACAAGTTAGAAGTACATAAAAACCCCAGAAGAATCAATAAAGCAATTCGTACGTGGTAGATTTTTGCTGATATCCTTTGCACATATAAATCTATATACTGATCCAAAAACTTATTTAAAAGGGGGCTATAGGGCCCCCTTTAATGGCAACGTTGCCCAGCAATTCCCAGTACAAAAGCTTGTTTTCAATTGCTTATAACTTTGACATATGTTAAATTTCAGTCAAAATAGTTAAGCTGTCTCCAAGGTGTGAGAAAAATAAAATTTGTTCAAATTAAAAAAAGCTTCTGCCCTTTTCTTTGAGAAGTTTTAACATTTGGAGCAGGAAGTTGAAATTGGCCAGGGGCCTCTGTGGCTCCTTGTGCTAGGCTTGCGGTGATGCATTAGAGCAGTGGTGCTCAACCTCCGGCCCATTGGCCGAATGCAGACTGTTAATTGCCACATCTCTGGAAACTACAGCAACCTATGCTGCTATCACTCCCATGCTGCCAAATTTCTGGACCAGTGGCGAAGCCTGCAGGCAGGATGACATGGCCTCATGCACCAATGTATAGGGTCACTCTGCAACCATATCTAGCACACAGGATACATAGTATCAGGCCAGGGTGCAGGGTTGGCCTGTGGCTGAATCTACTGCATAGGGTTATGCCAGACCACATTCACAGGTCTGCTGTGTGCACCAGCCCTACACTGGATTTGTTCTGCTGACTAATCCCACCTACAGGATCTGGCCTGTGGACAGGGTTGGAAGGTTGAACCTCACCCATTTGCTTTAATTTTGGCACTGCATGGAGTCAGCCTTCTACACTGCTCTGTATATCTGTGAGGTATTGCCTCATCTGCTTTAGAATGTCAGAGATGGAGGAAACAGTTGCTGTTTGGTCCACGGGACAAGTTCTGTATTTTTAACTTGATCTTATTTAGGCTCTGAACATTTAGGGTGGGAGGCAATCTGTACACAAACAAGCATCAAGCAGAATCCACTCTGTCATTGACTTGACCATTAGAATGTAGACACCATCATGATGGCCTTAAATTTAAAGATTCCTTTTAGAAGCGAGAGAGAGACTATTAAGGTTTTAATATAAATTTATGAGAACTGTGATTAAGGAGAGTTAGGAGGGTTCTCTGTAACTGAGAATGCTTTGCAGGAAGTGTTCTGAGTTGCAATGATCTCCTGGACCAAACAGAAGTTCACTGTTGGCTCCAGGGGGTGGGGAATACTAGCTACTGGCTGAAGCCTGCAGTGGTTTCCTGTAACAATGGTCTCTCCTCTCTCCCATCCTGTTTCAGAATGGGAGGGGGAAGGGAGAAGAGGAAACTCATTCTAGGGGTTCTCCAGCCTGCACCGGAAGGTGGGGTGGGTGAATTGGAACCCCTGCTGGAGGGGCTCTGATAAACCCACCCCAGCCCGCAGGGGCTGAAAAAAATCAAGACCAGAGTCCTGCTCCTTTTCCCTGCTCCCATTCTGAAAACAGTTACAGGCTGGGAGGCAGCACAGACACAAGTTACCTAAGGTACAATGTTCTAAAATGTCTTGTAACAGGGTTGCCAACTGGAGCCCTGTTACTTGAGGAAATCCCTGCATCTGACAGTAACGATGCCCAGGCGGGAGCAGACAGGGAGATTCCCCACGCCTCTAGTGAGCCAATGGGGCTCGGCTTCCAGGGATATGAGGAGGACAAAGCCCCAGGAACGATGCCTACAGGCATGGAGAGAATGAGAGAAGGATTGCCTGAGAGCCCAGGGAAAGACTATCCTTAAACGTGGAGCTGAGACCTGAGAAAGGGACCGTGCGGCTGCCAGACCCATAGAGACATTGGATAAGTTCAATGGGACTCCAGAGGCTGGCGGTGAGTTGAAGAGGGGAAGAGGTTGCAGGTCTGGTGAGTAATGGGATGAGGCAACCTACAGGAGAGAGTCGGTTCCAGATGGGGATCCGGAAAGGGAGTTGGCAGTGGCTCCAGAACAAAAGGGGTCTCCAGCTGGGACCTGGTGTGCCAGCACAGGCAGCAGGGGAACTCTCAGAGTCAATCCCACACAAACCACTGGGAGGCGGAGAAGAGACACAGCAAGCCTCTGCTGCTAACTAGACAATTAGTGGGTAATGAGCCTGTCCAGGCAGTGGCAACTCCCACACAGGGTGGCTGATTCAGGACTTTAAGATCTTATTAGCCACAGCAGAGGGATAGCCATGACTCGGTCACTCTGGTTGGTGTAGGATGAGGCACCACCCGCATGAGCTATTAGGGAAGCAATTAGCACTCTGGGATGCTTGGTGGTACTTACCTCTAGAATTGTAACCCCAGCGAGCCTTTCAGGAACATAAGCCAGGTGTGCTGCTGCCTGAGGTCCAGGCCACTGTAAAAGTCAAAAGAAAGAATAAAAGCACCCAAAATCATGTGACAGGTCAAGCATTATTACTCCGTGGGTACCTTCTGATATGCCATCTCCTTCCTTCCTTTTTAACAAGATCAAAGTCCTGGCAGGAGAGAACCAGGGCAACAGACAGTATCCCGCAGACACGATAACAGTCTTCATTTGACCCCTCATGTAATGAGGGTTCAGATTTTCACCAGATCTGCCATTTTTTAAGTGGTCTGCAGATGTGCACTTGTATTTGGTCATGGATATAGACTACTTTTTGTAACCAGATTGGGAGAAAATTGTCACTTCAGTTTGCACCCTTGAATTTCAAATGACACTGAGCCTTCTTTTTTTAACATGGGTACCAACATGATCTAGGTGGATTCTTTGAAAGCATTTTGATAAATCTGAAAGACTGATTTCCCTGAGAGAGGAGTTCCATGTGTGCTGTTCTGCAGGGGTGCCAAAATGATAAGTTACTTATCTGAGTGTTAGCTTTTAAAGTAACATTTATAGCACCTCTTGAAAGTGATGTTTCTATTTATAGTTCTCTATTTGTAAAGTATTAGAAAAATCCTATTCTATTAGAGTTTTCCCTTTAATCTCTATCTTCTCCATGTTTAAAAGACCTATAAATCAGTAAGGCTATAAGTAATAATATGTTTAATATAGGCATATGGGAAATCTCCAATATCTGTATCTTCTCCCATTCTTTGATGGTAAAATGACTCTTGGGATAGATTCAGAAGTCAGTTGGCAGGTGTTGAGTACTAACTACACCTGGCTTTTAGAAGTATAGATTCAAAACTATGGTAAGGGGACAGCTATAGGACATTATTACCCATGCTGCTTAAGCTAATTAATTTTACCTAAGTTTTAATCCTCTGTCATTTCAAAGGGTCAGCAAATCAATTTATTTTTATGCTTTCTCCCAAATATTTTATTAATAAAGATTTGCAAAAAATCTAGGAAAAATAAATATTTTTTGGTGAGGCAACTTAACTAATAGGGTTTGAATTTAGACAGTATAACATTTTTGGTTCTTTTTCATTAACAGTTCATCCATTTTAATTAGTTTTAATTTGAATCATTGAAAGTTTTGGGGAGCTTGGGTAAATCTAGCTTCTTTAAAGGATAAAACTCCCAAGCAATAAACTGAATGATCAACTTTGGATATATAGGCTAGGAGATAATACTCTCCTAGGGATATATGCTTCAGTTTAATGGGTTTAACCAGACATGCTGTTCCAAGTATTTATAGCAGCTCTTTACAAACTGCTTAAGAAAATGTATGTGGTTGAATGAAGCTTGTGATTTAATTGCAAAACACAAAGGAAGCTTGCAGTCCTTACAATCAATAATGGTGATTCCAGGCATCTCAGGATAGTTTTTTTAGGTTATACCTTTTACACTTGTTTTTATGTAACATTCCACTCTGTAGTTTAAAAGAACTGAAGAGAGTAATACAGTGTCACTGGGTGCTTGTACATGTGATGCTCAGACAATGTACATGTGGCCCTTTGTGTAGCTTAATGGCATCACATTTTACACATATGTGAGTTTTTGGTGATTTAAATGAGTTTGCATCATCACAAACTAGTCCCTATCCTGATTGTAGTTTAGTTTGCGATGATGCAACTTGGAACAGTGCAGCCATTCATTTGTCAAGTGTACATGGCAAGTCACTGAATGACGTCTAATGAACCCCTTTGTCCATCAGGTGTCACTACAATTTTTGTGTAGTGAGTCCCCTTGCCCATGAAGCGTTGCTACAAATTGCAGGTATTTGTGCATAATGAATGTTTTATAACTCCAGGTGTAGCTGCAGAGCCTGACATGAATCAATCTTCTGCTGACCTCTTATTATTATTTTATTAAATGAAGAATTAAAAAATACCTATCTGTCATTGTTGTCTCCTATTTCACTTGGTGTGGTGGGTGTCGAAAGGGCTCCAGGGTATGTTGTGGGGTTGCAGACCAGGGTAATCTCAGGCTGTCTTGGCGATTGATCAATGTGTTGTATGTGCTCCCTTCTTCATCATCAGGGATAATGTGGTGTGCCATGACTCAGTGCTATTATAGAAATAGCACACAGCAAAACGTGCTATTGAATGCTGGACACCTAACTTGAGATTAATACTGTGAGTAGTGTTGTGAAAACACGCAATGGAATAAACATGACTTGCACCAGCGAAAGGTGTATCCTGTTCCCGTATTTCAGGGTTACTGCATAGAATTAATATCCAACTGCCCACTTTATGTGGGCTGATAAGCATGGTTTTATTTACTGCTAAAAGCACTAAGCAGGCGACCAGTCTTAGAATGGCGGATACTAGCCTACAGGCATCATAAAAAAATTTTCAGTGTGCAGGTCTCTGCTCTGATGTCAACCTGAAGTTCCAGGAGGGCAGATACTTTTCCAGATTCATCCTGGTGGTGTCCTATGAGAACAGCCCTGATGAACCCTGCATCCCTGCACCCCTAAAACATTCCATTTCCACTGGCTCCAGCATAATTGTTTCCCTAACACATTAATTCTGATGGCAGGTGTGCTGGATGACAGACTTATGGGGTCATCGGACACTCCAAATTTTTACAGGAGGGGAGGTTACAGGAACTTGGAACATATAGGAATTAAAATGTAAAGAGCAGGGCTGTTAATACTCTTAATGCTAATCTCCCTATTCACCAACCCCTAATTTGGGGCCGGGCCATTTCAATGTTCTTCTCAGTGCCTGCTTTTTTAACTCTGAGCGCTTGTCATTGAAAATTGGGTGTAGGGAGATTTTTTACTTTTGTGACTACAGTTTTACGTGTTGTTTCTGGTGCCTTGATATCTGCACTAGTTGATCTATTCTTGATGTGCTAATGGGACCTATTCCAAAAGACCATAGGGACCTCACATCCACCTTTCTTCCTTGGTTTATTCTGGGTTTGGGGGTGTTTGCTGGGGTGAAACTTCATGGTGGGTTTAGTCATTGTTCCACTAATCGTTATGTCTGCAGCTTTGGGCAGATGATGGGTTTCTGGAGTAATCAGATACCCCAAGTTTTTACAGGAGGGGTAGTTACGGGAATCGAGGTATATAAGAATTGAAATATAAAAGCCTGGCTGCTATAATGCTAGTGACCCTATTCAAAAGCCCTGCTTGCACTGGTCAACCTCCTTAGTGCAAGCAGGTGGTGCTCTAAGTGACACAGTAACTGTAGTTTCTTGCATAATAAGATAGCTTCACTGACTCCCGATGGAATCTGTGAGGAGAACCAGATGCTGTTGGATGCCCTGGAGGTGTCCAGCTGGAGAATGGAGGCACTAGATAATCCAGAGATAATGCTACTGAACGCAATGCGGACTATGATCGACCTTCTACAGAGGTGTCAATGCAGGATATCAGCTTCTCATAACTTGCTATACCAGTCAATGAGACATGAGCTGGAGTCGGAGAACTGAGATGAATCCCTGGATCTTGAAGCTGACAGGATTCTATGGATCAACCTACAGACCAAAGATTGCAAGGTCTGGGCTCATGCAAGCAGCTCTGACTAGTAGGAATGCATTGTACTGTTGACTTGGTTTGGTTTAAAAGCTTCCATATGAATGGGGACACATTTTTGCACATAGATTCACTGCTGTCACTGCACATTGAGCACCAGGCCAGGGTCATACATCACCATTGATGCCATTGCAGTCATGCCATTGCACCAGAAAAGAAGGTGGCCATGGCCATCCCAACCAGCCTCCTTTTCATTGGGAACCAGTTTGGTGTGGCTCCCTGCGTGGCCAGGGTGGCAATACATGCTACTGCAGAATGTTGGAGCAAACAGCTTCATCTGCCTCCATAAACCCAGGGAAGTTGTTGAAGGCTTCAGGGCCATGGAGTTCCCTAACTGCATAGGTGCATTGGACAACACACACATCCTGGTCCTATTCCCATCTCAGGGGAGCCGGTCATTCACCAACAGAAAGGGATTTGCCTCAGTGATTCTCTAGGCCATAGTTAATCTTCAAGGACATTTCACTAACATTTATACAGGCTGGGCAGGTAGTGCTCATGATGTACATGTCTTTCGAAACACTCCACTGCCTGGCACGCTGGAGAAAGGACAATATGTGCCCAGAGTCACTGATGCAGTGATCCAGGGTGTCGTTGCACACCTGCTTATCATAGCAGACATAGCTTACCTGTTCTAGGCCTGGCTCATGAAGACATAGAAGACATGTTACTGGCTGGCAAAAGACAGCATTCAACTACTACTTCAGTAAATGCTGGATGACTGAATGTGCCTTTGGCCATCTGAAAGGACAGTGAAGGTCACTGAACTGCAGGCTCAAGGTGGAGCTAAAAAACTTTATGGCATTCATTGTGACAAACTGCGTGCTTCACAATATTTGTAAGACCAGGGAGGAGGTTTTCAGCAACTCCTGATCTCAGGGAGTGTGGAAGGCAGTGGCCAGATAGAGACAGGCTACTGTCAGCATGTGAATGCTGGTTGGGGAGCCATTGTGTGGAATTGCCTGGTCACACATGTTCTGGTTGCTGTGATCTCTAGTCCACTGATCAATCAGCGCTGAATGCTAAAACATTCAGCAGTTACCATTGAGCATTTCTATAAAAAAAAAAATGGTTGTAACACTTCTGTTAGTCTCTTAAGCATATTATCTCTAGTAAGGGGGCAGGGGCAGGCTGAAGTAATGGGGGGGGAGGGGGGCGGTGCTGCTCCAAACCTGTTGTTCCCTCCTGCAGACTAGCCTGTTGCCATGTCCCTGTGGCAACTGCCACCTTGCTCCAGGTGGGCCATGGGGGTACCTGGGAGCCTGGGCCTCCAGCCCTCCTCTTGGTCCTGAGGTGAAAGGCAGTGCCATGGCAGCTGCCCTGTGCCATCCACTTTCTCTAATCCCCCTGCCCATGGGCACATTGCTCTAGTGGCAGCATAGACCCAGATTCTACTTTTTTTCCAGGTGTTTTTCATCCTCTTCACCTGTGGCAGGGAGCTGTGAACAGAAGGCACAGGCATCTTGTTCCCCCTTTGGGAAAAGACCCTCCCCAGCCACTGTGTGAATGTGCTCACTACTGAATCCTGACTGAAGCAGCTCTTACATGGTCTTTGGATGTGGTGGGTGAGTGGCTGCTTGCTGCTCTGTGCTGGAGGGGAGGACGGGAATCCCTAAAGCAATGATCATTACAGGAAATGCAGCCTGGTTTGAATAAATAAATAAATGACCCCCAACAAGTACAGGAATGTGGGTAGAGAAGTGTGTGGGGGGGTCCTGAGTGTCTTCTGGGATTGGGACCCCCTGTGAAATAATGCAAGGAGCACATTATTGGAGTTCCAATTAGCACACCACAACACTCCAATATGCATGGGAAGATATATATATATATGAAATTAATAGGGTGCAGATTTGTATATGTATTGTAAATGATAGGAGAATTTCAGCTCTCCATTTGCAGGGGTGGTTGTTTGATTGAAATAAAAAAAACAAGGGGGTTTCCATATGAAATAAAGTTTACTTGATGACCTAGAAATAGGAAAATAAAAAATAAGTTAAGAATAAAGATAGGAATGAAAAGAATAAAACTAAAACAAGAATATATTTTCTTTAAATATTGGCAAAAAAAATTGAATAATTTTGGAAAAAATATGTGTAAAATTAATTAAATGAATTAAATGATACTAAATTAATTAAATGATACTTAATACAATTATTTAAAGTAATGAACTCACACCACTTTTGGTCATCTGCACATATCAGTTTGCTGTGAACTATGGGCACCCCCTGCTGTAAGAAGTTTACTAGGTTCCCCACATATTTTTTCCAGTGTGCACACGCTCCAAGATCTTCCAATAGGTACCATGAACTTTTGTATTAAAGGGCTCTCTCCTGCAAGACTGTGAGTTCTCCTGTGCACTGCTGAGGACCCCTATCTTTCACACAGTTATCTGAGAAGTGAGGGTGCTCAGCACCCTATACAAGTTCATAGAAATCATAGAAAAGTAGGGCTGGAAGGACCCTCCATAGGTTATTTAGTCCAAACCCCAGCCTGAGGCAGGAACTTATCCAAACCATTCTATACAAGTTCTCAGTACATGACAGGATCAATCCATAATTTGATTTTCTATACTTCTCTGCCCTTTGTCTCAATATTAGAATATGAGATTGTGATTTCAATTGCATGCCCATATATAGAATATGCAAGGGTGTAATTTATTTCAATCTGGAACTTGAATCCCAGGCACATGACCTACTCCTGCTATAACTCTGTCTTGAGAGCAGGTGGGTAAAGAGTATGAGTATGCACTGATCAGCAACAGGCAGGGCAGGGTGACAACTTAAAGAATAACTCAAGCAACGTACCTAAGATAGCGCAGAGTTGTAGGGTGTGCAGATTGCATTGTAGGCGGTGACTCATGACACCACCTAAGAAGCCAAACCCCCGTAGTGAAATCAAACCCCTTGTAGTAACGCCTGAGGCCA
>JAGPOW010000261.1:213453667-213473335 GCA_030014935.1 Caiman crocodilus | reverse complement strand
ACCGCGTGAGTACATTCAACCTTATCTCAGCAATCTCGTGATATCTGATCTGTCTAGCAGCCAGTAAAAGGGGAAATCAAAGCCTAGTGCGGGAAAAAGAAATTAGCTAGAGTTCGTTCATTCTCGCCCTAGGGGCCTGTCGGAAGGCTGCAGAGGTGCGACATAGGGATAGTAAAATTTGGATCAGGGAGTAGCACAATACTATTCCCTGAGCAAGAGACACTGTATAAATAGTGCCATCCCAGGAATAGCCTTAGGAAATATGGTTCTGAGTCACAGTCCTTCACCTTCTCACTCCTTGCTCTAACGTCAAATATAATCCTTTACTGTTCCCTCAGGGAAAAATTGGGGCCTACCAGATATGTGTCATACATCCAATATTTATGCACAAAAATTAGGTATTTGTGTCTGCCCGTGAATCCTTAGGTATTCATCTTCCTACACATGTTTCATAGTAATTTCATGTGAAATATGTAAGCATGGAGTTGGTGTGCATTCATTGTGTGGGCATACCAGAGATGATGTTTCACACTGCTTCTCAACCATTCAGACATAGTAGGGAGTTGTATTATGGGAATTGTTTTGGTCCATTTGAAATTAGACATTAACTTTAGTGGATCGAAGATCTCATCCAGTAAATATGTTAAGTATCATATATAACCACAATAAAGGCCAAGCAAGTAGAATTTGTGATTGGGCAGGTGTACTTTCAGCATAATTTTTAAGACTGGAGCAGCTTTAGAAATTTGCCCTTCAACATCCTATCACATTCTCTTTCAAATAAAACAGTAGTCTACAGAAATGGCTTCTAGTGGTATATTTTTAGTATGATCAGATACAGTATTTTAGGCCAACACTACTGATTTATTTCTATGGTATTTCTTATAAATAAGTTCCCCCTTTTTTATTTTCTGCACTCCCCTGGCAATTTTCTCCACCAGTAACTTGGTTTAATTTATAGAACAGGTTTCTTGGACAGGATCCAGATGTTCCAAAATGTTCCTCACATAAGAAGAGCTTTTAAATATTCCAGCAATATTAGTTTTACTCCCTAACATTGCTTACCTTGCTTCTTCCTTCTTTTTTCATATCATAAGAGACTGTAGGAATACTATTGATAAGGTACTTTTGCTTAATACTGCTCCTTTTCTCTTTCTGAAAATTCCCATTTATCTTAAGCTAAGGTAGGGTAGAAATGCACCTTATAGACTAATTAGATCACAGATGCATAAGTCTTTGTGAGCTTAAGTTCACCTCATCAGACACCTGTATCTGATTAAATGAACACAGGCTTATGGAGGCTTATGCATCTGTGATTTATTTAGTCTATAAGGTATATCTTTACCCTGACTTCAGACTAATATGGGTAACTACCTCTCTCTGTCTAGAGCTAAGACACTAGAACAGGTTGATTATAACCCACTGATCATGGTACTTCCATCCTTTCACCTTGCCCTGCTGTAAATTTTTCACTTTAGAGTCCACAAAAGAGTCCAAGGCAATACTCTGATACCCATTATTATTATTTCAACTTTATATGGAACAATTCCTTCATTTTTGTCAAGTTTCACCAAAGAAAATGCAAAATACTGGACAGAAAGTCCAAAACTGGCTTCTCTAATGATTATTACATTCCTGACCAGCAAGGAGAGCTGAAGGTCTCTTTCTCCATACCTGGCAATGTGATGGTTCAAATGAATCTAACTACTGGATTAAAAATGTAACAAAAAAGAGGCAAAGTGAGTCAGCCTTTCTCATTGCAAATAAATGCATTATTCTAGAGAGAGAGTTCTAAAATATTAGCTCTGGCTTGTTTGATGTAAGATTTGGGATGCTCTGCACAGTCTGAGAAACAGAATCTTTGAGTGCCAGATCACACTCACCTGCAAGACAAAAACATGGAAGATTCATGATGAAGGGAAGTAAAACCCTATCAGGTAGCCCTTCTAATAGGTAGATTTACACAGTGGCTGTGACAAGTAGTAGTGCACAACTCTGAATACTTTCCAGTTCGAAATAGAAGAATATAGTCACATTTGTGAGGGACAACAGGCAGGCTCATTAGTGCTGTTTAGTAACCCACTTGTAACTGTTACACTGCTTCTGATTCAAGGGGCAGCTTTGATGGAGGAGTGTGGCACTGCCTACACCAGTAAATTTATGGTCTAGTCCTGGCTAGAGTTTTCTAGCCATGAGAGGCTGTGTGTCTGTGGGCTGAGTTAAAAAGGCCTTCAAAGACACTGGTGCAGGATTAAACCAAGAACAGAATGGAGAATTTGGCTTTCCATCTTTCATAATCCATGTAAAGTGCATGAGGGCTAATATTAGGCCTGTGCAAAGCAGCAAGTATTTGCTTTGGATTCAGATTTAGTCAATTCTAAGTGGCAGTGATTCAATTCAGTGATTGGAATCACTGTCCCAATTCGATTCGGCTGATTCGGATTTGGAGATTCAGTCACCAGAGGCTCCAACAGAAAAGCAGCCCCTGGACTGGTGGCACATAGCAGCATGAAGTAGTGGGAGCCCCCCTCCCCAAGTCCCATGTCCCCCTACCCCAGCTAGGCAGCTTCTTCCAGCCTCAGCCCCAATCCCTCCATTGCTGTGGAGGCATTGATCTGCCCCACCATGCCCCTTCCCTCCCCCCTCCACAACAGACTTACCATGTGGAGGCAGCTGTGTCCAGCGTCATTGAGGACTACCTGTATAGTCTATGGTCAAATCTCAAAATCTCTCTGAATTGATTTGGAGGCTTCTGATTCAATTCAGACTTTTTAATGGGTCTCCTGATTCAATTCAGATTCAGAGATTCAGCCACCAAATCAGGCCAAATCTCCTCTGAATCAAATTGGCTATCAAAGCTTCCCACAGCTTTAGGTAATATTATAAAGTCTTTAGAAATGTTTAAAGTAAATTGATGAGGACTAAAAAGAATAGATCTTAATCTGATTTTATTGATGTAAATTCCGAATGAGTCTATGTTAATTAATTAAGTTGTTGAAGATTTATACAGATGTTACTCAGATCAGAATCAGGCCAGAAGCCATAATTTTTACCTCTGAGCATAAATGGCAAGAGTAATTGTGTGTGGATTGGCTGGAATATAAAAATGTTAAAGATAGAAAGGGACAACAACAGTTGAAACAATTTATTTTTAAATAGTCAAATACTGCACAGAGTCTGTACATTAGCTATGAACTCTTATACCATTGTGGCTATATAAAAGGGACCCTAAAAGGGATACATACATATGAGCAATGTAATAGGTTTGTATTTTAAGTGAGAATTGAGTCCTAAAATAGTTTAGTAAGGAGTGAACGCAAACATTTATGAAGTTCTGAAATGTTCATCAATCCCAACCATGTTATTTCCTACTTTCTATCTGCCTCTATACTTTCAGGTCATGTCAGCTCTTACAGGCCTGACAGTCAGCTCTTACATGGGGCCCCCACAGGTGCCTG
Organism: Caiman crocodilus; assembly: GCA_030014935.1. Taxonomy (NCBI): domain Eukaryota; kingdom Metazoa; phylum Chordata; order Crocodylia; family Alligatoridae; genus Caiman; species Caiman crocodilus. The sequence goes on along the minus strand of JAGPOW010000261.1, from coordinate 213,469,877 downwards.
AATGCTGCTACCATTTTCTGAATCCAAATGGATTATTTTGAATATAGCCTAACAAATATCATACATTTTCAGATGTAAACATCTATTTTCTTTAAATAAAAATATACACAAAAACAATTCATTTTCACCCCAATTGTTTTGTTAGCTTTTCAGTGGAAAAATTGAAAAAACACACATACCTTTTTCTCTGCATAAAAATAGGGCAGAGAAGAAATAAAAATAAGAAAAAGAAAGAAACCTTGAGTGATTGAAAGATACTGAGTTGATTTTGCATTTTAAAATCTTCATAGTGCTGAAAGAAATTTCTAAACATGTTTTTTTTCCCATAATTTACAGTGCAAAATCTGGCAATTTTGAGCAGCTCTGTTTGTAAATAAATACATATATTTTAATAATTAATTCACAATTAATATACACTAAATTATACACAACTTATTTACAAGAACTTATTGAGGATACAGCACTAACTCATAGACCTATGTACATGAAATGCAGTTTTCAGTAACATATTGCTGAATACCTTTGTGAATTCATTTAAATCAAATCTATTCATAATTCTCTCTTACAAATAATGGGTAAGTCTTAAAAGGAATGAGTCTCATTAGGAAGTAATGCATGCTGCTCTTTAACTTAATTCAATTTTTTTAAGGTTAATTTTAAGATTAAGGTGGCAAGCTCTCAAAGTGCCACTAGAATATTTAAGAGAAGAAAAATTATTACACATCTCATAAAACTATTCATCTGCTTTCTTAAATATAAAGGCAGCCTTATCTGGAAATACTTTACATATTATGCCAGGGGTGGGCAACATATGGCCTGCTGGCCAAATCCAGCCATCCAGGCAATTCCAGGCAGCCCATGGCACTCCTCTGTAAGTCCTGGTCCTGGGCTGCCCCAATGCAATCTGGCACCTCCGTGCAAAAGATACAACTCTGGTTGCTAAGCACTCCTGCTGCCAGCCTGGCCTGACCCACCCTAGCCCTGAGCCAGTGGGTGGGAGACAAGAAGCCTCTGCCTTGCAGAGGCTTTTGCCTGGCCACCCTGTGGCTGTTTCCAGCCCTCCCTGCCTGCGAGAGTGGAAATTTAGGTAAGAGCCCCACTGGGCTGGGGGCCAGGGTCTGCTGTTGGGGGAAAGGGTACTAGGAGCCTGGAGAGCTGCAAGCTATGGGGACGGGTGGGGTTGGCCCTGCACACTAGTACCATGTTCAGCCAGGTACTTGGGTGGGATTACTAGCGCTCAATGTTATGGTGCCAGGTAGCATTGGGCCCACACCTTGCCACCACATGCAACTGGGGACTGGAGTGGAAGTGCTCTGGGCCAGGCTGGGCTGGCCCCACACACTGCCACCACTTGTGACCAAAGACTTGGGTGGGAGTTGCATGTTATGGGGCTGGGTGAGGCTGGCCCTGCATGCTACCACCAGGTGCAGGCAGGGACTTGTTTGGGAGCTGCATGTTACTGGGCCAGTTATGGCAGGTCCTTCATGCTGCTATCACCTGAGGCTAAAGACTGGGGTGGGAGCGCAGGGAGCTGTACACTCTGGGTATGGCCAGGGCTGGCCTCACCCACTACCACCACATGCAGCTCCATGGACTCCAAGGACCACTCTCCACACACACCCTCCCCACACCGTCCCAGACACCTCACCCCCAACCATACCCCAAACACAGCCGTATCCTTCCACAGTCCCCACACACATACCCCCACCATAACCTCACCCACACCCACACCTTCGCATAGCTCTCAAACCACCATATACCTGACACCCACATCCCTCCACACCCACCGTCCCCCATACAACCCATACCTGCTCCCCAACCAGACCCCTCACATAATACCCCCTTACCCACACAATATACAAAAGTAAGACTGTATTTTGAGCTCTTATGCTATCACCTATCCAAATACATTATGAAATGCACATAAATCAGAAAAAATTTAAATAAAATTTAAATAAGTTATAGTAGATGTTTGATTTTTTAGTATATAATTTATTTTTGTTTTCTGGTTTCAAAATGATAAGCCCTCCTCCTCTCCCCTCCCAAAAGGAGTACTTCTGGGACAAGGAGAGGGATGTCTGATGACAAAGGTCAGGGGTTTGGGGTGGGACTTCCAGTCCCAAGGTAGTATCAGGAGGTGGGGCTACCCTTGCAGCCCTCAACAGCTTACAAAAGTAATTAAATGGCCCTCCAACTGAAATAATTGCCTGCTCCTGTGTTATGCTAATATCTATCATTGTATCTCAGATATCAACCTAGACTTATAGATGACATTATGAACTTGACCTTTCCTCAGATTTATTGGTTTCAATTACACTTGAAGCATTTTTTTTTCAAAGGCAAACTGCTGTTCTAATAGATGCTTTTCTCATTAAACATAAGATGCCATTCTGGTGAATTAATTTTGGGATATGTCTGCAATCAGGCTTAAAGTATTCCAGTCTTCCCTCAAAAATATTCCTGGATAATATTAACTGTATGTAAGCCAAAGCAAGATAATTTTGTAAATACACTGTAAGTGTAGTTATCACGTCTCTTTGAGGGTAATAGACAGGGTCCTCTTATCTTGCTTAATTCAATTATTTCTTTTAGCAACATAGCCAGTTTACAATCATAGAAAGTTGGGGTTGGAAGGGACCTCAGGAGGTTATCTAGTCCAACTCCTTGCTCAAACCAGGATCCGCTCTAACTAGATGATTCCATTCGGGGTCATTGCTCCTTGTCTGTCACCTACCACTACTGAGATCAGTCTAGCTCCATCCTCTTTGTAACCACATTTCAGGTAGTTAAAGGCTGCTATCAAATCTCCCATGTCTTCTCTTCTGCTGACTAAATAAGCCCAGTTCCCTCAGCCTCTCCACATAAGTCACGTGTCCCAGTCCACTAATCATTTTCATTGCCCTCCACTGGATTCTCTCCAACTTGTTCACATTCTTTCTGGAGTGGGAGGGAGGCCCAAAACTGGACACAGTACTCCGGGTGTGGCCTTACTAGTGCAGAATAGAGGGGAATTATTATTTACCTCTGCTGGCAACACTCCTATTAATGCAGCCTGGTATGCTGTTAGTCTTCTTGGCATGAAGGATGCACTGTTAACCATCAATTTAATGATGAGGAAAGCTAAAATTGACTCTAATAGATTTCCCAAATGCGTCTTTAGTTTTGATCATTAAGTATTATTTACTTACACTTTCTAAGTGGCCACGTCTACTACACAAGATGCTGACTGCTTAATAGCTCATTGCTACTCTGCAGAGGCATCATGTCACACTTCATGCCACGAAACACTACTGCACAGTAGTAATAAACTACTGAATAGTGAATGTCACCAAAAAGCCATTTGGGGATGGTACTGCATGGTAACACCAGTTACTGCACAGTCATTTAATACTTGTGTATACAAGTACTAAATAACTGCACATTAACAACTTCACAGTCATTGTCTTGTGTCGATGTGGTCCAGTTCCCTCAGCCTCAGTTAAATTTGCAACTTGATCATTATGATTATTGTAAGTACTATTAATAATGATAAATATCAGTGATAAGTAATAATAATTAATAAATACCATTGTTGCTTAATACTAGTATTAATAAAAATAACTTACATTGTTATAATCCCTATGAATCTATTGTGTTAGGCTGAGAAGCTAACAATTCCTTCCCCAATGAGCTTACAGTCTAAATAAACTAAAAATTTAGCAGTAGTTTGATACTATACTCTTTCACAGAGGTTGTGAAGGAGTATAATATACAAGAACAATGAACAGTATGGGGGTGGCAAACTTCTATTAGTTCCAGAATTTTTTTTAATTGGATTAGTTAAGATGGGTTAAATTAAATGGAAACTTTGTAGGAAAGGAAGACAGGGAAGAAGAGGGTAAAAGGGAAAAACTGAGATGCAAAGACTGCAAAGAAGGGAGACGGAAATGTGCTAAAAACCAGTCAGCACAAGGTAACGAAAATCCTGTCAAAACAGTGGGCCTGTCTCTGCTTATAGTCACTAATGTGCTGACCATCTGAAAATGGGTTGGGAAGTAGTGGGATCATTTCAGTGGAAGTAAATTTCACCTTTCCTTGCCTTTGTGTTACCTTAAAATAGTGTATGGTGGTCATGAAACAAAAGCATAGACATGTCCATACCTTTTGTTGCAACACAATTGCCCAAATTTGTGGCTATGACTGAAGGTAGTAATAATTTCTGCTGCTTCATTGCAGAGGACATCTTTACTTTATGGCAGGAGAACATGGGTAGGCAGGAACTTCCTGCATACTCTAACCACTACAGGTGGAGGATCAAGGTACCACCGGACTACTGTCCCAGACTCCTTCCTGGTTTAAATTAATCAGAGTCCTGCAGCATCCCAGCATGTCTTTTAGCTCTGGGTTGGGCTGGGTTGGGTTGTCTGCTCAAGATCAGGGATGGCCTTAGCCCTCTTCTCCCTAGCTGGAGCACTATCACTATCACTGCTCTAGCTGGCTGAGGAGTTGGAAACTGCAGACACAGTAGTGTCTGCCTGACTTTCCCCTGCCCCACTCACTTCTCAAGCAGGGATCCCCTTTTCCCTCTCTCCCCTCTTCCACAGCATGGACCACAGCTACATGGAACCTAGGTGGCATGTGGTCATGCTACCCCTATGCTAGCTCATGCTGAGAGGTGTCTGAGTGTCATAGTATCATAGTGCTTAAGGTCAGAAGGGACCTAATCAGATCATCAGGTCCAACTTCCTGCCCTGGGCAGGAACAGGTGCCAGGGTCATATCACCTCAGCCAAATGTCTGTTCAGCCTCCTCTTGAAGACCCCCAAGATAGGAGAGAGTACCACCTCACTTGGGAGCCCATTCCAGAGTCTGGCAGCCCTAACTGTAAAGTAATGTCTCCTAATGTCCAGCCTCAATCTTCTCTCTAACCATTTGTGGCCATTATTCCTAGCAACCCTAGGTGGTGCCTGGGGGAACAGACCCTCCCCCAATTCCTGCTGGTCCCCCCTAGTGAGTTTGTAAATGGCCACCATGAGAAGTATCATCTCCTCTCAGCCTTCTCTCGTGAAGGCTGAATACGTTCAGGCCCTTTAGCTTCTCTTTGTAGGGCCTGCCCCACTGCCCCTTGACCATGTGAGTGGCCCTCTTCTGGACCCTCTCAATGCTAGCCACATCCCTCTTGAAGTGCAGCGCATAGAACTGGATGCAGTACTCCAATTGTGGTCTGACCAATGCCACATGGAGGGGAAGGATCACCTCCCTGGATCTGCTTGTGATGCATCTGTAGATGCACAACAATGTGCAGTTAACCTTATTGACTGCTTCCTCACATTGGCACCTTATGTTCATCCTAGAGTCATCAATGACTCCAAGATCCTTTTATACTACCGTGTTGACAAGAAGGGTGTTCCTCAGCCTATAGGTCTGCTGCTGGTTCCTTCTTCCTAGATGCAGCACCCTGCACTTGTCTGTGTTGAATTCCACCCTATTCTCATCCACCCACCTCTATAATTTGTCTAGATCTAGCTGGATTCCCCCTCTCCCCTCCAGCATGCCCACCTCATCCCACAACTTGGTATCATCAGTGAATTTGGACAACATGCTTTCCACACCCACATCCAGATCTCTGATAAAGATGTTGACCAGTACAGGCCCCAGGACAGAAGCCTGGGGAACTCCACTGCCCACATCTCTCCAGGTTGAAAATGACCTGTCCACCACCACTCTCTGGGTGCAACCATCTAGCTCCTTGATAATTTTCTCAAAGGTCTTCCCAAGGACCGTGGTAACTGACTAACCTATAATTGCCAGGGTCCTCCTTTTCCCCTTCCTGTAAATGGGGACCCATTTTCCAATCCTCTGGTACCTGGCCAGTGCCCCGTGATCACTCATAGAGCCATGCCAGGGGCCCTGCTTTGACCCCTGCCAATTTCCTCAGCACTCTTGGGTGAAGAACATCTGAACCTACTGATTTAAACATGTCCAGCCCCTCCACCAGTTCCCTAACTAGGTCATCCATGACCCTAAGCATGGCAGTGCCTGCTTTGGGTCTGTCCACAGTTCTAGTGGGGGAGATGTCCCGGTCTCTGTTCATGAATATGAAGGCAAAGAATTCATTAAAGAGGTCAGCTTTTTCATTTGCCGCAATCACCAGATTGCCAAGCCTATCCTGTAGGGGCCCCACAATACCCGGTGCCACCTTCTTACTTCCTATGTATTTGAAAAAGGACTTTTTATTATCCTTAATTCTGGCTCCATCTCTGCTTTGGCCTTCCTAACAGTCTCCCTGCAGTCCCAAGCCACAGAGGTCTAATCCTCCTTGGTGATAGCCCCTTGCTTCCACTGTTTGTATTCTTCCTTTTTTGCCCTCAAGCATCCCTGGATGCTTTTGCTGAGCCATGGGGGCTTCTTAGCACTCCTGCCTCTCTTGTTACACATTGGGACTGACTCCCTTTGAGCTTGGAGTATCATCTCCTTGAGAAACAACCACCCGTCTTGGACTCCCATCTCATTGAAGCTCCGAGACCCTAAAGCTTGTCCTACTAACCTTCTTAGCTTAAAGAAGTTGGCCTTCCTGAAGTTGAGGACCTTTTCCTTGCTGCTTGCTTTCACCACCCTGTGCTGGATGGTAAATTCCAGCAAGTGATGATTGCTATCACTCAGGTGCTCGAGTACCTGCAGGTCGCTAGCTGTGGCAAGGATCAAGTCCAGCAAGGCATTTCCCCTGGTGGCACTATGCATCTCCTGGGTTACCTGAGGTCCTGTATCCCAGCTAGGAACCTCGGTGAGCAGTCAGACTTGGCTGACTGCTCTTCCCAGCAGATGTCTGGGTAGTTTAGGTCACCTATGACAACCGCATCCCTTGACTTTACAGTTTCCACGAGCTGACTTGAGAATTCCAGGTCCAGCTCATCCCCCTGGTGAGGCAGTCTGTAGTAGATGCCCACTATCAAGTCCCTTTCCCTATGCCCCCCTTGCATTCTTAAACATAGTGCTTCATTTTGCCCCTCCTCTGACTCCATCCTGATCACTGAGGATGTGTATTGCTCTTTGACATATAGTGCTTCCCCCCCTCTTTTCCCTGCTCTGCCTTGCCTGTACAGCCTGTATCCCTTGATATCCACTGCCCAGACATGGGTAGTATCCCATCAGGTTTCTGTGAGCCTGACTAGGTCTGGGTTTTTGCTAGCTAGCATGAGGGCAAGTTCCTCCTGCTTATTCCCCATGCTTTGAGCATTCGTGTAGAGGCACTTGAGGCCTCCTGTAGGTGCCCATGCCTTCCCCTTGTTCCTAAGTCTGCCCTGGTCCCTGTCACTAACCTGGGTACTACATATGTGTGTCATCTGGCTTGATGGAAAAGTGTCTTTGTGTTCCTCTGCATCCCCATGCCCCAATGAACCTAGTTTAAAGCTCACCATATGAGATCAGCCAGCCTGGAAGAAAAAATACAAGTGTATGGATCTCTAATTTTACTGGGACAAAGGCAGACAGAACAGTGTCTGCTTAGGGCTTTTTGGAACTAATAAACAGGTCAGCTGGTAATGTCTGTCCCTTCCTTTCTTATAAAAAAATCAGTTTAAGAAGAGCTTGAACTAATAAAAGAGGCTTTTATTTTCATGGTAAGCTTTATGTTATCAGCTCCCTGCTGACTCCCTTGTCCATCAGGTTTGATGCAGACAGTATAAAGAAACGGAGAGGGAGATTGAAAAACTTAGTATCATCAACAGATGCATGCAGTGCACACAAGCATCCCTCCCTCCACCCTTCCCCTGTGCTTCAGAGTGCTAGCCAGAGGTAAGGGTCTGGCAACACTCCATATTCTTGAGCAGCGAGCTGGAAAAAACCTAGGACTGTGCAGGCAGGGTGGGGGTTTACACCCCTCCCTTCATCAGAACATCCTGCTGGGGCCTGGCCAAGGCCCCTCCTCTCCCCCACAGCATTGTGTAAGGGAAGGGAAGGCTGTTCTAGCACTCCCCAGCTTCTAGCCTGAGCCACTGCAGGCATGTGCTTGAATGAATCAATTTAAGCTTAGGCTTTTTTAATATCTGTCCCTAGCCCTAGTGGGCTTAGGGCCTTGTTACACGTTACCCTATGAGCTGCACTAACGTTGATCAGTGTTAGTGCTAGTTTGGAGTTTGACCAGTCACATCCTTAGTCTAGAAACCTTTTCTGACCGTCTCCCATCTGAACAGCCGAGGCCAGGTGAGCATAAAAGTGCTTAAAACTGCTTTAAGGTGTTAATGTGCTGACAATCCAGTGGTTAAGAGCTCCAGGAGCCACCAAAATTATCATGTAATAAGGCCTTTAGTTAAAAGTCTTACATACTTAAGACAGATAGTTGCAGAATAGGAATGATGTGAAGAACAGGCTGTATGAACTCCACAACATTTCCTAGGTAATATGACTGTAACTTGGCCTGGATTGATTAGAACGAAACCTAGGAATTCATTCTTTAGTCTGACTGAATCCTTAGCATCCCTTTTTTGGCTACTGCTAGGGATGCCATTTAGCATTGACCATGAGCATGACACTTTTGCACTGAGTAGTTCTATGTTCTGTAAGTAAAATATGAAATATCACCATTTGAGGCAAAGAAGATGAATCAGTAAAGACGAAATCTTCTGTTTTCCATCCAGGTCAGAGTTGAGTCATATATGGATAATGAACCTACTGATGCTTATAAGGAGCCTGTTAAAAGCCCAGTGTTTCCTCAGAAGAATCTACTGCCAAGTTGTTTTTTTTTTAAATTAGGATCATAATCTAAATTTCCGGTTTACAAAAATCTTATTTGAACTTGAAAACATTCTATTTTTTTCATAATCCAAGAATATAACTGATGATTTCTGCTGCAAATGAAGTGTGTCAGAGAGACAAATTATAACTGTAGCTGCTTAAAAATCATACTTCTACAGACGGTTAGCAATGAAAAGAAATCAATCTTTCCTGTCTTATTTCTGATGAATGGCGTTGATCAGGCTCCTGAGCCCTGAAAGTGCTGCCAGTGCAGAAAATTAAGTAATCAGGGTGTTCAAACCCCTACATTATGCTATCTGATTCTCAGTGTTACCTCAGTGTTATCCTTTCAATCTTAATTTTTGAAGTGAAAGAGAACAATGAAAGTGTATGCTCTCGTTGGTCATACAAAGTCAAACTGTATTGTGGTAAAAATACAGTAAATGACCTTTTTAGCAGCTGCGCAAAGCCCCAGTAAATAAATTAAAGATCTGTCTGACTACAAGGAGTCTATCAATGTGGAGCAGGGCAGAATTGGGACCATATATTGCTTTTCATGGAACATCTCTTCATGATCATGTCAGATCAAGGCTTGAAGCATATTACTTTGCCATAGGGCTGTGCGAGGCTTCAGACTGTGCTTCAGATCTGGAGAAGATTCACAAGTTTGGACGCTGAAGCAGCATGTCCGGATCAAAGCACTGGCTTCTATAGGCTTTCTGATGTGGTTCAGAGCTTCCAAACCACTTCAAAAAAGCTTCAGAGCTGGTTCAGAGATCCAGCCATAGGGTATAATGGGGAATCAATGAAATATCTATAATGTTATTGGTTTTTGTCTGATTTGGATGAAACTTGCAATGGTGGTAGCCTCCGCTGTGACCACAAAGCCTGCTAGCTGTCAAAGAGAAAGGTGCTGGGGTCCTGGGTTCTGGGGTCCTGCAGCTCTAGCTGCTGACAGGCAAAACTCATGACATGGGTGCTTGTGCAACTGACTGTCTCTCTTGGGGCAGTTGATTGTCTGTATTATTTCCTCTCCTTAGTCTGTGGTTTTGTAGGTGTTAATCACTGCTAAATAACTGGTTACATTAGCTAGCTACTGTGTATTGAGCTGGTTCCTGAGTGAATCATGATTGATTGGGAACTGGTAACACAGTAGCCTAGCAGCCAGGCATGCAGTAGCGCCCCCCCTTGGTGCCCCAAGACAGACAGTTGCACAAGCACGCATGTCACGAGTTTTGCCTGTCAGCAACTAGAGCTGCAGGGCCCCAGAACCCCTGCACCTATCTCCTTGATGGCTGGCAGGTCATGGCAGGTGCTAGCAGGCCTTTCACCCCACTGTGCCATCACATGCAGTGTCACCCATGTCACGAGTTTTGATTGTCCTCAGCTTGAGGTGCAGTTTCCTCCAAACCCCTGAACTTATCTCCTTGAAACTTTGCAGGCTTTATGGCCTTAACAGGGGCTACCAGCCCTGCAGTTTTCACACCCCCTGTGGTGTAATACACACATGACATGAGTTTTACTTTCAAGAATTTGTGGTACAGTGCCCACTAAACCCCCTACCTATCTTCTTGAAACTTGGCAGACTTTGTGGACTCACCTAGGGCTACCACTCCTGCAAGTTTCATCCAAATCAGACAAAAACCAACGAAGTATAGATATTTCATTGATTCCCCATTGTATCCTATGGCCAGATCTCTGAGGCGGCTCCAAAGCTTCAGAGCTGCTTTAGGCTGATCTGGAACTCCGGATCAGATCCCTGGCACCCAAAGCAGCCAGATCCGAAGCTGGATCAAATAGCTGCCTACTTGCACAGGTGTACTTTGCCACTAAGTCAGACTATTTTGAACTATTTCAGCTTGTTGACTTCTGTGCCTTCTTCACTAAATGAGAATTTAAGGGCCTTTTTTGCATTTGTCCAAACACCTAGTAAAGTGAGAAAAAACATGACTATTTGAATATTTTTTAATGAGATCAAGTTATATATTTATATATATAAAATCAAAAGAAAGGGTAATTAAGGTGTAATTTTCTGGAAAATAAAGTGATTAGGGCAATGGTTGTATCTTTGGAGTCTGGTACTGGTATCTTGATTTTTGTCTGTCTGTCTTTCTGACTCTCTATCTCTTTGTATGTATATATATGGAGAGGGAATTGCCAGTGCAGTCTAGTGTGCTCCTGCATAGCTCTCAAAGGATACAACCATTTCCCTAATCATTTTTTCCAGAAAATTATTTCCTAATCACCCTTTTCAAAATGGAAATGACCTATGAAATTTGCCATCTTCCTCAATAAATACACTTTATGGACCTAGGAATAAAAAATATTTGTGTTGTAGAACATGAATAATGTTAGAATGATCAGAGAGACTGTCATTTTTGGTTGATTTGCTATATTCAGAACATTTAAAAACAGTGTAAAACAGAAAGACTTTGTATTCATCAATATTTATTTTTTTAACATTATTACTTGCAACATTGCTTTGATGCAAACTGCTGGTCTAATATATTTCCCAGCTGTATGTACCGACAATTATGGATTTTATTAGCATGCTTTGAAAAAATAATTGCAAGCATGATGGAAAAAGCTTTTCCCCTTTGCCAGATGTATTGAATGATTTGTTTCCCCTTTCACAGCTTCTCAGCAATTTTTAAAACTGACTTCATTTTGCAACTCTCATTCACCAAAATCTTTGTGCCCCCATTATGGAGTATAGTGTTAAGAGCTGCTGATTGTTCATGGATAAATATGCAATTCTGCTGTCATTCAGCACACATACGGTTTCTTATCCAGAGGATTTTATGGACACTTGGATCCAAACATGCTTAGTGTTGATGCAGAGTTCAGTTTGTGATTCTCTTGCCTATTTGAATATATCTATTTAGATAATACTTGGCCGCATGGCACAGTAGCTTACACACTGGGTGGGCAGGTACGTGGCTATGTATGCATGTATGCTGGGCATGCACAAATAAAAAAAATTCTTCCTGGAAAAAACTTGTAACTGATAAGTACTAGAGAGAGGAGGAGAGCCTGCCATTGTTTTAGTTCTAATAGCTGAATGGTTACACATTTGTCCAGGAAGCAGCATGTGTGTGTTTGAGTTCCCTCCTTACCCAGAGAAGATTTGAACTTTCCTGTGGAGTGCTTTAACCCCAGGTTAGGTATTATTCAGCCCTCTTTTTGAAACGGGTAACCTAAGCAGCCAAGTGACGGAGATCTGTCATAAGCATTAAATGGAGGGGATGTGGCTTAGTGAGATGGATATTGCTCTGGATTGTAGCCCCAGGGGTGGATCCAGGGAAGGTGCAATTGCAGTTGCACCCCTGTTTGATTTCTATTCCACCCAAACTTTAAAATCAACTGTCTAGATGGCATAGCAACATTTCTATTCAGGAAATCCTGAAAAAGTCAACTGACTTTATGACTCATTGTCATCTCCCTGGTTCTCTTCATTCCCAGGTGTTATTGACACACTATCCTTTTAATGGTCTTGCTGTTCCATTATTTAAACTATCTTTTCTCTGGAATGTACTGTTTGTCAGCCATTTCTGATAATCTCTTTTCTCTCACAGCCCTGCAGACAATTTAAATAATATAGCACTATCCTCTAGCACATTAGTATACCTTGTAGTTTCTCTTTAACTGGAGAAAAATGTGTGCTGTGTGCCACATCATCTGCACCCTGCTGGTGGGATTAAATCATGGGAATACTTCTTCCACCAATTTTTTTAGAACATGTCAAGTACATACCTACACAGCTGTGTACATTCCCAGCCAGTGTGTAGGCTACTGTATATGCTTAGCAGTCAGATAGACACTTAAATATCCAAACTGCATGGACAACAGAACTGCAAACTTTGTGCAAGTTCCAAAAATGCCACTGATATGACTCGAAAACTGCCATTTCAGTGACCAGAATTTTGTCCCTGGTATGTCAAAGTTTCCTCTTTGCTGTAATTTTGAAACTTGTGGGGAATACATGTATAGAAAACAGTCTTGCTGACTGAGAAGGTCTTTTATTAGATGAGAGAAAAATCTCCATTAGCTCTTAGCATCAAGGAGTCTATAATGAAATCCATCCAGAGAAAGTTTGTTATATGTATAATGAGTAGTTTACTACGCTATTCATAAGTAAAATCAGCTATGTGAAATTTCAGCCATGCTTTCAGCCCAACTAACCCCTGTACATTTAAACCTCTGATTGTAAGTATCATATGGGGATGCAGCAGACCCAAAGATTGAAGGCTTAAGGACCTAACAACTGTGACATTCTAAGTATACATACATATGTACACACATATCCATTAATCATTCAGCCATTAACATAATGATTTTCATCTTTAAGGATCCTAAATAGATATATTCAAAGAATATACTGATAATTCATGCAACAGTGAAACCCAACCACCTCAGAATACCTGCCAACAAGCACAGAAAAATGATACACTCCAGTTTGGGAGAGAGACTATAGGAAAAAATTTCCTATAATGAACTCTGTTATAGTCACAGTATCTGATCTGTGCTCAACTCTATACTTTACTGCAATAATATGCTCTCTAAATATATCCAGCATAGTAGAGGGTGGCACTCACCTGTAACAAAATGGCAGCTTCTTGATTCATATTCATTCAGCCTAAGAGAGTGTCAGAGAAGCTGGGGGCCTACTCTAACTTCTGACAATAATGCCAATAAAAAATCAGGTGTTCCACCTATATCCTGTCTGTCCAGTGCACCCAACATGTCTCCTTTCTCTTTCAATGGGATGATAAGGAAGGACATCTGATATACAGAGTAGCAGAGCGGCTACTCTGAGCACACAAAAAACCTGAACCAAAATATAACAGATGTAGTTTTTAACTGTGTAGTTTCGCATCTAATGAGACACAACCCATGACATTTTGAGTCATAGAAAGAGCCCCTGTTTGGATATACTATCAGGGTGTGAAGTATTCAACCACTTTTACAGCTTAAATTTGTTTGTGTGGGGTGACAATATTTCAGTAGAACAGTTGTCCATACATGCCTACGCCTGCAGTTGGCAGCTTGTTCTATCTTTCTACAGAAGCAAAGCTACTACCAATAAAATGGGCTAACATATTAATTCAGTACTTATATCCTGGGAGCATCCTATTATATTAGTCCTGGGCTTATATCCAGTGCTGCGCTTCATAAGTAGTAGGTTGCACAGTACAATCAGTTGCATTTAGTGGCTTCACTTGACAATGAGAAAATTACCCCACATGTGAGGCAGGAGGTTCATTCTTCTAGCCCAGTGATACTCAAACTTCTGGCTATGTGGGCTGGATGAGTGGCACAGGGTTGAGTGGCACCAGCCAGATCCAGCACAAGGTTGGTCTACGTGTGCCATGTCCCAGCCCAATGCTACACCCCCAGATCTGGCTGTGCACTGGTGTCTGGCTGCTGGCTGGCCAGGTGCACCTGGGTCTGGTCACAGAATGACCTTATACATTGACTGCACCACCTGCCAGCATGATCTAGCATGCAGAGTCAATCATCCAGCCTATGGAGTTTCCCATGGAAACATGGAAGAAGGAAGCATCAGGTAACACTGCCAACACTGCCACTGGTTTACAACCATGGAATTCCCAGGCCCATAAGAAGACTCATGGGCCAGATGACACGGCTGCACAGGCCAAAGGTTGAGCCCCACTGTTCTAGTCCCTCTCATCTGCTGCCAGCATTGTGTTATAACAGCCTCTAGACTGCCTGGGTCGTGTCAAATGCTATTAGAAGAAAAGGTGCTCTGAATAACAATGTAAAGTTAATTAAGGAGGTGAGAAATGGTGAAAGCAGACTATTCCCACACAAATTAGCAAAGAAAGTGGTACTTTTTATGCTGAAATCCATAGAATGTGGTAAATAGGTGGCAGGTATCTTCCGTGTCTTTACTATATCAGTTAGTGCTTGTGATTGTGTCATCTTCTAGTGCCTGGCCCACTAAAGCAGATTAAATGCTTCATGAGATGAAGTGGTAGAATCCTGCTTGTATCAGAGTTTTAGCTACATGTGTTATATACATCTAGTAACTATGTCTGGTGTCTTCAGCAACAGAGCAATGGTGGAAGGCAGTAAGGTATAATACCTCAAAGAGGATGTTCAAGAGCACCATTCATTATACACATACAAAAACAAACAAAAAAAGGATTGCCCATGCTCCTGCAGAACAGTCTTACTGCCCCTGGCTTGTATGTAATGATGGATGAAGCCTCTGTTTCTTAGACACAGCCCATTTGGGAGATGCACTGCAGGTATTCCTACACCCAGAAATTCAGGAACACAAGTAATAGCATTATTCATCCCTTCCCTTGTTGTTGTGCCAAGGTCTTCAGCCTTTTGGGACGTTCCAGGAATACAATCCTATAGCAGAGCATCTTTTCTGACAGGGGATTAGAGAACAGGATTTGGTTCCCTTTCCATAGTGAAAGAGAGTACCTACAAAGTATGCACCTCTCCCAGGATGTTTAGTAAAACTATGACTGAGATTCCAGGTGGTTTCTGACACCTATCCCCATGGAGCCAGCTGCAAGGCCAAGGCTAATGCATTATGACACTGAGTTTAATTCCAGCAGGATCAGGCCCTAAATGATTTGGATGGCAGACAAATGATTTTCTTTGTCTGCCTGCTGATTTTTTTGACCTCATTACTCTCTATTTTGTAGAACCAACAAATGTGCAATTTGGTTCATTCAGTTATAACACATAATGGGAACTAATGACAGAACAGTCCTTTTTTTTCTCCCCTCAAAAGGGAACAGGCAGCTGGAAACTAGGTAAATTCTCCTCAGGGTTTCTACAATTACACAGTTGAGAAACACTGCTGGCCCTCATGTCATGCTGACTGTCACAGCTGTATGAGCTACTAATGAAAAAAAAACAAATGCTCTCTCTTTCCAACCTTTCCCTCCAGAATAGAGGAAAGATGCAGCATTTACTGTTAAAAATTACCCCTGTGCCTTTGAAGCTTTTGTTATCATGAAAACTGATGAGCATTTATGATTTCAAAAGGTTCTGAACAACTAACGTGTTGAAATAGAGATTTTTAATTCTACAATTAGAATGCAAACCCCGCCCAAGTAATTGAATTCTTTTTACAGCATTTCTGAAACGGTTACAATTTGTGTGGCAGGAGGGGGTGGGTAGTTGCAAAAAATTGTTGGGGTTTTTTGTTATGGCTCAGACTACTTTGTAGTCTGTTTTGAAGTGTATTTTCTTGCAAGCTGAAAATAATTCTGAGCTAATTTTTATGGTTTTAAATTCAGGCATCATTTGTAAGATGTGTTTTCAATGGTGCTATTTTATCAAAGGATAGCTTGGTTCTGTGTGATTCTGAGAAATCACACAGGCTGGTGGCAGCCTATAAACTGCTGAGGGGCGACCAGCAGGAAATAGGGCAGGCTCTTTTTTCCCAGGCACCACCGGGGTAACTAGGACCAATGGTCACAAGTTACTGGAGAGCAGGTTTAGGTTGGACATTA
>JAGPOW010000261.1:213368074-213447112 GCA_030014935.1 Caiman crocodilus | reverse complement strand
AAAAAAACTCCACACCCAGAGCTGACTCCATTTTACACCTTTCTGTTGGTGTTCCAGGGGAATTGAAGTTACTCTATTTACTATCTGCTAATTTCCCCCATAGAAGAAATTTGGGTTGGGGATCAGTATGACTGCTCAAAGAATGGGAAATTCACTTCCACGAACAGCCTTACAGGCATAGAAATAAATAAATAAGAATAATTTGGTTCCATAATAGTTCAGGAATGTTTTCTAAGCAAGTATTTTAGGCCTTGATTCGGCAAAGCATTGAATCAAATTGTTAACTTGCAGCACCTGAGTAATCCTACCACTTTTCACCAAAACACTTTTACATGTTTAAATCTCTTTCAAGTTAAAAAAAGTCTACGTATTGTGTAACTTCAAATGTGCTTAAGTGCTCAGATGAATCTGGACTGTAAGATCTGATGTTTTTTCTTGTGCGGCATTTATAGTTCAATGCTTTGTGTTCAGGTATTTACTTATATTGTGTTAGGAAATACTAAGGGGAAGATTCTCAGCTAGTGTAAATTGTTAGAACTCTAAACCTTTATAGGCTTAACAAAAAGCAAAGACATTTTGTGATATCTAGTTAATTTAGAGTTTATGAGTGGGGGAACAGAGGGAGCAAAGGAAGGTTCTTTGTTGGTTCAACATGGAACAATTTTGGCATTTATAATAACCTCCTCAAATAATCTGTACAGGAGAGCAAAGTGAGTCATGTAGTATTGTCATATTTTAACATTAGATGTACCTCTTTATGTTTTTGTTTATGAATAGATATAATTTCTGTTTTCCTTTCAGCAATATTACCTATCCCTTTCCTGTGCCACTGTTACTCTAGCAAAAGGTCACCCTGCCTCTGAACTTCCACTCACTGCAACCATATGAAACTGGATACTAGGCTAAATTGGGTTGGTAATCTGTTTCCTACAGGTTGGATCCAGCCCGTAGCAGCTCAGGGAATTGGTGGCATGCTTAATCCACTGCAGCAGAGGAGGCATGCCCAGGGTTCTAATGCCTGCATTTTTTTTTACCTATTCCCACTGTGACATCTGTTGATAGCTGGTTTGTTGGTAGTGGCCCATGGTAGCAAAAAGGTTGCCAACCCCTGGACTAGATGAAGCTATGATCTGACCCAGTAAGCAGAAGTTCTTATATTTTTTACTGGTGATTAGCATTGTGGAAACTGAGTGAAGGTGTGAGGGTGAAGGGGAAGTAACTAGCACATTTATACAATTCATATAACGCAATGCCAAACACTGATGTTACTTTGTTTTAAGGAACAAGAAATGCAAAGATTGAAGTCCAATGTAAGTGTACATAATACTCTGGACTGGGCCCCAAACTGCGTTCTAAACCTGTAGTCATTGATTTGCTGCTGTTGCTTGAGAAATAGTAATGCTTTCATTCAACCTTTAATAATATTTGTTCTTGGTTGGACTAAGGGGATGTTTAGAATATGTAAATCTAGCATAAAAATCTACCATCATTGACATATTAATTTCACAGATGATCAATACCTTTCCCTAATTGCACTTAATCACCTGACTTAAAATAATGTTGCAATTTGTTACACTGATGGTTTCCTAATTCATTTCTCAGGAGTCTTGAACAACTGAGAGTCCTCCCAGACTCTGGAGCACACAGGCACTCCAGAGGCTAGGCATTCAAATAAAGGCATGATAGGAACCAACCACAAAATGATTACATATTTTATTTTATGTAATAACTTTATCACTTATTCTTATTTTATCATGTCATTCATTGAATGAACATGTGGTCATGTCATTGCTTTAGTTCAATTAATCACATCTTAAGTGTAATGTCTGTCAGAGGCCTTTGCGAAGGTTTTTTGAAAATACCAATCATGTTTTTAGTCTAATCAGTGGCAAAATCCCATTGATTTCAATGGAAGAAGCATGAAGCTAAGAGAAACAGGTGTTTTTGTACACTATTAGACTGTCGATATTGCTGCTAATCAATATCGTATTGTATTTAGTATTTTCCAACATATTATTTGGTGCACACAGAGAAATCCATTATAGGTGGCTGTCAACAAAACAGGTTTGCACCCATATTCTTGGCCTTAAGCAAAGTGCTTAGCTTAAGAAATGTATTCTCAGCAATCAGTTTCTGTGAAGATTCCTCTTTGGCTGCCTATCGGTGTGACACTTGACATTTTTGAATGTTGCTCCCACTTGTATATTTCCAGAGGTTGACTTTCTGATATCAGTAATTAAATGTAGCCATAAGGCCAAAGCTGTGTTAGATTAACTTCCAAATGGCAAAGAGTTCTGTGAAGACAGCAACTACAGCACTGTAGTTGGCTTAGGGTCCTCAAAGGCAATTATTTTCTGTAAATTGAAAAGGGCACTCTTCCTTTTTCATCACAGCAATTAATGAACTTCCGTTGAACATCTTATAAGCAACACCTTATTTAATCATTATTAGTAATAGAAAAGCCTCTAACTATTTATATCTACTTAATTTTAGTAGGAGTAGCAGCAAGAACAAATGATAATACCACGAATTAAGATTGCCAAGTGTTCTGTTTAATTTGGATCAAATAGAATTCACCATGTGCTACGAAGTTTGCTTTTGAAAATCTATTTATTGATCTTTATGTATTAAATTTTATTTGCATATTCATGTCCTCTAATAAAGATAAAATCAGTGCTAACATCTCTTCTTAATCTGAATGTTAGAATGGCAGTTATAGATTTGCACTCTCAGTTTTCTTTCAATGCAGTGACTTGCTTTGCATAATATTTTAGGTCATTGTGTATTATTCTTTTGTTGCACTGTTGGTTCCACAGGGGGTTGGTTTGTATCCCAGGGTACTGTTCAAAAGTCTAAATCTCTGGTCTGAGGTTTGTGATTAGCAATTTGGACAGACTGGTCTATTCAAAAAGTAAGCCAAACTGTGTCAAAGACCAAAAACTGGGAAGAAAGAAGAGAACAGGTCTGAAGGTCTAAAAATGTTAAATGATATTCTGTAGATGATCTAAATTTCACTGACATTTTCTAGTGCGAAGGATATTTATTCAACTCTGCTTCTGATAATGGCATATGCCCATACAGTAAGGTCCTGTGAATTTTTTAAAAAATGAGTTAAGTCCCCCATAGCTGCTTTTATTTATTATTCCTGTTACAGTAACAACTAGAGACTATATTGAAGATCAAATGTTTATAATCTAAGTAGCCAGATGGACAGAGGGCATGATTAAAGAATATAGCATAGCATAGCAGAGTGATGGCGTGTTAAATCACGTAAACCCTGCAATTATGTCCCTTAGTCTGCTTCTTGCAGGTACCCTGTGTCTGTTGAAGCTACATAAGAATCTGAATAGAACTGAAATTATGAAAGCTGCTATCTTATAGTGATTCAATAACACAGGTAGAAGTAGGCACTTGGGATATAACTGTGGCATGTTTATTAAATATCTGTCTCCAGTAATCTCAAGTCTCTCTAAGTATGCTGATAACATTTGTCTGGCTTCCAGACAGATTGACTGAGGACAACCTAAAGATATAGGTAGTTTAGGTTATCCTCAGTCAACCTAAAGATATAGTATGAAGATATAGTAGTTATCAGTGAGCACTACAAGAATTGAAGATTTTAGTCCAATGTATCAGAGGGACCTCATTGCCATCTCAGTCATGTCATGTAAAAATTCAATGTCTTGCATGGAAAATGACTAGCACATGACTCAATGCAGGAGTATATTTATATCATGCATGTTATTTGATGAACATATCACTGAGGCAGCTCTGATTAAGGGCAGAAATTACCTCCTCAATAAGGCTATGTGCTCAATTCAGGGAACAAATATACAAATACTGTACAGCTTAGCATTAGCTTTTTGCTAGTCATTTGGAGAAAACTATACTTCTATGTGCTTGCTCTACCCACACAAAACTAATTGATACATAATTAATTCAAATGCTGAGAATAATATATGGGACTATGGAGCAGCAAGCACTGGAGTGGCAGCCTATCCTCTCTTAACATACAACTCCTAACTTTAAGCATCGTAGGACAAATTCCAGGAGTTACTATACTTACCAGTATTCAGATACGTGGGAGGCCCCTTACCACTGACTCATCAGTGGAAGGCCAGTCTGTATCTTGTTACTGACCACTGCCAAGGCAGATGTCCTCAAACTGTGGTGAACAGAGTAGGAACAAGCCACTTCCTCTGTAAGTAATTCATCCTTCAACATATAACCTAATGAGAGACTGCCATGCTGTCTCATGCAAGCACAACCATTTCATGTGTGGGATGGTGAGATATAAAGTTAATGACCACTTCTGGGGATTCAGGACAGCTCAGTCTGTATCTGAGTGTGTTGCATATCTGAATGCCTTGTGCTGACCCATCAGAACTTCCTAGGTTCCATACTACTGACTCCAAGGCCACTAAATGCCTGAAATGTTTATGATGGATACCTTAGCCCCATTTTGACACCCATATCTCTTTACACGTGCACAGCTCCATACCTGGATGTTGAACATTTTCTTCCACTTGTTGGTTCCCCCACCCCACCCAAACTTTAGCCAAAATCCTCAAGGCTGAATTGATTCAATCTCTGCAGGTTAGTCAAAATTATATAGATTACACCTACACCAATAAACAAATGAACAGACATTCACTTTTGATTTTGGAAATGCAGCCTCAGTTCTACAGTAGCCCAGGCCAGAAACCAGGGGGTGCTAGAGCATACCTTCCTGTTTGGCTGGTGCAGGCAGCTTGGGCCAAGGCTAGCTTGCCCATCTGGTGAGGGTGGGGATGTGCAGGGGAGGTGCAAAGCATCATAGGATGCTGGGGGACTGAGTTAACTTGAATTTGGAGGGGATGTGGGACACAAGTTCAATACAGTGATTTAACCTTAAATCAGTTAAGTCTGATACTAGGTTTTTTTTAAACCAGTTCCAGCCATTTTGAAAGAGGTTTATGTGCACTGAATTAATGTTGTGTTACAGATTTGAAATAGTTTCCGATCACATATATCGGTTTATGTGTAATAACTGTCCCTAACCCAACAGAACAAAAGTTAAGAGTAGTAAGTAGCAGCTCACTACAAAGAGAGGGCAAGAAATCCCGGGGTGGAAAAACTATATGATATACTCTTAGCAGAAAAGCAACACACACAGTATTTATGAATTTCCTCCCTGGAGCAAGAAGAGAGGTGGCTGGTAGCAGATAGAAGGAATCACATGCTTGCATTGTTTATATTATAGTAGTACCTAGGATCCATATGGGGAGTAACTGTGCAATAATCTATAAAAAATAATAATAAAAAAATGAATCTGTGTTCTACAAGTCTCTCAAACCTGCATTTTATAGGAAACAGATGGAGGTTGGGAACAGGGGTTAAGAGTTCATTTGAAGTAATATTTGCCTCCTGCCTAGCCAAAGCCAAATGGAAGTGTTTTGGAGCCATTGTAGAAGTATTTGCTAATGGATCTCTCCATGCATGCTGATCTCAGAAAATTCCCTGAATGCTAACAGAAATGGAAATCCTGTAGATTGCATGTCTATAGCATAAAGGGGTGCTCATTTTCCTGTTCTTGGATTTTTAAAAGAAAACTGTGATGCAAGTCACACAGCAAAGTTATCCGTGGATACACACACATGCTCAGGTGGTTTGATATATTGACTTGATTATTATTATTAAATAAATATAGGGAAATGAATGTAGGCCAGGCTTTTGCTATGCTGCATTAGTAACACAATAGGCAGCCTTAAGACTGTAGGATTATTAAGCTTTCCAGGTGATTATTCCTTGTATCAACTGAAGAGAAGATGGCAGTTTCTCTGAAGCAGAGGTAGCAGTGCTTGCAAGTATGTTAGTATATCTTATTTTTAGAAGTTAGTAGTAGTATGATAAGTAATTAGTAGCCTTGGAAAATGCCAGTAGCAACAGAGCTGATGCTGTATTCGAGCTGCAGGGGTGGTTCATGCACCCCTGTGAATGGGACACGGCATCTGACATGGTGTCCAAGCTGCATGGAGTATGCCTGCAGCTGGGACACTATCAGCTGTGGTCTCTCTGAGGTCCCCTGATGGCTGGGAGCCCAGGTCAGGTGATGGGGCTCCCAGCTGCAGAAGCATATAGTGCAGGCTCCCTCTGTACTGGCAACAAGGCATGATAGGATCTAATTCATAATCCACTATCACATCTCCTGCCATGCACTGGAGGCATGGCAGGAGGCACAATTGTGTGGAACACACATGAGATCCCATTGTTTTTCTACCTGCATGTATAGAGGGGCCCTTAGTGTGGTAATACCCTCACACCAATGAGAGGCTGAATGGATTCATGCACATGCAGTTTCATAGTAAAGTAGCTACACAATTTCTGTTTTAGCATGAATAGAGTGAATGTTTTGTATCCTAGTATGATGCTCTCTTTTAGGGAATTTTGAATGCTTGTTTAATACCACAATTTAAGTTGGTCTAATAAAAGATAACAGATTCACCCAAAGGACCTTGTCTGCCTGTGTAATACCACTGACTTCAGTAACTGGCTCCTAATTTATGTTAGTGTTAACTGGAGCATTATCAAACCTAGAATGTTCACAGCATAGCTTTGAGATTATTTTTCACAGCTTTTTGGAGGAGGGAGGGCTTCTTTTTCTATTATCTTTTATTTTAAAATTCAGCTGCTGTGCCAAATTCTAATAACAGAAGAAGAAAGAAAACACAAGGAAGTTTGTTCCAAACTCTGGCCGTACTAAAGGAAACTAACTTGAGATTTGACTCTTTCTTTTAAATCCACATTTGGTGAATAATCAGTGGGCTCCATCAGATTTTAACAGAATCGCCGAGTTATTTCTTTGTTTGCTTTTTGTTTTGTTTGTCAGCAAAATTGTCAATTCTATTCTACTTCAATTTTCTTTTTCCCCGATGTGTTTAAAGTCTGCTCCTCTAAAATTTTATTGAATATGTTGTTTGCAATATTATTGTTCTCTTCTTTTTTTCTTCTTTGCACCTACTTTATTACGTTGTATTTAATTTCCAGCAATTTCTATTCTTTTTAATGACAGTGTTTACACTGATAGGCCAATGGTAGCCGATAACCTAGAATCTTGTATGGGAGAAGGAAAAGAAAGAGGATAGAGGCATCCCAAAACAGGACACTATTTCCTGGGCAGAAAGGGCATTGCATTTTTGGCCAAGCAATAATGAAGTAGGGGGTAGATGGCTCCTGATGACCCTGGTGATACCCTAGATTTGATAGATTTGTCCAGCCAGCTTCATTTGGGCCTGGGTGTAACCCTTACACCCTCACTGCCTGTGTTGACTTGCCTGTTGCATTGAGCTAATGACACATGAAATGCTCTTTTGGTTGAGGGACATTTTGAGATCTTTAGGTGAAGTGCTATATGTTAGACCCCGACTTCATGCAGCGCCCAACAACTAGGGAGTTGATTTAATTGCCCATGGATTCTGTTACTCATTAGCCAGCGCAAGTAGGGGGCAAACACCAGCACACATTGCTCACAACAGCTTTACTGAGAATGTAGACAGCTTAAGCGAGCTCCTTCATAGACACACGGCCCATGAAACCAGGGGAGCAGCCCCAAATAGTAGTGCTTTCTAACATTTGTACACCTTGGATCATACATTTACCCTGCCTGTGTCCCTCCTTCGGATCCACCCATTTCTCCTCCTATCTCAAGCTCTACCTCTGTTTACTTCCTTAGCATGGTATTGCCTATGAATTTCATTGATTTACATGCCTGTCTGCTAAGAGTGCATGAGTAAGACTTTGACCCCCTTCTTCCCCTGGTCAGTTGTGGTTTCTTGCTGGTTCTTTCTGTTTTTTTGCTGACTTCAGTACCATGTCCAAGACCGTACTTCTGCTTTGTCTTCTAATGATAGCCATTGGTCTGTATCTTATTTTTACACAACACATCATGCACTGTGCACCCTATTCTTTTGTTAAAAATCTGCTTACTTAAGCATTAGCAAAGTGAGTTACTTTTAATATATCATCCAGCCTTGTGACTAATAACTTTTGCTGAGACACAGGGAAAAGCCTTTATTCAGCTCCAGACCCAGCGCTCCCCAAAATCCAAATATTGTTACCCTAACACTATAGAAATGGGAACAATTTCTTAGGTATTTTTCAGTTTGGGACAGTTGTCAACTGACTTCTTTTGCTGCAGGATGAGAATGATTGGCCAAATGACATTTTACCCAATATGTAACTTCTATTTTTGGTATTTCAGGCACAACTTGTGATTCTATCCCAATTCAGTGTGTAATGGTGGAAATCGGGGCTTGGCTCATTTAGTTTATATTAAGTAATTCGACAGATCACTTTTAACTGACTCACCTTCAAGAGACCCTGGAATAGAGGGTGCTGTACACACACTCACGTGCCATGTGCAGAGCCCTGGCGTGCCGGGTGCACTACCCTTATAAAGGGCTCTTGATTGACAGAAAAAGTGTGTGTCTAGGTGTATATGGGACTGGGAGCATCTGAGCTTGGTGTGTAGGGTGCGTGTGTGTGGCTGAACTGAGGTGGGACTGCAAGAGGGAAAGAAGTCAGGGTGCTTGTGGACAGAAACAAGAGAGAGAGAGTGGCTGGTTAACTGTGTGGACCATGGAGGTTCTTGGTACTGGGCCCAGTCACTGTGAGAGCTCTTCTGTCTACCACAGGAGCAGGAAGGGTTGGCTCCCTGGGCTTTTCCCTCCGGGTGTGTCTTTGACGCAAAGTAGGGGCCCTCAGTTCTGTTTGGTAAGCATTACCCCATTCCCTTCTGGGTATTAAGGTTCTTCTTCTTCTTGGCGGGTGTCTGAAGAAGATTAGAAGCCACTATCTGAGGTGCAGTCATCTCCATCCCAACCACTGGAGCCATACTGAACCAAGTTCCCTTGTCCTTTATAGCAAAGTTCAGTCCTTGTATTTTAGTTGTTATACTTAGGATTTGCTAGATAATTAGACTAAGTGTGTTCTTGTGTAATTGTACACTCACCTGTTCTTGCCAGTGTTATAATAAACTGTTTCATTCATGTACCACAGGCTTTCCTCTTGGTGATTTTTAATTAAACTGATGACAGGTATGGATAGGGTCAAGATCCACCTTACCTTTTGGGGAGAAATCTGAGGAGAAGCAGTTGTTTAGGTCAGCTTCAAGATTTGGTTTAAAAAGGCATGATTTTTCCCCAACAAGTGTAAATGTGTAAGCATCCACACGGCTACTGTATATATTCCATAGGTTGTGCTGTGGCTAGCCAGATACACAGATGTGCATGCTCAGTGTACCTACATCTGGACTATATTAGCCAGTCTCAAACTCACACAGCAGAATGGGATTTCTACAAGGCTCGTGCTACAGAGATGCCCTCTCCAATGTATATTTTCCACTTATGGGGGCTCCTTCAGTTATGGGACAATGTTAGGGGTTCAGAACAGAGGGAAAGGAACATTTCTAGGTTTTTACTAGTTGACATTGAAGACTTCATTTTTTATGAAACTTCTCTTTTTTGATATTCTACCAGTTAAACCTTATCTGGTTCTATTTTGACAAATTGAGAAGCCATTAATTTGAAGAGCTAAAAATTCCACTCCAGTAGTAGCAGCCTGACACAGAAGTGCCATTAAGTATGCCATGCGCTGTTTGTTCTTACCTACCTTCTTCAGCTTGTTTGACATCTCCATTAACTTTCTTTTAATGCATACAAGTTATTTTGTGTTGTTACTTTTACAAATCTCCATCACAATTATTTGCATGTATAATTAGATTGATGTAAAAATATCTGAACTATGATTAATTGATTGATGGCTGATCCAATTAGTTCTCCGGAGTTTTAGTATTTTTGTTTGTTACAAGAAATCTACCAAATCCTTACAATTTACAAAAGAGTAATATTTGGGCTTTTCATGAAATTGTGTGTGTCGAGGTGTTCATCTCTAGTTATGTCTTTTGCGAAATGTACATACCTATGCTTCAGTTCTTTGTATTTTTGTCTCATCAGTGACTTTTTAATGTTTACATTTGTCCTCAATTTTGTCAGCTGCTGTTTTCTTATTCACTTCTTTGAATCAGTATCTTTTTGCTCATGAGTGTGTTTTAATTTTTTTCTTTCTATGAAGTCATCTATAAGGCCTGTTTTCCCAGGCTGCATTTTGGCACCTTAACTTTCTATAGCTTATCATAACTATGGCTTAGGATAACTGGAACTCCATCAGTGTATGGATATGTACTAATTAGAAGGGAGGGGGAATTTTAACATACTCTTTCCCATTATTGCATCAAGTGCAAATATGATATTATTACAACTCATGGGATTTGGGCAATCTAGACAAAAAAAATTAACATCAGAATTAATCTGTAATGTGCTCATGTGGTGGATCCAATAAATGTTGCTATTCCAGTGTGCAAGCAAGTTTACTTTGTATAAATATAATACCCTTGTCAAAACATGTGCTGAGTAAACTATAAGGATTTATTTGGGACTGTGAACTATTTTTACTTAATTTGTATAGCTTTTTTAAAAGTTGTTTGAAATCACTTCTAGAGAGACATGCTGTGCTTTCTCACTGGCTAAGTGATTCCTGTTTCCTTATCAGTGTAATGACATTTACAGGCAAACACATGAGCAAAGGGCTATTGCCTCCTGGATCATCACAAAATGTTATTTGTATCATGCTGGGCAGTGTTCATGTAACAGCTGAAGATATTTAAATGGGTTTGAATGTAAATGTACTCTGAGGGGGCTTACAAACAAGAGTACAAGGAAAGAAGTAAAAATATGGGTCATTTCAGCTGAAAGTCTGTGCACCATCATTAAGTTATACAGCTGAGGATCTGGCTGATTGGCTGTTGTTCAAACAACTAAAAGCTTTTCAGAGTAAAATAATTTTTTTGTATCTTTGCCTAATATTCTCCCTTTATTTTTAAATTTCTTTTTTTCTTACTGCCAAGATCTTATTTCAATAAATACCTTTCTTCATAACAAGACCTAAATAAACCTTCTAGTGAAAGTTAGCAGTACTTTGCCTGACCTGGATGAATGACTCACTGTTGGGTGATTTGAGGTAAACTTCTCCCCTCCAAGGGCTTAAGGTTTCTTTATACAGTGCAAAACTCATATCCCTCTGGGAAATATGCATTCTTTTAAATGCAGGTTCTTATATTTCTGCGTACAATCCCCAGACCATGGAGACAGCCTATAATAGTGTATCTAGTGTTTTTCATACATCACATTTACAATGTATCTCTAAATGCTTGTTTCTTGGCCATTAACCTTCGGGCCAAAGAGGATGAAATAGTAGGTGCAGACAAAAGTGCAGCTCCCCGTTGTATCTCATGGCACTTAACAGAAAGTGCCATGAGTTGTAACAATCCTCGGGACTTGACAGAAATTTGCTATTGAGTTCCAGGGTTTGGGAAATCCAGCTGCTGGCTGCAAGCCTGCAAACCTGCACCCAGTTTCCTTGAGCAACAACTCTCTTCCCTCCCAGCCTCAGCACTGTTTTCAGAATGGGGGGCAGGAGGGGTAATGGAGTAAAAAAAAGCTTATTCTAGGGTTCCCCACCTGGGGGCTGCAGGGGGAAGGAGGTGGTTCCAATACCTCCAGTACATCTGCCCCTGGTCCAGCACCAGCTGAAGAAAACCCAGACCAAATTTCCTCTGCTTCCTTTTGCCTCTCCCATTCCGAAAACAGCACTGGGGCTGAGAGGTGGCACAGGCAGATGTTACTGAAGCTGCTCTATTTTGAAGTGTCTTCATCTGAACCCTCATTGCATTAGGGTTCAGAGTTTTGTGGGATCAGGCACTTTTAAAGCACTCTTTACCTGTGCACTTCTGTTTGGTCATAGCTGTAGAGTGCTTTGATGGGGCCAGCTAGGTGAAAACTGTCACTTCTGTCTGTGTGTGCTGAGTAAGCCAGCACTTGTGCTTAACTGAACTAACACAATACAAGAACTTTTTATAGGTGATTTTTTCCTTTTAGAGAGGGACTTGGATCATCATATTCTTTTTCCCTCTCAGTCTTCACTAATTCAGGAGTAAATTAGGAAATAAGTTGAACTTGGCTTCCATATTACAGTAAAATGCCAAGTGTCTCCAAGAAAAAGAAAAGAAATCTGTATTAAACTGTTCTCGCACACAGTCCTTAGACCACTGGTTCTCTGTCAGATAACAATGGAAGTGTAGTACAGAAAACTCAATAGGGAAGTCAGTACGTACAACATAGATATTGTTTAGGGTCCTATGTTCAAGCACAAAATAATTACTGTTTAGGAGATTAAGAGCCTGCAGGCACCTAAGATTTTGCTAGCAAAGTTATTTTGTTGTCTAAAATTATGCCTCTGTGTATAAGAGGTCTTGGAAGAGCTGAGCATCTCTGCTTCTACCTTGGATGTAAAATGATTTGGGTTCATACACTGGATGTCCCTGTGCCTACGTCCCCTGAGACATCCAGTCACAAAGATGTTCAAAGGTGTACTGGGAGTCTTTGACTTACAATGTTTTGAGTTATAAACATTGTAAGTGCAAAATGTTGTAAATTGACACCCTGTTTCAGATTTCTGACGTCAGTTTTGACTTTACAATACTTGATCTGATGCAACACCATGTCAGCAAACAAGTTTGCTGCATCGCCCATCTACCTGGGGAACATCTGCCCAAACTTCCTTGGACACTTTCTTTAAGAAAGCAGCCAAGACTCCAGAAAAACCTGCAGCCAAGACTCCTGAGAGGATTCCAGCCAAGAACCCTTCAAAAAGTCCAGCAAAGTCACCTCAAAGAAGTCCTTCCAAATCAATATGATTGCTATTTACAGCATAAATACATTAAGGTAGCTCTATTAGTAATCTATAATTGATTGAGTATAAAATTCTGTGGTGTTTTTGGTGAAAATAGGGTATTGGGCCTTGGTTCAAGAACCAGTCCTCCATTTATAACATTGTTTCTTATGAGAAAATTGGTTCCAAGTTACACTGTTTCGACCCTCTGGGTCCCCTGCCTGCCTGGGCTGCTTCCACCAGACTCCACATGCTGCACACAAATAAACTTTGGAGCAATATGCTCCCGAGTTTATCTGTGCACATTAATTGCATGTGTAGATGCACCCATCACCTTCAACACAGCAGTCAGAGACACGTTCACTCATAAGCCAAGGAAAAGGAAGTGGTAAGGAACCAAGAACTTAGCAAGGAAGCAGGTGACCCAGATTTGAACATGCATCTCACCTCTGATTTCTCCTCCATATCTGGTAGCTGAGAAGAAACTAGCAATTCAACTGTCCCAAAGGAATGTTGTAGTTGCCTAAATGAAAGTGGTTTAGGGCTTTGAATTTCAGTTTCACTTTGGTCTCTAAGTGGGTGGTTGCATAAGTCCAGGAAAGAAGCAGGATTTCAGATGTTTCCTTCCTCCAGTGTTCATATTGGTGAATTTAGGCATCCCACTACTTAGCATACTGACTATTTGCCCCAGTTTTAGGCACTTAATTTTCTCCAATCTCTGCATGGGGATCTTGAACACCTAGTTCAGATTTATGAAGTCCACTGTAGGATTCAGGCATTATGGGATGGGATCCCAATTATCAATATTTTTAAAGAAATAATTGGTCTAGATATCAGGAAAGAAGAATGAACAAAAGCTCAAATTTATTACAAAATGGATGTGTCTACACAGGCATTAATGTATTTTTCCTAATGTGCATTAAATTTAGTACCTCCAATATGAGGTACTAAATTAATGTGCATTAGGTTGCCATAATGTGCATTAGTGCAAGTACATGCTTTTAAGTGATGCTTAATGTACAGTAGCATTTTCTACTGTGCATTAGCATATTAGCAGTCTTTTATGCGCCACTTTAATATGCAGTAGAACAGGCTCCTGTGCATTAAAGTGCACATGTAGATACGTCCAATGGCAAATGTCACCCAAAAATGCCGCAATGTTTGTTCTATACAATGCTGTAATTAACTTGACCCTTATATAATATACTTGCATCTCGTAGAAAAAGATTTTGATAAGGGCTTAATAGCCTTGTGCATCTAAGCTTCATTTTCAAAAATTACTTGGACACTTAAGAACTTCAATCTCATTTAAAATCAGTATGATTTAAGAGCATAAGAATACACCTTCATTGCAAATGAAGCACTCTTCAGGAATAGTGCTAGTTCTGAATGAGCTAGTTAGGTGCTGAAAGTAGTATTAACAGCTCAGTTCAGTAGTTTTTGTCATTTAACATAACTTGTTTTGTCAGAGCTAGCACACATATAATACTTATTCTTTCCAAGCTACTGATTTGCTAAGAGCTAACTGGGGTCTCTCCCTATGGTTATGGTGTGCATGGTGTATACAATCCCTTAGTGATAAAACTCATTTCTGAGAATAGTTCGTAAATTTTACTCACATGCTCTTGAAAATGTTACCCATAAGCTAAGGATCAAACAGGTAATTTAAAAACATCTTGAACTGTAGTCTTAGGCATGGATTCCAGCAATATCAAAGCCAGTGTACCAAAAGCACCTCTTATGTTGGATGTATTTCTATAATATAGAGTTGTTTGTTCTGTCTTACCCTCACTAAGAAATACCTTTCTCACGTGAGGCACCTTGCACTCCATAATGAATTCAGCTGGGATAGACACACTAGAGGATCTGGAAGCTTTGCTCTTTCCCTGTTTTCACTTGATAGTCTTATTTTATACTTCAGGAAAAGAAAGCAATCCCAGCATTACCTGGGCATGTCTACATGTGCATTTACTATAGCTGAAATTTAATGTACAGTAAATTACTGCACAGTTAGTGGACTAGGTCACCATCTACATATGCAGGCATTAAAGTGCATTAACACCGTGTGTAGACTCATTTGGGATTAAAGTCAGTCCCAAGTCATTCCACGCACACAGTCTTAATATGCAGTAAGCCATCTACACGTGCATTACTAATCAGTAATTAATCAGGCATACATTTGATACCTGTATGAAATTTATGCTCAAATTGGCATAAGTCACCATATTTACTGCACAGTATGGGCATGCACATGTAGACATGCACTTGTATTTCACAGTAATTTTGGCTATTGTGCAGTAAATGCACATGTGTAGACACACCCTAGGTGTAGCCAATAAGTCTCTTCATCCCATTAAGTATACTTTTTGCTTCCATGTGACAAATACCTGTAGAATGTAATGAAAGGGGTTTTTATTCCGCCTTTGTTATCCTATATAACACATTAAAGACTGATATCCTTATTACAGAATTACCTGTGCTTATGGGAGACTATCATTCCCTGAGCTACACTATCCTTGAGTTTTGTTCACAGAATAGATTACTGAGATTCTTCCGTGTTCAATGCAACCTTTCCCACATTTTGGTAGATGGCTTGGACTCTAAGCAGAACCTAGGAAGGTTAGAAAAGGCCCAGTTTCCTTTCCATTCAGTGTTCATTTATATTAATCAAGAGGCAAGGGTTTTTGTTGGTGATATCTTTTATTAGACCAACTGCATGCTTGGAATAAAGTTAAAAGCTTGTCTAAATGCAAGACATTCTTCAGCAGGTCATGTGTGATTTGTATGAATCACTTGTTTTTGGTTGCTCTGTATTGCTAAGTAGTAAGAAACATTTTATTCAGAGTGTTTTAAAAAAGAACAGTAATTTTTTGAAGTGCTTCTAGGAAAAGTGGCTCATGCAGACTGTTAAAAAAAAAGAATAAGAAGAGTCATCATGGATTATAAGTGTGAAGGATGCTGGAGGGAGTTGCATGCAACTTTGTTTTCTTCTTTTCCAACAGTATGTGTCACTTCAGAGAAACTGTCCCATATAGTACAACTTTATGATCATTTCATTTAACCTAGTCATTACTTTTGCCATGCAATAGCTGATTTGGGAACTACCTGATAGGCAGTCTCTCAAATGCACATGAGGCAGGTCATTATGTTTTCAGTTCTTACTTGTATACAGTATACTGCAGTAGTGGGGTTGTTTGTTTGTTTTGCTGTAAATTTGATTTGATAGAGGATTCCACAAAAAAAAAGTCGTATGCTTTAGGACAACTGTAATATATTGGACATCATTTGCCATAAACCCTTTTTTTTTTTTTTTTTTTTTTTTTTTTTTTTTACAATTTTGGGATTGTGACCTGGGTATCTAGTTGAAACAAAGGTTCTCCAAATAACATTTACCCTCAATACAATGGAGATAGTGAAAAAGTTAGTGGCACATAGCTGAAGTGCAAAGTGTTACTACTCTGTACTTTTGAAGAGATTTTTCACTTGACAGGTTTCAGCTTGCCTATAATTCAAACTCCCTAACCTGCCCACACTAAGGTAAGGAAGCACAATCACCCCCATTTTACAGAAGAGGAAGGAGTCACAGATGGTAAATCTTTCATTGCACAGCAGTGGCATAGCCTAGACACAGGACTAAGACTTTCAAAAGGGACTAGTGATTTTTTTTTTAGATGATTTAATTTTTGGATGTTTAATCTGAAATGCCATAAAAAATGTCTGATTTTCAGAGTTAAGAACATGAAGTATTATGTGTGTCTGTGGGCTGCTAAGAGAATTTACAGACAGCCTCTTTCACCCAAGATCCTGTTAATATACCTTTGAAATGGGATTAGATCCTGCGTGCATTTTGAATGTCATTGGGAGAGTATAGATCTGAGAGTTCTCACTTCAGCTGTTAAAATGCACAACTTCCAGCTTCAAAGGGCTGTCAGTTGTGCAGCTGACAATCATTTCACCGGTACTTAGGCAACATTAACTATAAAGGATGTGTAATATTCATTTAGAATGACAGAAGTATATCTTAATACTATTATTACTAAAGAATCTAGTAAAATTTGAAATGCTTGGTTGCTTCTGAAAGAATAGGGAAACAGCCTATTCAAGAGATAGATAATGTAGGGAGGAGGGGGTCTCTTTATTTTGCTCAAGAGTAAAACAATTTTTATTGATCAGTATTTTCCTCATTCAGTAGCCTTTATGCAGCTGTCATGCATGTCCACAGGCCAAATAATGGCTGGTTAACTCAAGTTTTCTTGGATTCCTGAGTAATTTGCAATATTCAGACATTTTTGCCACCAACATGGGCATTAGCCTCTATCTGGTGATTTGCTTTCAATTTACCATAGATTCACCTGTCACAGTTTGTAGATTTTTATATCCATTTTTGGAAAGCATAATCTAACTAGACAGAGATATATTTTCTTATATAGGGAATCTCCCAACTGTATCAATAACTTCATGACCGTTTACAGAAAGCAAGAATATGTTTAACAGCCGCCTTTTTCACACTGCTATGCTAACAGGAGGAAAATCACCACAGCAGCATTTCTCCACTCAATATTCATTGATTTTGCTCATTGACAATATTATTATTCTGAGCAAGGCAGAGTAGAGTGGCAGAATCCATTCTCTAATTTACAAACCTGAGTTGTAATTCATTCCAAACCTGTAACGACTTCTCACATCCACAGTCCCTCTTAACTGCTAAAACTGGTGATTTAATCATGAAAGTTTAATCACGTGTAATTGTGTCCTGTTGCAAAATATGTTTAGGCTGAAATTTTACAGAACCTGAAAAAATACCAGCTTGATTTCTTGCTGGAAGAACTCTTGTGTTGTTAAAAAAAAATCTCAGAAACTAACATTGTGCAAGAACAGCCATAGGTCTTAAGGATGGTAATGGAAAGAAATGCTGACAAATTGTTTTATTGGACAAACAGGCCGTTGATATCTAATTATTCCTCCGTCTTAAATAAGACACAGGAGGTAAACATTTATCAATTTATTAAGCAGGATTTTACAAATACAAATCCAATGAATGCACATCCAATGAAAAATATGAACAAATTGTAGAAATACATGAGCACATGAAGATGTTAATGTTTTGTGGTTTTAGTACTGGGGGAGAAGTGCTTTGGTCCATGTAAGTGGAAACTGCCATCTTCTATATTAAGCTACTACTCTTAACATTTAATTTCATAAAATATAGCTTAAAGCTCAGTTCATTTACTACTTATGTAAGATCTCTGTTCTTGTAATAAAACAGTTTTTCCCCTCTGGAATGAAAAATAGGATGGCATTTAGTTTTATTTTATCTGGTCACTGTTTCCTAATAGTTTTATGTATAGTATATAAGTACGTTTTTCCTAATAGAAGATAGATTTTAAAAGGCAGATTCAGCTATTCTGCTGCAAGAAAAAATGACAGTACTCAATTCAAGTCTCATCCCAGTGCTAAGGAGCTTTGAAATGATTATTGTCATTGTCTTTTAACTTGTCCTCATTAGGCCTCAGAGTCTAGCTTATTTATATGAATATATAAATGTATTTGTGGGAATTGTGTGCCCAGGCAAAGTATTCATTTTTGCCTACACCCTAAACTTTAAAGTCAGACTACTGCATTAGGTACCTGTGCATTATCTTTATTTGGCCAAAGGAATCCTATACATTAAAATGAACAAGTGAGTCTAAGTACACTTGAATCTCTTCCTTTTCCATCTGCCTATGGAAACACAGTCACTAACCAATGTGGGACAACATCCTCATTCTGCTGAAGTTAATAAAAGTTTTTATTGTTATGATCCATGAGGCAGTGAGGGAAGCAATTCTGGGACTTGGCATACTAGAACTTTGCAGCTTGGGTTCCTCCAGTACATTCAGATAGATGGAGGTAGGAAAGAAATTTCAAAATCAGTGGATAAGAACCATGGTTGGATATTTAATGAACTTTACGTCCAGATTCATTTAATTTTCTGTTCAGCTTCCAATCACCCTGCTACTCCTCAATACCCGGTCTCACTCATGCACACTTGCTGTCATCCATCTTCTCTGATTTGTGTACTCTCCATTCTTTGATCCTAACACTCTCTTCTCCCCTTGCCTTGCCCGCTTGCCTTTCTTCTTATATTGCCCTCAACTCTATAGCCCTTTTCTTCCACCCCTAAAAAATAAAACACTTAGCTTAATTCTTAATATGTTGAACAAATACTTATCATATGCTTCATAGAAACACATGTGTCTTTTGTGCACTACTTGATCTTCTCTTTCATGTCTTGTTGGCTTTGATCTAGAAACACTAATGGTTGAAGTCCTGTTGATCAGTGGAGAGGATTGAGTTGAAGCTTTTGATAGGTAGGGACCTACCCAAATTGCAATTTTGCAAAATTCATGAAATCAGGCAATTTCTGCAAAATCCATAAGGGGAAAAAATAACTTAATAGAAATAAAATGCTGGCTCAAGGGCTGCTGGCAAGACGGCTGCTGCCCCTGCCCTTCTTTTCTTATTGGCTGAGAGGACTGCCTGTCCCTCTCCACCAATCAGGGTGGAGGAGTAGTGCTGCATGATGGACAGCCCGTTCAGCCAATCAGTGGTGAGGAGCGGGGCCACTGGGGCCCCTCAGTCAATCAGACATGGAGGAGCCCTACTAAGATAAGCCCTCTAAAATTGGAGCTGGCCCCATGATCTGCTCACAAAATTGGCCAGCTACCTTGAGCTGGGCAGAACCATATTGATAGGGTGAGAATTGCTGGCAAAGCATCCTCTGTGAGGATTTCTTCACCTTCAGGACTTGCTCTCTCATGTCCCTCCCTCTGACCTAGACCTTCTTGACACCTTTAAAGCCCATTTGTTTGAACAGGCAATTTAGCAAGGGGGCAAAATTGGAACAAAGCAATCTGATTTGTATTGTGTTTACTGATTGGCAATTGTGCAGAGATGGGTGGAGTGGTAATGTGCATTTGATTTGTTTATTTTGAATTGTATTTTTGTTAAAGATCAAGGATGTCTAAAGCCCTTCAGAGAAGTATTTATTTTAAAGTTAAAATCAAATTAATAAATAACTGCTAGTACTCGCTAATACAGCAATTATGTTTCCATGTACATACCCCACCATGTGTGAGAGAATAACACATATCATGTCCTATGTGTTATTTTGCTCATTGCTGACTATTTATGCTATACAAGTATTTTATTCTATCATATTTAGACTGAATCCTGTTCTTCTCTATGATCATGAATAACTCCCAAAATGGAAAAAAAACGAGAGCAATTTTACACATCAAATGTCTCTGAGGACTGGCATTATCTTGAACAGAACTATCCCCATGGCATCTATCACAGAACTGCCTGAGTGAAAACCTTGCACAGAATTTTGAAACAGTTAAGGCATTATTATTTC
The DNA here is from genome assembly GCA_030014935.1 of Caiman crocodilus. Lineage (NCBI taxonomy): Eukaryota > Metazoa > Chordata > Crocodylia > Alligatoridae > Caiman > Caiman crocodilus. The sequence continues at coordinate 213,426,951 of JAGPOW010000261.1, read as the reverse complement.
AGGATGCCAGTCTAGAGTGTTTGCCTTTGTATCTACATATTAAGAAAAAAAATCAAATGAAAATAGATTGTGTAATCGAAGCTGTCAGCAAATTTTACATTAGCATTCAAGAGCTAATTTTTCCCCTCTTGCACTGTGTGGGAAAGAAAGGAATTTAATTTGGGTGGAAGAGTACAGGGAATTTACAGAGCTTGCATAGAAACAAGTACTATGTTGAAGCCTCAATATGGAAGGGCACTGGGGATTTTGTATGCATTGGAAGTAGATATGTTACTACATGGATTCTTCCTTCAAACAGTAAATTACCCAGACTGTACAGTGCAGCCAGGTAGTTACTGTTAGAATATTAACTTTCTGGAAGTGATTTTTAAGCATTTAGATTTGTAACTTTCATGTTTTATTTAAATATTTGTTTGTTTTCTGAGAGAGTAACCAATGAATTGATTTAACATTCCTCAGTTTGGGTTGGTTCTCTTTTAATGTTGTGAAAAAACACTGAAATATTTAAGTTGCTCTTTTTAACTTGTTTTTGCAATAGTTGTGATTGGTGATAGATTAATGCATAAATGTGTGGGTGGAGTATACATGTGTCTATAATTCTGTAATATTTCTGCTCCACTTGCACGCTTCTAGTGCTTAATGAGAGTGCCGTACAGAGTTCTTTGAGCCACCATTCTATCGAGTTCTGCCCCTGAGAGAGGCAGTAACAACTAAGACTAAAATGCAAGTAGATTAGCTTTGGCCTGAGATTTTCTTCCCTTCAGTATGTTCAAAATGGCATTAACTGCCACAAGACTCTAGTTTTCTCTGGGGAAGCTGTAGAGCTGAGGCAGTTGAGGCCATGTTATTAATTGCTCTTAGACACTGACCTTAGAAAAGTTCAACGCTGCCATAGCAAATCCTGTGTATTGGCTAAATGAGAATATAGATCCTAACGAGTCTCTGGACTCCAAGGTGTTTAAATGTGTCACTGACTGTACCTGCAACACTTAAATGAAAGGAGGAATACTGTGTATGATAAATATGATGTGTTTTCCATGAACTAGCTGTTGCCTAAAAAGATAAGCACTGTTTATTTGACAGTTGCTAAGCAAGCTGATTTTAGATGCAAGCTCTAACAGACTGATACTGGCTTTTTCTGCATTCAGAGTCAGAATTGTGGAACATGAATTTGACAAACAAAAGAGGGATACATACATTTTGCTGAAATGCTCACAGGAATTCAACAGCAACAAGAAAAGCATGTGAGTCACTAGCTGCCTGCATGGTAGAGTAATTTTGCACCTACTGCATTAATTAGGTTCAACTAAGGGGTCAGTGGGGTTGCACAGATGGGCAATGACTTTAATAGGGTTATATTGCTGAAGCTGAGAGCAAGTATTTATTTGTATTTTCCCCTTAAGAGTATGACAGGCACAAAGGTTAAATACTAGCTATGATCAAAATGCACTGGCAAAGGACAGATTCTTAAGTAACCCTCTCAGTTCCAAACAGGTTATACCCAGTAAATATTCAGGGCTTGATTGTTTCTATGGCAGGTGAGCAATCAGAAATCTGAAATAAAACACTGAATAGTAGAATGTTTCCATTCACACATTACTTCTTATGGAACAAGAGAAATAAAGAGATGAAAATGACAGATCTGTTGAAATAGGTCACATGAGATGCACTGATACTGTTCTGAATGGGCTTAACATCTACATACACTTCTAGCGAATCCTTCCGAGTCGTTCTATTTGAGTCAGTGGTGGCTACTCTGGGCCTTCCAGATTTTTTGGCCACCTACACTACCTATATTCAAACTAGCACAGTGGTATAATGGGTCATGTTAAGACCCTAGGCCAAACCTGTTGTTGGGGGAGTATAATAGGGGTCCATACCCCCATTACAAAGAAAAGAGACACAGCCCTTAAGACAGACTATTTTGCATGGGGTAGGGAAAGGCAGACTGAAGACACACAAATGCAGCAGCATCACAGGAGTGGAGGAGCCCTTGCCAATGCAGGAAAAGGTATCTGTAGTGCGGTGATAAAGGCAGCTGTGGGTGAGATGGAGCAATACTGAGGGGCTGGGGAGGGTGCATCATTAACCACCGAGCTGCTGGCTGCCCTGATACTTCCTCTAGCAACATCTGATTAATATTATTGAACATCTCCAAAATTGTGCGTCCTGCCACATACATGGCAGAACACATGATTTTTGTGGTCTTTGGTAAAATGGGTCACATCCTAATTGACTTCCCACCAGGGTATGCAGCTGGCTGCACCTGCCCACCTGGGAGGAGGATCTGGGGATTAAGGACCAACTTCCATATCCCCAGCTGCCCACAGCCTAACGTGATACCACCATGGGCAGCTGGGTATTGTGGATGTCCCCACATGTGGGAAGCTACTGAATTCCCCCTACATGGGAGCATTTTGAAGTTGTACCGTGCAACCTGGCAGTAAAGTGCATGGTGCACCTTTAAGGCTAGGGTCAGAAATGACACAAATTGGTATTAGGGCACCTATTCATATGCCAGACTTCTGCTCTGATGCATGCTGATTAGCATGCCTAAGAGTAGACTTGTTTAATTGCTCCAGCAGTATTCTGCATCACGTGTGTTCATCATTCCTGCACTTAAGGCTCATTGAACAAGCTTTAGTTGAAGCTTTAGTTGGAGGGGAGATCAGGCTTGCCACTTTTTTTTGGGTGTAGCTGCTTTCCTGGGCTGCTACCAGGCTGTCTGGAGGGCTTTTGGTGCACAGATCCTGGCACGTGGTGCTTTGCTTCGTGGCTGCAGGCATAACAAACTAAAATTCCTTGAAGGAGTTTTAGTTTGCTGTACCCCAAGTCATTTGAGGTGCATTACACTGCCAAATTTCCCACAGTGGCTGGAATTAATGTGCAATATGCCACCAAAGTGTGCAGTCGCTGACACCATTAAAATGGTGCAAAAGCATTTATCCCGCTTTAAAATGTCATGCACACACACCTCTTGTGTTGTCTACACACAGCCTTAGTTACTAACTGGTTCAGAGATGAGTGAGGTTTTATAGAAAACATCTAGTCTCTTCTAGGCAACATCTAGTTACTTCATTTGGTATCTATAACATAGGTTGTGAATTGAAGTGCCCCCTGCCCTACCTTTTGCCTAAAATAAGGATAAGATTGATAATTATCCATCTATTTAATGTGCACAAAATTGGGATAAAAGATATTAATTAAATAATTTATATTATTGTTGTTTAATTATTATTATTTTATAATCTTTTATATTAGTTTATTTGTGATTTAGCACATTTTGGCCAAGATGTGGTGGTTTTTCTTGTTCTTTCCTCTTATGTTAAAATTATTTAGGTTAAAAAGAAAAAAAAAACACAAAATGAATATAAATAGGACTGTTTCCATTGAAAAATCTTTAAAAAAACTGCAAATGGTATTTATTTATCCAGGGCTCTAGATTTCTTGCTGTGTGCTAAAAATTCACCAGAATGGCTTGTTGTTTTCTAATGTGCTTCTAAAGTCTCTTCATCCAGATGCATACAGAAACATAGCCATATTATTTGAGTTAGCAAAATGCTTTAAAAAAAATGAAACTATTTACACCATTCTCAGAGAAACAGTAAAATGTATATTTAAAGTTTTATGTTATGCATTTACCTATATAAATGATAAGATACACAGTTAAAAATCCCAGGTCTAAATCTCTGTGGAAGTTCTCCATGAATATTGATGTTGGTTCAGCATGAATGTCTATCACAGTTTTTACTGTCTCGTCTTAACTCTTTGTTTTCTCTTAATCATCCATCTTATATGCTATTCTGTACATCTATATAGAGACAGATGTCCTCAACACTTGTTACAGAAGTTTGAATGTTATAACATTTCTCATGTTTCAGCACATGGATAAATATGACTTGCTGCGGAGGGAGCAATACAGCTTTGTCAAAAGGAAATCATGGCTTACCAGCCTACTAGAGTTATTTAAGGGTGTAAGTAAGCAGATGAATCAGGGTGATTCAGTTGTTATAGTATATTTGGACTTCCAAAAAGCTTTTGACAAAGTTCTCCATCAGTGCCTTTTAACTAAATTAGCTAGTGACAGGATGACAGGAAATGTCCACTTGTGGATTAGAAATTTAGTTTAAAGATAGAAAGTGGCACGTGGGTGTATCTACATGAGCAATTAATGCAACAGAACTTTTTCCAGTTCTGTTGCATTGCACAACTCAGTTTGAGCCTGAGTAAACTAATCCCAACATCACTGTGTCTGTGTGTGTTTAAACACAAAAAAGTGCTTATTTATACTCATCTAGTGAATATAAATAGTCAGTTTTTAGGATGGAAAGAAGTGTACAGTGGGGTCCTCCAGGAATCTATTGGGACCAGTGCTGCTTAACATATTTGTAAATGATCTGGAAAAGGGGGGTGAGTAGTGAAGTGGTCAGATTTGTGGATGACACAAAATGATTGCAAGTTGTAAAGACCAAAACAGACTGTGAGGAACTAGAGAAGGATGCGGCATCATTGAGCTATTCAGCAACTAAATGACAGATGAAATTCAATGTAGGTAAGTGTAAAGTAATAAACCTGGGGAAAAAAATAACTCAAACTATACCTACACTCTGATGGGCTTTAGATTAGCTGTATATATTGTGCTTATAATGGATATGTCTCTCCTTTCTTCATTCTCCTTACCATTCCCTTGTGTTCTCTTTAGAGCAAATACAAGTTAAATAATTTCAGTCAGAAGCAGTGAAAGAGAGACCACGTGCACAGACGTGCATGCATGCACACATGTGTCTGTGCATGTGTCTATACATACAATGTCTGTGGATATAAACATTTAATCAAATGTCTCCATTAAATATTTAGTTTAGGATTAATAGTGTTTTACATTCATGGATGTTAAATTACAATTCAGAATCAATGCTTATGAAAAGATGATTAGCACTGTAGCAGACGCTTCTAATTGGCATATTAATCAAAATTACAGAGGTAATAAGTGCATAACTACAATTTTATTAAATTATTATATATATTAAAATGTTCAGTAGTTCATGGGCTTTATAAAAGGTAACTTAACCAAAGTAATTGGATTTTATAAGTCGTTTTATATAACACCTTGGGGTGGGTTCTCATTCAAATTGCTAGACTAGTTGTAAACCTATTGTGCACCAAAGAGACATGGGTATATGGTGCCATGAAATTAATGGCTCCTATGGCTGCCTTTATTAAAAAATATATATTTAAATTCTACATTGGGTAAAACATGAAAAACTCATCTTAATTTTAGAATGAGATAGCAGTGGGAACCAGTTTGTGGTGTAATTAAGGTGGCCATAATTTCTATAGTCAAGCCTATGAATTGCTCTATTTTAATAATTCTGCATCCTGTTTTATATAGCAAGGGAGATGATGGCTGCATTTACATGACCAAATTGAGAGGAATTAGAACTGGCTTGCTGTAAATCTGAGATGCCATTTTACTTCTTCTGTAAAGTTGCAATTAGAAAACAAACAACAACAAAAAATCCTACTGTACCTAATCTAATATTAGCTGAGGTCAATAGAAGTTTATGATTTTAGGTCAGGCAAATAAACTGCTTAAATTAAATGCAAACTTTGCTGCATATTTTAGTGAATTATTAGATAAGTATTTGTTGAACTGTAGATCTCTACAGTATTGTAGGGTAGATAATATTCAGACTAAAGAGTCTAAGTAAACTAAGCTGAAGTTTTTCATGAGATGAATGCTGCCTCGTGAGGCGGTGGGGTGGAGAGGGGCATAGCAAGCTCCCACAGGCAGCAGCGGCAGACCAAGCGGGGAGCTCCTGCAGGCAGCCATGGCAGCATCAGAAGTGGGGGCAGGCCAAGCGGGGAGCTTCCACAGGCGACCACAGCAGTACTGGTGGCAGGGGCAAGAGGGGAAGTGCTGCCAAGTGCTGAAAAATAGAGGACATAATGGCATCCAGTAGAGGACTGAGGACCAGAAAACTAGACTGTTCTCTATAAAACTGGATGACCCTATGTGGGATGGGGTGGGGGAGGAGTGCTTTCCTGGAAGAAGCAGCACATTCATTGGACCCAGCTCTGCAGTCTGTATGGATTGGGTGCTTCAGCGGGCCTTTTTGGCATTTTTATCTAATAACTGATTTAATCAGCTATTAGATAAAAGTGCCAAAAAAGCTCTGCTGAACCACCCGATCTATACAGATGTTGGGTGAGCTGGGCCCAACTAACATGATGCTTCTTCTAGGCATGCACTGGGCTTGGCACGGGGGTATGCAGTTTGAAGTGCCAGGTTTTAAGGGATTTTTCTAATTTTTGTAAGCAGCCCATGTCATGGATTTCTCATTTTAAACAGTGGGTGTCAATTTCTTCCATGTTGTTGTAGCTGTGATAGTCCAGAACAGGGTTTGAATTATACTTTGACTCTTGATGGGCTCTGCAAAAAATATTAAACTGGTTCATTCATTAACAAGTCCTGCTAAGTGAAGAAGTAATCCAGTTGGAGACCTGCCTCCTCCCACCGGTTATGATTTTCAAATTCTGTAGGGGGTGGTCCTGTTTCTTATTGGGAAGGATCAGCCCCCCCTGAGCTCACCCTTAATTCATACCCTGGTCAGAGAACATGAGGAAAACAAGATTGTCTGGCTGGTAAGACAGTTTAGCAGACTGACTTTGTAACTGGGAAAGCTTTTATCTAGCTTTCAGGCACAAGATGCCCTTCCTCTGATTTGAGAAGGAAGCAAATACTGCCTGAGCCAAAGACCATTTAGAACAATTAGCTTTGTTAAACCTTATTTTATAAATGAAAAAGGTTCCTTTTCCTTTAAAAAAGGATGTGGCCAGTAAATATGTGGAGCAAAGAGAAGTTATCAGAGCTATTTATTAACCAAGAAAAGAACAATTGAAATAGATAAACCTAATTACTGCATTTACTAATACAAGATGGGGGTTTTCCCCCCTAAACAACATCAGGGAAAAGCCCCTCATTTTGTATTTGCATACAAGGAAACCTTGTTAAATTCATTGTCTATCTTTGAACTTCTGCTAAAAGCAGCATGTGCTCAGTAATGGAAACCAACTATGAAGCTGATTAAATGCAGCCAACATTGAGTGTGACTAGAAAAGACATGGCCCATACTGTGCAAACATGCTGATGTGAACCTACCATAAGCACAGATTAGTGTAACCCATCTGAATAAGATATATGTTGGTGTCCATTGAGCACAGTTCTCCTGAGCACCAACTCTTTTTAAAGTAATGGTGAGTTACTCCACTGAATATATTCTGGCTTCCTATTCACTCTCACAGCTGATCTGCACCTTTATCTACCATCTCCAATCATTCTGGTTTCTTTACCAACCTTAAATGTCTGACAAACATTAGCAAATGGGGCCCCAAACGGTTCACCCAGAATCTCTCTGTCAGCCCTTCTGTCAGCCTGTTGCATATGATTAGCGTGGCCTTTCCCTCCAGGAGGTGAAGTCAGACCAGGTTGCTCTGTGACTCACTTCCATATCAATTTTTGAATGATCCCAGGACCCATGACAAGAGTATTGAGTTCCAGTTATGTTAGGAACATGGATCCTTTGTGGGAAGTATCTGGAGTACATACACATATTGGGCAGTGCTGACCTGTAGCATAGCTTGAAATGCTGCTAACTCTGCTGAGGCTCAGCCCAATGAGCTATATGGATTTGGTCTAATACTATGTATAGTTTGTGCTGTATATAATTAGATGCCAAAGTGCTACTCAAAGGTGTTTATGTAGTACCTGTACTAAATCTTACAGCAGTTTCAAAAAAGGTAAAATGCATCAATTCTGGATGATGGTTACTGTGTTTATTTTAAGGTAATTTTTCAAATTTGTTCACTGTTTCCATGTGCTAAGACAGATCAAGTTCTGGCTATAAGGACAGGGGGACAAAGTTGGCAGGGCCAAAAGCCAAAGGGCTACCTGATCCCACATTTATTTTCTCTGCTGTAGCAGTGGAAGAGTGGCAAATTCAAGGAAAACCTCATAGATTTCATAGACATTAGGGCTGGAAGGGTCCTTGGAAGATCATCAAGTCCAGCCAGGGGCAGGAAGTCAGCAGGGATCATAGAATCCCAGCAAGATAAACATCTAATTGTCTCTGGAAGGCATTTAAAGTAGGTGCTTGAACCACCTCCAGCAGCAGTCTATTCCAAACCTTGGGGGCTCAGACAGCAAAGAAGTTCTTCCTTATGTCCAGCCTGAAATAGTTATGGAGAAGTTTGTGACCATTCAACCTTGTCATCCCTTGGGGCACTCTGGTGAACAGATGTTCCTCCCGAACCTGGTAAGTACCCCTGATAAGCTTATGGGTGGCCACCAGATAACCCCTGAGCCTGCGCTTTTCCAGGCTGAAGAGTCCCATGGCTCTCAGTCTCTCATTATAAGGTTTGTTTTCCTGAGCTTTGATCATGCATGTGGGTCTCCTCTGGACTCTCTCAAACTTCTCCACATTCTTTTTGAATTGTGAAGCCCAAAACGGGACACAATACTCCAGCTGCGACCTCACCAAGGCTGAGTACAAAGGGAGAATGACGTTGTAGGATTTGCTTGAGAATCAGCTATGGATGCAAGCCGGTGTTTTGCTTGCTTTACTACCTGCAGCATCACACTGAAGGCTCATGTTCATCTCATGGCCAATCATAGCCCCCAAGTCCCTTTCGCTCGTAGTGCTATCCAGTGTAGCGCTGCCAAGTGTATAAGCATGCTGCAGGTTTTTCTTCCCAAGGTGGAGAACCTTGCATTTTTCGGTGTTAAACACCATCAGGTTCTCGTCCGCCCATTTGCTGAGCCTGTGATCAGCCTGGATCATCCCTGTGTCCTTAGGTGTGGACACATTATCCCAGAGTTTGGTGTCATCAGAGAACTTGGCCAGTCTGCTTCTAATACCAATGTCCACATCATTAATGAAGATATTGAATAGTATAGGCCCAAAGACAGAGCCTTGAGTGACCCCACTGGTCACAGGGCACCACAATGATTGACTTCTATCATCCACCACCCTCTGGGTCCTACCACGAAACGGATCCCCCAGCCATGGCTCGTGGTGAGGCTGAGGCCACAGTTAGCCAGTTTTGATAAGAGGTGGGATACTAGATCAAAGGCTTTTTTTAAAATCAAGATTTATGACATCAATCTCTTCTCCTTTGTCCAGGTGATGGGTCACCTGGTAGCAAAAGGAAATAAGATTGGTCAAGCAGAACCTATCCACAACAAACCCATGCTGGCTATCCCTCAGGATTCATAGATGCTAGGGTTGGAAAGGACCTCAATAGATCATCGAGTCTGACCCCCTGCATAGGCAGGAAAGGGTGTTGCCACTCTGTTAGGAATGACCTCTTAATAATCTTTTCTAAGACCTTCCCTGAGATAGAGGTCAAGCTGATGGGCCTGTAATTTCCAGATGCACTTTTCTCCCTTTCCAATCTTCGGGCACTTCACCTGAGCGCCAGTAGTTCTCCAAGATCCATGCCAAGGGCTGAGCTATGATGCTAGCTAGCTCCTTGAGTACCCTGGGGTGTAAACTGTCAGGGCTTGCTGACTTACTGGTGAAAGACAAACACAAAGTACCCATTTAACAAGTTCGCTTTTTCCTGGGCATTGATTGCCAGTTGTACCATCTGGTTTAGTAGGGATCCAATGTTGCCATTGCTTTTCCTCTGGCTGCTCACATATCTAAAAAAGGACTTTTTATTGTCCTTGATATTTGTAGCTAGTTGGAGTTCCATTGCAGCCTTGGCTTTCCTGGTTTACTCCCTGCTGGTCTGGCCCAGTACAGAATATTCCTCCTTGGAGGTGGATCCACTCCTCCATCCTTTGCAGGTCTTTCTTTTTAGATGCAGGAGGTCTGCTAGTTCCCTGGAGAGCCAAGGGGGCTGCTGTGCCCTTTTGCTGCCTTTCCTCTGAGATGGAATAGACTTTATTTGCGCATCTAGGATCATTCCTTTGAGGAGCAACCACTCACCCTGAGATCCCCTCCCCTTTGGACTGAGGCCCTTTAGAGTCTCACTGACAAGCCGCCTCAGTTTGTCAAAGTCAGCTTTCCTGAAGTTGAGGACTTCTGCTGACTGACTTGCCAGCTTTATGGTGGATGGTGAAGGTGATCAGATCATGGTAACTGTCACCCAGCTTCTGTTCAATCATTAAGTCACTGATTAGGTCATCCCCCACTGCCAGAACCAGGTCAAGCAGTGCTTTACCTCTCGTTGGCTTGTTGACTTCTTGTGTCACATAGAGCTCATCCCCTCACAAGAGAAAGCTTTGCGACTACTCAGATTTGGCTGAGTGCTCTTTCCACAAGATGTCCCACAAGGTGTGGGTAGTTGACGACCAGCACCAGGAGTGTCCAGCCTCAGCCAATTCCCTGGCTAACTCCTTGTCAAACTCTTGATCCTGGGTAGGAGATCTGTAGTAGATTGTGTCCCCTCTGCTGTGTTCCCCACAAATTTTAACCCAGAGGGTCTCCAGTTATCCACACTGGGTGCCAATGTCAGCTTGCAGGGATGCGTAGCTTTTCTTGACCCCTGCCCCTTTTGTCCACTCGATCCCTCCTGTACAAGGTATAGCCATCTATAATGTGGCCCAGTCATGGGTGGAATCCTACCAGGTCTCCATTATCCATATGACATCATAATTATTTGTGTTAAGCAGGAGGACAAGTTCCTTCTGTTTATTCGCCAAGCTCCTGCATTTATGTACAGGCAAGTGTCCCCATGGCGGCCCGGTTACCTCCGATAACTGAATTCTGTATCTGGAATATTATTATTTATTTAATTCATAAGGGTGCCTATCTACCCTGCCTTCTGAATGACTTATTACCTCTCTCTCATCAGGGATGATGTATATCATATTTTTGTGATAGGCCCATGCAGGATCCATTGTAGTTTATCTTCTTCCTCTCCTAATCCACAGGTGATAATGATCCTTTTCCTTTCTGAAGTCAGGCAAATAGGTTTAGGAGACGGGGCTGTAAGTAAAAATCCATAACTACTGGATATCAGAAAATATGGCTGTGGCGGGACACTGTTGGTGCCTGCCACTTTAAGGGCCAGAAGGCAGCAGCCATCAGGTGCCTGATTAGGGCAGCCATTTTAGATTCAGAACTGCTTATATAAGCAGGGCAGTTCTGTTGCTAGAGGCCAGGCAACAACATTGCCTGGCTGGAGGGCTGCTGATATCATCTGGAGGTAAGGGAGGAGCTGTAGGGGAAGGATAGGAGGCTCCTGGGTCTAGGCATGACCTAAAACTGCATTCTGCCGGGAGTGGGTGGCCTGGTGGGGCTCTCAGTGGTGCAGGAGCCCCCAGGAAATGCCAGGCCAGTTACCACACTGGTGAAAGGTGGGTCAGGGTGCCTTAACCTGTAGCCCCCACAACTGGGTGGGTTACCCCTTGTTTGGAGGTCCTAGAAGGTGGACCCTCAAAGAGAAAGAATAAGGGCCATAGACTCAGGCCAGTCTGAATTTCCCCTGACTGGCCCATGCTGGGGCCAGGACCAGAAGGTCTGAAGGAGGCCCAAGAGCTGAGGGCCTGGGGTTTTGACTGAACTGGAGGTGGGCCAGGGCTAGAAAGCCAAAGGTCCCAGTGGGGGGATCACACCTGAAGGGGGATCAGTTCAGGGAGCTATGTTGCCCAGTATGACAGCAGAAGAGTATGCCTGAAGGGTGGAATCCAGGTGGGGTTCAGTAGTAGGATTCTGGGGCCCAGAGCGAGGGGCCAGTGATTAATTAATTAATTATAACAACAAGGCTTGGTGGACAAGAATGTGGGCAGTTGGTCCAGGAACAGGTGGGTGGGCCACAGTGAGATTGGCCCTGAGCAGGCCCCCTGTTACAATGGCCTTATTGCAGATAGTGATTTATGGCTCATTACAACTTATCCACACAGTCTTCATTTTTGGATTATCTTTTTTATAATTAGGGCATATCTGTTTCAGTTGTTCTTTACTTCATCTGTAATTACTTCTGGTTAAACGGAAGTAATATTTCTACCTGGTGTTTAGATAAGGTTGGATCTGTTCCTTTCCCAAAACTAAGGAAAACTGTTTTGTGCTCAAAAAGTTGTCTAATATCTCTCCTGATTATAAAGTTAGTCTCCTAAAAGCTACAGCCAGACACATCTTGCTTATCAAACCTCATTTTCCCTGAAAAAAAAGTTTTAAATGAAAAATTTATCCTAGCTTTGTTTATAATACTTTATTCATTCAGTATTTATCCACTGTTCATTATGGCTCCAAATACATTGTTTAAATTTCTTGCATAAAAGAATACCTTCAGGACATAATAAAGTTAAAGCACCATATACTTCGGGCAGTGAATTGGTGCACTGAAGATCTGGATTCAATTTCTGGTTCTCTATAGTCCTCTTTCTTTGTGGGCAGACATCTTTATTTGCTTCACACGCCCCCTACCACATTCCCTTTTAAAAATACTGGAATCAAGGCAAGTTGTTCATTGTAACAAATCCTTTTCCTTTCCTCTCCTTCCAACTAATATCTCTGATAACATATTAAATATGAAGAAATTATTTATATAGTTTTACTTCAGGTCAGGAGCTTTTATTGAATTAATCGCTCTGGTTGGTGGCATTAGTATCTAACCAGCCACCTTGAAGGGTTATAGGTTGCTTGATTTTATTTGATTTATAGTGGCCAAGCTACAGATGGAATTATCAGAGTTAAGATCTCTCTGAGGTGTCATCTACAATTACTAAAAGGACAATATGAACTAGCCTGAAGGGCAGAGGTGGGGCAGAGATAGCCACATCCATCTTCCTAGCTCTCAGCTGATAAGGCCTGTGGCTAGGACTTAAGAAGTACATAACTTATTTTACTCCAGAAGATTTTTAGAATGATTTCTGTATGTGAAAGACTTCTGTATCTTCTGTCTGATGGGTGTATGTTATTTTCTCTACCTGCCATTTTTATTTATCTGTATTAGAATATATGATCTCTGTATTAGGATTTAATTACCTGTATAGAAACAATGGTATAGGAATATTGTTGGTTGCCTACTCTGGGAAGCTACAAAATGGAAAATAATTATTAATTTTTTAGCCTCTAGGAAGCTAAAAATTAAAAAATAGAAATAACAATCAAAATGACAGTATTGCTAATATTAGTGATGTCAACCATTCCATTTGCTGTATGAATGTAGCAGAATGTATTCTGCTAGAGGATTAATCTTAGTTGCCATTCAGGGGTGTGCATAGGCAAAACAGGGGTTTACTTTGCCCTGAATTGAAGCAGTGCATTTTTAAAAACACCACTTCAATTTAGGGTGAAGTAAACCCCAGTGTTATATACACCCATGTCTTACCTGCCTCTCTGGTGGTGAGAAGAAGTTGAGCTGCTGGCTGGTGGAACAGTCCCTGGGCTGCAGGAGGTGGAGAGAGCTGGTTCTTCCCTCCATGGCAGTAGCACCCCCTTCCCCCATGGCACTTGCCCACAGGCACCCAGCTTAGGTGGTCCTGGGGGGCACCAGAGCCTCAGAGGGAGGGACTGGGTCCCCATGCAGATCATGCAGGCAGGCAGGCAGGCTCCTGGGGGGAAAAAAAATAATAGATCAGGCTCACTGCTTTATTTTTTTTTTTCTTTGATGGAAGCTGTCTTCCCAGGCTGCTGCCAGGCTGCCTGAATGGGCTGCCTTCACAGCCCCTGAGCTGCATGGAGTCCAGTGCTTTCCTCTGTTGCTGTAGGGAAGCAAACTAAAATTCCTCAGAGGTGTTTCAGTTTGCTGTACCCCAAAGTTACTTAAGGCATGTAACGCTGCTGAATGTGTTACAGTGGCTGGAATTAATGTGCAACACACCATTGACACATGCAAACACGAACATCATTATAGCAGTGCAAAAGCATTTAACCCACTGTAAATTGTTGTGCACACGTGCCCCTTGTTTTGTCTACACACGACCCAGCATACTGGATTGTGGTTCAATTCTTTTCTCGGAGAGAAACTGACCGAGGCAAAAACAGCTTAAAAAAAAAAAAAGCCCCAAGCTGTGCCAAAATGCCTACCATATGCAGACACCCTTGTAGGTATTTATCAATCTACAATTGATAAAGGCTATAAAAGCCTTGTTGATTGCGCTGGCTAGGGACAGCCATTCAAAAAGCTGGAGCCTGAATTAATTCAACCTTTGCAGGTTAGACTAAGCTGCCTAGGTTGAACCAGTCTGTCACAGTACAGACATTCCTTATGGACTGAGGAAATGCAAGCACATACCTGCAGTTGCTCAGGCCAGAACCTGTGAGCGTGCCCTCAGCTTCAGAGAAGTTGTGCTGGGGGTACGTGGCCAGGCTGTGTTGAACTGTCCAGAGAGGGGTTTAACTCCCCACTCCCTGTCCCACCAGCAGAGACCTGGGCTGGATCTGCAAGGTGCTCCCCCCTTCCTGCTGCAGTGACTAGAAGGCATGGCCCCTGAGGCAGAGGGGACAGGGAGGGGGGTTATTTTCCTCTCTACTCCAACTGCCCCCAAGGGACTGCAGCAGAGTCTGCCTACCCTGATGGTTACCGCTGCCACTTGCTCCTTGCTTGGGCAAGTGGCAGAATAATCTCCCTCCGCTAGATGTCGGAAGGAGGGGGAATATCCCCATCCCTGCCCCCACCTAAGGGGCCCTGCTGGCCAGCATCTGGCTGCACCTTCACCCATATATTGCAGTAGTAAGTGGGCAGGGCCCTTGATGGGGGCAACAGCCTTTGTCATATTGTCAGGGAGTAAAAGTCCCTTCTTAATAGGGTGGCGGGAACCACCACAGGGCAGGAAGAGCTGTGGTGGACTGTGCATAGCAGCACTGATGCTCGGATGGGGCTAGGGCCCTCAAAACCCCACTCTGTGCCACTGCTGTTGCCATGCTCCACATCAGGTTTCTTTGCCCCGCAGTGCACCCCTCCACCCGGCAAAGAGGCTCACATTTGGGGAAACCCTGACAAGGGCTGCTGTCCCCAGCCAACAGGACCCATTAGGTGGGGGCAGGGATGGGGGTTATCCCCCCCAGCATTCAGTGGAAGGGGCTTGTTTTGCTTCTTGGCCCTGACAAATGAGCTACGCTTTCACTGCTTGAGATGGTTGTTCCAATTCAGGAGAATGGCGTATTGGACAGGAAAGCATGCATTATTTCTAGTTGTGCTCTATCTCCTTATGGGGCACATTTATTTTCCACTTTTTTATTAGGGAATTATGTATCCAGAGATTTCAGGCTTTGGGGTCATATATTGACTGGCCTGTCTGCCAGATCCTCCGCCTCTTTGGGCATCTGGTCAGAAGTCTGTCATTGTGTTTCTGTACAATGCAGGCATGTCAAGGCGTGTTAGCCATACAGAAAGGGGAAGGAAAGAGTGGGGTAGTGCCACCTCCCAGCAGAACTGAATAAATGCAGAGGGAAGAGTTCTGCATCACTCAAGACACTCAAAGGCACTCTGGATTATATTGTGCTTCTTATCTGCTTTGCCCCCTCCTCTTCTTCACAAATAGAAACTAATGTATAAATTACAGAATCTAAACCTTCAAAAAGACTAAGGCTCCAATGCAGCATCCAACTTAACTTTAAGTATTCAATATGGACACTGACATAAAAACTATTAATGTGCCAAATGAGCAAAAATTCTTCACTGCATGGTTTTGAAAATGCATCATGCAACCACTGCAAATGACTAAGTATTGGGCAGCCAGGTTACTGAGCAATAAATTAAATAAAATTAAAATTCTGTCAAGCAATACAAAGGAAACACTCTGGCATTGTTAGAAATCTGTAAAGAAGCCCATTTCTCAAAGCCATGTTCTAAAAGGTTAAACACAAAAAGAAATTTTGTTCCACAGGGTGTAATTGCTGCTCCAAAATGAGTACAATTGTAAGGTACATACATGCGTGCAAGTCTGACCTCCTTTTAACCATGCTTTGCAGAAACATTCTGTGATTTTTGGTGAAGTATATAGTAGTCACTGTTGCACTAAAGATAAATATTTTAAGATGGACGGAGTTGTAAAGCACAGAAGGCAGTGGAGAATAGTTAAGCAAGTCAGGCACAAGTCAAATCCATGGCTCCAAGATAGCTGTCTTCAAAGCATAAGGTAGAGGGTGCATATGATACACTTCATTGCTTTTGTTATGCCAAATGCAAAATTCCTTTTACTGGCAGGGTAGCCAAATGCAGTCAAAAGAAAGGCTGTGAGCTGGGCAAGGAAATGCTTATCTAGTGCATAGAACTGTCCACTACTTTGCTGGATGAGTAAATGCTCTCCTCTGCCAACAGCTAGTTTCACATGTCAAATGCACCCCTTCTCTTGGAATTAGACTACATAAGGCACTGGGACCTTTGAGAGAGAGCCTCATGTTTCTGGGGTAGGAAAGAAGAAAGTCCTTCAATTTGTATAGGCTATTTGTGGGCACTACAGGTTATATGCTACCAGCTAAGTGTTTGTAAGTTTGTTTGTTTTTTAATCAGTAATGAACACGCAAGCATGGGATATGGCAGTTTATAATTATACCTGGCTAAAAAAATTAAAATGGAGATAATAGCTTCCTCTCTCACCAAGTAGAAAGAAAAACATAAAAGCAATACAGGACAGGACAGAGATTGAAAAAATTATTTGTTATTTTTCTTTTTCATGAAGAAAGGTCCACTTAGCTCCATTAAGGAAACAAAAGGAAACATTGGTCTGTGAAGCTCATGTGCATCCATACATACCATTACCACAAAACAGAACCTAGAAGACTAAAATATTTTTCTTTGAATCATATTTCAATAACAACAAGCAAAATAACAAAAGTTTATCAGGAAATTTTAATGGATTTAAAGATTGTCTGGGTAAGGACTGTCCAGAATTTGGCAGCTTATGATTTACAGTTAATATATATGACTTCTACTGAAATAGTCGTTCTGGTTCCCAGTTTCTGCCCTTTCTTCTTCATAAGGAGGGAGGCACATTGGATCATAAGGATACTTTGCAGTCCATTGTAGCCTCTCTAAACATTTCAATAATTTGAAATCAGTCCAGGCGTCTTTTTTTCTGTAAAAATCTTGAACCTTGGAACATTCTGCTAATGAAAATAATACTTCTAACAGTCATAAAAATGTATTTTTATGGTAGACTTTTATAGGTGGATTTAACATACACATATATAAATGTGTAAATTTAAAAATGTGTACGTATGTGTGTGTATGTCTTTGTATACAAACATGTAAATATGTCAAAACGGGTAACTGTGAGGTTTCTCCAACTGTTTTATAAAAACATGAATACAGGTGTTGGTTGCTTGGAAAAAAAGATGCATATGCCAATGCAGGTTTACCTTAGGGTTAATCATTTTGAAGGTATTGTCACTTAGACATTTAGTATATTTTTATGTTAAATGCTGTTTTGTCTAGTTGTTATTGATTCCAGATTTTTGCGTGCACTTTTAGATGTGTTTTAATTCAAAAAGTGCAACAGAAATAAGATTGTATTACATGTCATCATTGACCTAGAGGAGCTTATAATACAGCTTTGTTCTCTTCTTTGAGATCCAAAGGCCTAGAGCTCCAAAGAGAGCACCTCCCTAGTGAGTTAATTATCATGAAATTACTTGTGTAGAGTTCTGCAGCAGAGCTTTGACACTGTCCAAGCAGAGGCAAATGTTTCCCATGAGCTTCTTTTGTGCTTTGTGAGAAATCCTGCAGTGCAAAGCAAGGCAGACAAATTACCAGGCAAATCATGGTCCTACAAAAATCAGGTGGAACATCCATTAAATACTTTAAAAGCATATATTCATGAGAGATATTGGTGGGCCTGTATATCATACTGTTGGGTAGTGGCTGAAGTCTATTTTAAGATCTTGTCTAAGTAAAGAAGGGAACTAGAACCAGAAACAAATGGAGCAAAAATAGTGTGTTGGAAATGAGGCCTATCTGATGAAAAATACAATAGGATGGACTATCCATCCATTACCTCTTTGGGTTCTGTAATTTCACACTAACTCCTGAAGGATGTGTAGATTGAAAGGAAAGGTCTCCATCATTGTAGCTGCAGTCGGCACCATCTCCTGGGGCACTGATATCCACTGACTGCACTGAATATTCATCACACTTATCATCAAAAAGGTCCAATTCAAACAGAACAACAATGAGGAATCTAGGTGACACTGTCATCTCACTGGCTTTTGCTAAGTTTTGAACAATCCCTGTAATGGGAGGGCTGGGGACCATCTATCTTATCTCTCTCTTTGCCTTATGCCTGAAGAGTCTTTATTTGGCTCAGCTAGGCAAAACTAAATCTTTTGCAACATTGTTGTAAACCTATGATCAGAGCAGTAGCTACAAGCTATAGTTTATATGGGATGAGGCTGATACAAATTTGTCACATCTCCAAATGGCTGGCTGACAAAAGTGAAGACTGTCTTCATTCTTAGTTAAATTAAAAGTAAGAGAGAGTACCATAACCAAGAGCTTCTTTTTGTATCTCCATTGTTCCTTTATCTCCCCTTTGTTTGTACCTAGCTTTGCTTGCCTGGCTTTTCTTTTTCCCTAGGAAAGGCATCTCCAGTGCCATCTAAAAAACTGACAGGAAGGGCCTCAGTTATAAAAAACATTCTGCCACTATATATAGCATCAATCCCTTCCAGTTAAGGATGATTGTCTTCCATGATTGATTTATCCAATTATGGCTGACGAGGTCAATACAGAATTATCAGACTCTGTTGCAACTTGGGCACTTATTTCCAGGTCTGGATTCTTGATTTGGTCCACAACATGTTGTTTCTAATACTCTTGCTTTGCTATCTCCTGTTGTCGCCATAAGGTTTCAAAGTACTGAGATCCTTGCAGCAGACTCTTCCTCCATTTGGGGCAGTCCTGGGTGATAGTCTCCCATGAGTTGATGTCAGTGTTGCATTTTTTCAAGTTTGCCTTGAGGACATCCTTGATGGACTTTCTCTGTCCTTCTCTTGAGTGTACACCTTAACTAAGAGAATAGAACTTGCTTTGGGAGTCTGGAGTTGAACATCCAGGTGACTTGGCCAGGCCAGTGAAGTTGATGTTGAGTGATTGTTGCCTTAATTCTTTTAATGTTTGCTTGATAGAGGATACTAATACGGGTGCATTTGTCTACCCACTAGATTTGAAGGACCTTCTATGGCCAATGCTGATGGCACTTCTCCAGCAACTTGGTGTCTCCTATATATTGTCAGAGTCTCAGGTTTGTACTGCAAGGTGGGGATCACAACTGCTTGAAAAACCATGAGCTTGGTTTCACATCTGATGCCACGATCACAATCTCTAAATACCTGTTTCCTCAAGAGTCTGAAGGCTGCATTTGTATTTTTAAGGCAATTTTGGATTTCTTCATCAATGTTAACCTTCTGCAAGAGATGGCTTCCAAGGTACAAAAAAATACTCATTGTTCTTCAGAATCTCACCATAAATCTGATTTACTGGAGCTGGAGACTGCTTATTAAGAGCTTGTTGATGGAGGGCCTTAATCTTTTGAATGTTAAACATCAGTCCCATTTTCTTTTATGCCTCAGTAAAGTTATTGACAATTGCCTGAATGACTGACTGTTTCTGAGTGAGCACATACTACAGCATCATTAGCATATTGGATGTTGATGGTTGAGGTCAGAGTGGTCTTGGTTTTGGCTTTGAGTCATCCGAGATTAAACAGCTTATCATTCATTTGGTAGTTTAACTCCACTCCAATTGGAAGCTTGTTGGTGGTCAGGTGTAGAATTACGGTAAAGAATACCAAGAAAATTGTTGGAGTGATGATGCAGCCTTAACTCCTGTCTTAACTTCAAAGGGATCTATGATAGATCCATTAATGAGTATCATCCCTTGCATACCATCACAGAGATGGCAAAGAATGGTAATGAATGAATGGTAATGAATTTTGGTCAGCAGCCATACTTCAGAAGATTCCTCAAAGCACTTGGTTAAAGGCTTTTGTGAGGTCAAAGACCATGGAAACGGGTTTATGGTGTTCCCAGAATTTTTATGCATCTGGCAAGCAGTGAAGATCATATTAGTTGTGCCTCTTGATGTCCTAAACCCACACTAAGATTCTGAACTCTTTAGCAAGTGGAAGGAGACAGCTCAGGAGAGCTCTTGCAATGATCTTTCCTGTGATGTATACAAGGAGATTCCTCCGAAATTTCCACAGTTGGACCTGTTTCTGTTTTTTAAGGCCACTATGATCACGGTGTCCCTAAA
The DNA here is from genome assembly GCA_030014935.1 of Caiman crocodilus. Lineage (NCBI taxonomy): Eukaryota > Metazoa > Chordata > Crocodylia > Alligatoridae > Caiman > Caiman crocodilus. The sequence goes on along the minus strand of JAGPOW010000261.1, from coordinate 213,406,749 downwards.
GTTATCTGGCATGTCCTCATTATTCCAGATCCTTAAGTTATGGGCATGGAGCTCTCATGTGAGCTCCTCTCCCAGCTTGAAAATTTTCAGTGGAGATTCATAGATTTCATAGACATTTGGGCTGGAAGGGATCCTAGAGGATCACTGAGTTCAGACCCCTGCCCCAGGGGCAGGAAGTCAGCAGGGATCATAGGATCCTAGCAAGATAAGCATCCAAATGTGTCTTGAAGGTGTTCAAAGCGGGTGCTTTAACCGCCTCCGGCGGCAGTCTATTCCAAACCTTGGGGGCTTGGACACTGAAGACATTTTTTCTTACGTCCAGCCTGAATCGATCACAGTGGAGTTTGTGACTGTTCGATCTTGCCATCCCTTGGGGGGCTCTGATGACCACCACTGATAAACTTATAGGTTGCCATCAGATCGCCCCTGAGCTTGCACTTTTCCAGGCTGAATAGCCCCATTACTCTGAGCCTCATATCATAAGGTCTGTTTTCCTGACCTTTGATCATGCATGTGGCTCTTGTCTGCACTCTCTTAAGCTTCTCTACATCCTTTTTGAATTGTGGAGCCCAAAACTGGATGCAGTACTCCAGCTGCAGCCTCACCAAGGCTGAGTACAGTGGGAGAATGACATCCCTGGATTTACTTGAGAAACATCTATGGATGCAGGCCAGTGTTTTGCTTGCTTTACTAGCTGCAGCATTACATTGAAGGCTTATGTTCCTCTTGTGGTCAATCATGACCCCCAAGTCCCTTTTATCTGTAGTGCTAACCAGCATAGCACTACTGAGCCTATAAGCATGCTGCAGGTTTTTCCTCCCAAGGTGGAGAACCTTGCGTTTTTTGGTGTTGAACACCATCAGGTTCTTCTCCGCCCATTTCATGAGTCTGTCCAGATCCACCAGGATCACCCCCCTGTCCTCAGATGTGGATGCTTTATCCCAGAGTTTGGTGTCATCAGTGAACTTGGCCAGTCTACTTCTGACACCAATGTCCATATCATTGATGAAGATGTTAAATAGTATAGGCCCTAGGACAGAGCCTTGTGGGACCCCGCTGGTAACAGTGCACCAAGATGATTGTCTCCTGTTGACCACCACCCTCTGGATCCTACCGTGGAGCCAGTCCCCGAGCCACCGGATCGTGGTGACGTCAAGGCTGCAGCTAGCTAGTTTAGCCAGGAGATGATTGTGAGATACCAGATCGAAGGCTTATTTAAAGTTGAAGTGTACAACGTCGACCTCTTCCCCCTTGTCCAGGTGATAAGTCATCTGGTCATAAAAGGAAATGAGATTGGTCAAGCAAGACCTACCTGGAACAAACCCATGCTGGGTATCCCTCAAGATATTGCCTTCAGCTAGTCTGTTAAGGCTGGCATCCTTGATAATCTTTTCCAAGACCTCCCCTAGGATAGAGATCAGGCTGATGGGCCTGTAGTTTGCTGGATCTACTTTCCTCCCTTTCTTGAAGATAGGCATGACATTAGCCCTCTTCCAATCATCTGGCACTTTACCAGAGTGCCAGAAGCTCTCAAAGATCCATGGCAGGGGCTGAGCTATGATGCTTGCCAGCTCCCTGAGTACCCTTGGGTGTGACCCATCAGGGCCACCTGACTTGAAGGCATCCAGCCTGTCAAGGTGTTCCTTCATGAGGTCAGTTTCAACGGAGAGCAAGGAATCTCCCTCACCTGGGCCTCCCTGACCCATAGTGGGCAGGGCCATCCCATGTAACTGGTGAAAAACTGATGCAAAGTACCCATTTAGCAAGTTCGCTCAATTCCATCAGCTCAAGATGCCTTATCATTCTTCATCTGCTTTATGGCTTTCCTCACCTTGTCAAAAGCTTCCAAGATCATCTCTGACTAAGTATTGCAGGGTGCAGTTGAGAGGACTCTCATCAACAACAGAGTCTTGACTGAGAAGTTCTTCAAAACACTTTTTTCAATGGCCATTGATGGCTCTCCTTTCCTTGATCAGGTATCCTCCATCCTTAGGTCTCAAGGGGGTTTGTCCCCAAGTGCTTTAACCATAGGTGGCTTTGGAGGCACTGAAAAAACTTCATATATCATGGATGTCAGTGAAATGTTGATCCTTTGCCTTGTCCGACCATCATCTGTTCTTCAAATGTCAGGTCATTCTTTGGACCGCTGCCTTGGCTTGTTGGTGATTCCGTTTCTTTTGCTTGGAATGGATGTCCTTCTGCCAACCACAAAAGGCCTTGCGCTTGCAGTCACTCAGCTCTGAGATCTCCTGGTTATTCTTATCAAACCAGTCTTGCTGTTTCCTGGTAAAGAATCCAAGTGCACAGGCACTGATAACGGTGGGCTTGAAGGCACTGCAAGTGCTGCCAACATTCTCTCGTTGTTGATAGAAATTCACCAGTTTTTTGTTTAGGCCCAGGGTCCTTGAGTCCTTTGACACTGATCTTTCATTGGCATTTCTTTTTGCTACAGCCACCATTTGGGAGTTAGTTCAAGTTGTGTAACCGAGCAAATAAATTGGTTATTGGTTCAGTAACCATCAGCTCCTAGCATAGCTTGGGTGATGAGGACATCTTTGCAATCCTGGGCATGAGCAATGACGGCCAGTTAAATGCCAGTGCTTAGATTGCAAGTGTTGCTATGATTTCTTGTGCCTCTTTTTCTGGTGGAACAGGGTGTTGGTGATGGTGAGTCCACCATCCCTGCATTTAGATTAGAGGAGGATGCCATTAAAGTTGATCTTTTCCCCTCCTTCCTCGCTGATGGTTCTGTTTCCAGAGGTTTGAGTCCCTTCTGACTCTGGTGTTGAAATCATTTACCCTGGCATTGAAATCCCTGACTCTGATCACTGACTCTGGCATTGAAATCCCTCTGGAATGTCAGAATGGACTTGGTCAAAGTTGGCATAGAATTCCTCCTTGGTTTTGTTGGTAGTGTCAAGAATTGAGTCGTATGTGCTTATCACAGTAGTGTATTGGCTCCTTGACAATTTAAGATGGAGAGTCATTAGGCACTCATTGATTCGGACAGGGAACTTGCTGAGTTGATTTATAAGTTCATTCTTAATAGCAAAGCCAACTCTGTGACGTTGATGTTCTCCTTCCTGTTTACCCTTTCAGAAGAGGGAGAAGAAATAAAGGATGTCGAAAAGCTGTACATTTCATACTTTATTTTTCAAATGCCTTATTTGTTTTTCCCTTTCTTTTTCTGTGATTTATTTTAAAGGGTTAAAATTATTTTAATGATGATTTCCAGTAACCAATCCAGGAATGAAACGAGTGGAGTGTGGCATACACTTGGCTGAGGCTGCACATGCCTAAGGATATCTGAGCTCACTGCTTGGTCAGTGCAGCCCACTGCCTGAGTTCTGCATGAGCAATGAGCTCCAATCTCACCAGGTGATTGGGACAAGGTCTGGATGGAGCCCCTTCTCTCCCATTCCCTGATTAATTCAACAGCAGGGGAAAGGAGGGGAAAAGCAGTGGCAGCAGTATGAACTTCCTGGGCTCCAGAGCCATGAGAAAGTGTGGCACTTGGCCAGATCCCACACTGAGAGCTCATGTATGACAGCCCAAGGAACAGAGGTGCAGTTATGCTGCTGCACTCTTTTGGATCCACCCCAGTGATTTCTATAGGATTTAGCTGTCTTGAGTGTCTACTGTTTCAGACCCTATTTCACATTAATTCTGACCAGAGCCAGAGCCAGTGCCTTTAACTTTCAGGATACATTTCAAGTAACAATTACAGATATTTTGAGCATCATGTTGAATAGCATCCAACCCCAAAAAAGGTAACCTCCTGAGAAAAATCTATTTCCCTTTGAGCCATGGTTTGAGTCTGTGTTTGGGTTAAAGAATAATGAGGAAATCTGCATAAATATAAATAAGCATCTCTAGGAATAAAGCTAACGTATTGGAATGATAAACCACCAAACTAGCAAGAACTGGAGAGAAAATGTCTCTCATAAATAAAATTACTTCAGAAAACCCCCCTACCTATAAATCTCATTTAAATCATAGAGGGAGCCTGGCAATCCAAACCTCCAGTCAGTGGTCCCTGCAGCCCCTATGTACTCAGTCACAGATCAGCTCTCCCCCAACACAGCCACCTGCTGCCAATCACCCAATACTGTATGGAGCATTTTTTAAAATGGTGTTAAAGCTGGAATTTGGCACTGAAGTCAGAGCCTACTCTGTGCTCATTTTTTGTCATTCTTTAGAAAACAGAAATTCCAGTTTCTTTATTGTAAGTAATGTAGGCAGGAAAGCAGCAATTAGCTAAGAGCCTCATCTCAAATATAGCTGACTTCATCTTGTGGAATATGAACACACACAGCCTTGGCTCGGATAGTTTCTGTGATATCTCTGTGCTTTACCTTGTTGTGCTAGTTAATTTGCAGCCATACCCAAGATTCTCATGTGCTTTTTGGAGACAACAATACTTTATAGTAGTCTTACTTTTATAGAAGCAAATCCACACTTTGGGCTCCTTTAAAATTCTCCTTTAAAATTTGTTGACTGAACAAGTATGCTGTGGGGTCATTATTATGACTTATTTTTTAAATGAATCTTCAGAAAACACTATGTAGTGGAAGTACAACTTAGCATATCAAAACTAAAGTGGCAAACCATCAGTGGGCAATCAGCAAGGCATTCAGTTCCCAGATAATTTAACTTGGTAAACCTAGGCTAAATTCCTTGAATATTTGATGTTATAGGGTAGCAGGTGTCCTGAAGAAGGGAAGTTCTCCATAACATGATTAGGAAATAAAAATATAATTCATCAAATGCAAACTGACAATCCTGAGAGAGAGAGAGAAACAACTCTTTAGAAAAATTTCTACTTATATTCTGCATTCTGAGGGAAAACATTGTAATTCTCTTTATTGTAAGTAAAGATAAATATCTTTTAAAAACAAGGAACTACTTATTCCTCCAGTATCTTGCACTATTACGCACTAAAGGCACCATGTTCCAAGACTCAAGCCTACTGTCAGGAACGCAGATCCAATTCTTGGTTATATTGGCACCCTGCTGTGTGACTCAAGGTAAGTTGCTTCTACCCCACTTTGTCCAAATGAGGCTTTGTAGCTTAGATTATGCAGCGAATCAGACTAGGCTATCATAATGATTAATCTTGGCGTACAAACCTTTCATAGCCATTTACCCTAATTCAAAATAATGTCAAAATGCAATCCTTCACATTGGAATACCATCATATCGCAGTCTTTGGAGAATAAGATTATTTTACGCACGGGCCTTTTGTTGAGGGTTATATTAAGCAAGGGTTTTGATACTCGTGCCCCATGGTGCCTATACAAACACTATAAAAGTTCCTACCTTCATCTTTTTTCTGGATTGTATGCTCTTTGAAGTGGCTGCAACTGGAGTACAGCAAGCATACAGCATGCTAGTAGTAGCTTTTTTAAAATCTTTCTTTCTTGCTCTCTCTTTCCCTGTTTCTTTCACTCTTTCTATGTTTCTTTCTTTTTTTTCTCTTTTTCTCTCGTTTTAAACCTAGCATTTATTTCCATAAAACAGCAATATTTTACTGCAACCTCTTTTTATTTCTGACTGGAACTTACATGAGTATTATCCTTTTTTATAAAATCTTGAATTTTTCTGTTTTAATTCCAAATTTTTACCATTTTTATGACTTGGTTTATAGACGCCCAAACCTTCTCCCTTTTCTTTATTGTGTTTAACCCTAGCCTTTTCAACTCAACACATGTTTTAAGCTTGACTCTCTTAAATTATTTGCTATCAAAATGGCAAGGATCTTGTATGGGTGCGTGTACAATGCACATTAATGAGCGAAGAGCTGCGAAAATGGGACCTGAGACCAAATCCCCAAATTGGTATATGGTATTACTTGCTGAAAGCTCTAGTGGAAGCAAACTCTGAATTTATTACAGCTCTTGCATATTTTAATGATGTGGTCTCTCACATTACTTTCAGATATCCTTAGTGTTTGCATATTAATTCTTTCAAGAGGTATGTCCTAGTGGTAGCTCCTCAAAATTCCTTACTAAACTTTTGGGTTGTCTAAAAGATAAACTGATTGTCCCACCTTAACACCATAATGTAACTGAGGAGGAAGAAGGAGACAACTTGGGGGAAGCAAAAATAGCTACTGCATTGAGGCCTGGTTGCCTTCACTGACATCCCAGCTACAGCTGCTACCTTGTGTGTTGCTGCTGCCTTAGGTTCAGACCTGCCTTACTGCACCTCTACCCAAACATTCCTGTCCATGGTTCTTGCTAGCATAATTCCTGCTGGAACACAACTGGTATAGTTTGACTAATTATGAGGTGCATGCATGAACTATAAGCATCCCAGTAATGCATTTCACTACTAAATCACATTGCTTTGAGTTCCAGAGTGCTAGTTTGCATGGGGTGTAACCATTAGCAAAAGAAAGAATCTCAAAGGCATTCAAGGGAAATTCACTTAAGGGGGAGCATACTTCTGGGACTTTATATAGATTTTATCACATAAAGATATGACCTAGCCCTTTGGGATGTTCTTGCTGTCTCTATATATGCAATTAATGTGATTGCATAGAAAATTCAGATTCATAAAACTGCACCCCACACCCATCCAAACGTGCCCACTGGGAGCAAATATGCACCTGCCAGAAGGAAATTTGCTGTTGGTGGAAGCAGTTCAATCAGGGGTTATTCCTACATTGCTGTGCCCCCCCTGCAGTGGCCAGGAGGCCCTCAGACTCCCCTGGCTGCCATTCCCAGTCTGGGAGGGGGCACAGGGGCTGGTCCTGATCTCCACGGGGTGGAGGAGAGCTGTCCTGGCTTCTGGGTCCTGATCTCCATGGGGCAGGGAGGCAGCTGCCTGGCACTGGCAGAACAGCTCTCCCAGCCATGTGGAGATTGGGAGAGGTCCTTATCTCCATGGGGCTGACAGGCTGTGTCCCACAGAGCCAGAACAGCTCTCCCTGCCCCCTGTCGCCTTCTGCTGCCTAGACTGACCAGGAGCACTATGCTTCTGGCCAGTGTCTACGTGTATGCTTTGGTACATTAGTTTAACGTGCCAATGTCTAGTACCTGTAAGGCATCTTGTGGAGATGCATCCTCTGTTATTTAGGATTTACCTTTCGACAAAACCTCTAATGCTTTAATTAAACCAAAATGGAAAAATGGTATAACCCCCTCAGGATGAAAGTAATTATATTGTTAAAACCGTGGTCTATACAGGTTTATCTCTTCCTGTACATTAAAGAAAATATGTTGGTATAATTGCATCAACGCTAAGGGCTGCATTGACATAACTTTACTGATAAAATATTGCACCCATAATCAAAATCACTTTTTGGGTAAGGTGTTATGAAGTCATCAGCTTTATAAAAATCTTTATCTTGCTGGAAGTTTGTTTGTAAATCCCAGTATATCTAAATAGTGTGTTAATATGTCACCTACCAACAATATTCCCTTTATAGAAGTTTGGAATTTTTAACCTGAACAGTATTGTTGTAATGCCATACTGACACCCACAGGCCACAAAGCATTACTGAAGAGATATATAAAACTTACAAAAATTGTCTTTGAAAAATGTGTGGCATAAATCTTTTAGAACTGCAACCTATGAGAATTTAAAAATGACATTGTTTTCTAACAGTGCTTATATTAGAACTTTTGAGATTCTTAGGCTAAATTTACAATTGGGATCTGAGAGTGGCTTTTAAAAGCCATCAGTAGAGATGTGCTTAGAGATTTTTATGGACTGAAATGATCATAAAAGTTAGAGGTAGAAAAAAGTCTATAGTTGATCATTTTAATGTTCATCTACTGTCAGCGTAGGATTATCCTCTATGTTGTACTATCTCAAGTGCTTGATCCAGTCCTTGTTAGAATGACTTGAATCATTGCTCTGTCACCCTAGTCAGCAGGAATCTTTATATTTCTCTCTATCCTTTAGATGCCATTATAGATGGCATTATTGTACATGTGATTAGTCACTAGGAAGAACTTCAAAGAGCCAAAACTCCAGGTGCTGTTTATTTATTATTGAGAATACTGGAAGTGATTAGAAGCTGCAGTAAATAAGCTGTTGAAGAAAATATTGGGAAATATTTCTTCTTTAATACAATACTGAGGACATGGCAGATCCCCCTCTTTAAAAAGGTTGCTTTTTGCATCAGTAAAGCCATGATGCAACCGCCAGCTCTGGATACTAAGGGTGAAGTTACATGCTACATATAACCCATACTCAATCTGTGAGATGTGAAGCAGTGCTAAAGCTAAAATGTGCTGTGAGCAGTCGCAAGCTAAGGGATAATGCCATTTCTTACCTGTATGGCTGTGACTTGCCACTAGAGGGCAGGTGAGCAGGAGTATGGCTAAGAGCCAGGACACGTGGGCTAAGTATAGACAGTCAAAAAGCCTGAAGCTGGATCAATTCAATCTTCTCAGGTTAGTCTAAGCTTCGTACTCTAAACCAGACATTCACTTTTCATTCTGGAGATGCAGCCATATGCCTGCAGTGGCCTAGGCCAGAAACTGGGAGGCACTAGAGCATGTCTCACTGCTCAGCTGGATCAGATAGCTTGGACCAAGGCCTTCCTGCCTAACCTGTAAGGGGACATTTACAGGGGAGATGCAAAGCATCCAGGGATGCTGGGGAACTATGAGTTAACTTGAACCTGAAGGGAATCTGGAACAGAAACTCAATAAATTGATTTAACCTAAATCAGCTGAGGCTGGCACTGTATTCATCCAGGTTTAGTTTAAACTGGTTTTGGCCATTTTGAAAGTGGTGTATGTGCACTGAATTTCTGTTGTCTTACATAACTGAACTGTTTTCTCATCACTTACACCAGTTTTTGTGTAACTTCCCTTCCCATAGGCTCTATCCCTGCTCTGCAGAGAGGGTGGGTAAGCTGGATGCTAGACAGCTGCAAATTTTTTTTTTCTCTGTGGAGCAGAGTAAAGTTACCCTAACTCAATCTAGGCAACATGTCTCAGAGCTAACTGAGACGGTCACTAAGACAGTACTTAGCATGAGTTAAAAAGAATTAACAAACTAGTGTTGGCATTTTAAGTGCCCTTAGTATGTTGGAACTTCACTCTAACTTGTCTGTGTCTGTTGGTTTTATTAATTGCCAGCACATTGACATGTATACATTGCATATCTCTGATGTCAGCCATAATTTATTTAGTATGCTGCCTGGTGCTTTCTTTTGCAGTAAGTAGACTATGTACACATGGTCAGAAATTATCCATACAAATAAGTTTGTACCTTCTTTCTTATTTTTGACAGAGCAATTTGGGTAACCATTAATCATTATAGATATAATAAACATCTGATTTTTTTTTTTTTTTTTTTTTTTTTTTTTGCAATGTTCATTTGTAGCATCAAGGTAGGTAATACAGGACACAACCAAATGAGGCTGAGCTTTAGACGTGCTCTATTATCAACTCCTTTTGTATTATTTTTAAACAAAGGTGTAATATTGAATGGTCAAAAGGGAATGAACTGTATTCCCACTAAATTTTAATCATGGCCAAAGCTGGAGCATTTTTAAACTTGACTCATGATTGTGAGGAAATGTTTTACGTTAAGCGTGTGTGACTAAAAAAAGGAATAGAGATGCTCAAAATAATTTGACCCCAACCTTTTGAACAAAATAATTGGGGGATTTCACTATTTACTGCATGTGATTTTTAATAGAAAGCATTGATGTTTCACTAGCTGAAAACTGCCAGAAAGTGGGGAGTAATGGACTTTTTGCTGCTTAAGTGTTTAGTTTTTGACATTTTCCAACCAGCTCTACTTATAAATATTCCAAGACCTAGTAAAAACAGGCAGCAACACAGTGTTTATGATAAAAACGAAATGAACTTCTACAGATAATTTAGACTCCCACAAATCAAAGTAACAGTGACATTTGGGAAATGAAAAAAGGTACAGCAGAGCCCTCTGGTGACACAAAGAGAGATGCTACTAAAATACAACCTAAATCATAGAAGGTTTTTGTGTTTGGAAGTGCAAATTAATGATGCTGATACCATTTGGAAAATTGATCAGCAATCTTTTTACAGCTCTCACAAAGAGTAAACTTACAAGGCAGCCACTGTGAATCAAGAAAACTGCATTTAAAAGAATATATATGAACCAGCTTTGTATGGGGACAATTTTTTTTTAGCTGGAGATGCATGAAAACAGACTCTCTGAATTTTGGAGAATTCCAGCTCTTTATCTAAGCTGAACCCCATTTTGCCTGAAGTCCAAACTTTAAGGGTTATGTTTTCTGGTTTCAATGAAGCCAAAAACATATGAGATCACCCTTAAAGTAAAATATTTACAGATCCAATCCTCTTTATTTAATATCATATATTCATATAACCCTCAGCCAATGGTTATTTGGATGATAGTTCCTAATACTGAAACTTTTGAGCAGGTGTACAAACTACTTAAGATTATAAAGCCACCTTTTACTCAACTAGGTATTTCAGGAAATCCAAAAATATTTTTGGTTCACAGTGCAGACAACTGTTGTCTATAATAACTTTTATTATATCCTTAAGTATTGTAATAATGGACATGTGACAGGTTCTTGACCAGGCCAAAAAACCCAACAGCCTGCCTGATCTCTCTGATCCTTTATAGAACCGAGATGCCTGTTTACAGGTCCTGTTCCCCGCTGCATCTTCTTTCTATCTTGCCATGGCTTTGTTCTTTGTACTTCAGTTTGGGAGGCTAGCGGCAGAAATGGGTTGCTGGGCATAGTTTTTGCTTGGCTTCTCCCTTTTCTTTCTGTGTTTTAAACTCATGAGCATGTTCTCACTTTCAGGTCCATTCCTCTAACTCCCTTATTGATTGTCAAGTCTTCTTGTACCTGTAAACTTTTGTGGGGTTTCAGCCTGATAGTTTTAACCCATTTTCTCTGGCTGTTTACCATTCTGGTCCAAGCTCCTGGGGCCCCAGCCATGTCTCTGCTCTTCTCAGACACTGGTTTGGCTTTGGGCCCTCAGGTCCCATCTCTGGCTATCCTAGGGCACAACTGGGACTTCCACCTCCACCTCCCCAATAGCAAAACCACCAGTTTAATTCATAAACAAAGAAACACACAAAAAAATGAATGAGCTAAATGTCTGTTTAACAACACAGAGTCCCAGCTTCTGGCAAGATACAAAACAAAGTTGAAAGTAGTGTTCTTTCTAATGATAGTTTCTCTACCTGGGCATTAAAGCCTCACCGAGAAGCTTCTCTTGTACCTCTTGTCCCCTGCTCTTTCACCCCTTGCTTTTCCAACCCTTGTTTCCTGCCACTTGCCTCCCTCCTTGCCTGCTCCTTCCTTGTTGTCTGTGCCTCCCTGCACTTTGCTCCCCACCACTTGCCCCCCTATTTCCTGCACTGGTGTTTGCATACTCACACCTAACCCCTCTGTGATGGTCTCAGCTTCTGTGCTGCTGGGTTGCCACACTTACGCTTCAGGAATGCCAAACTCCAAGCCATAGGTTCTCCTGCCTTCTTTCACAAATGCATGCCCTACTCCCACACAGATACTCTTCCCCTACCCCCACCTTTTCTGGTCCTCCGATTGGCTTTTAAGTAGCCAGGTATTTCTCTTCCTTCTCCCAGACCCTGTGAGTAAGCACCTAATCACTTAACCTATAAGGCATTATGCTGCCTGCTATTTTATCTTTAAAGAGATTGGCCCTCCATTCCTAGCCTGTCTCTCTCTCTCTCACTTCTCAGTACCTCTGGTCTCTGCCTCACCATGTCTTTCTTTCCCCTATGTTCAGTAACAGGGTAAGGTTCCCTGTTACAGGACAGAATACTAATAAATGCTAATATACCTCACACACAGAGCTACTAGCATTTGATTGTGAAGGCAGTGATAGTGGCCCTGTATTTAGTGTATTTACCAGTTATAATTTTGCATATACAGAATCTAATTATTGGAGGGACATCTTGAATTCATCCCCTGCACTGCTCCAGTGAAGAAAACTGTGGTAGAAGGCAGACATGAGGTAGGGGGTGGTCAAGTGGCCTGAGCCTCATCCCTTGCCCTTCTATCTCTTGTCTCTTGCTGTTTGTGCCCCCCACCACTTGACTCCCCCATTGCTTGCTCCCCACCTTGATGTCTGTGCACTTTGTTCCCCCTCTGCTTATCTCCCCACACCTCCTTATTCCTCTCCCTCAACACTACTTTCCCTCGGTTGTGGTTCTGGCTCTGCCTCCAGCTCCACTCAGGCCCAGGGTATGGAGCACATGGTTGAGGTGAACTGACCCCAGCCCTGGGCCTGAACTGGGGCTGGAGTGGCTGCCACTCTTACCACTGCAGCCTAGCCAGACAGGGACCGGAGCTACCATGTGCTCTGTAGAGCAGGGCCAGAGGTGGAGCCATGACTGAGAGTAACTGGTAGTAGCAGAAGCTGTAGAAGCTCTGTGTGGGGGTTGGGGGAGATGGTGAGCCAAAGGTGATGGAGGCCAGGCTGAGGGGAGCAGATGGCAGGAAGCCAGCAGCTGCATTGCTGCCTCTGACTCCAGGTCTAGGTTGGGGGTCAGGGCTGGAGCCAGAGCTGCCATATCCCCCTATCACCCTTGTCCTCAAATCCAAGATGAGGGGCTTCCCCCCACATCATGTTGAATGGAGGACAAACTCATCTTGGTTGAGTAAGTATGGTATACAATTTTGTTAGTAGGTTTCTCTCAATATCCAAGCATGTTACATACATTCTGCTGTTGTTTCCATTTAATAAATAGGAAATGCCAAGCACATGCAGACCTGAATTTCAGAAGGCCTAAGCAACCAGAACTGAAACCAATGGAAATGAAAGATGCTTTTTCAGCACTGCCAAAATCTGAAGCAAGACTATAATGCAAATCAGTACCCCAATCACTGAGAGAGAATCTGCTTCTCTTTCTCCCCTGGCTTCTTTGTTGCTAAACCAGTCTCTGTGCCTCACTCTTCTTTTGAAAAATTGCAAGCACCTACTTTGGACTCATTCAAAAGGTGTTTGGGTGTTTATCTTTCTGGGATCATTTGATTCCCACAGACTTCCTTGCCTATTGTGTGGGGGGCTGGACTTGATGATCTCAGGAAGTCCCTTCCACCCCCTAATGTCTATGACATCTACAAATTCCATATAGTTATGTGAAGTCTAACCCCTCCTTCCAACCCCCTGCAACCTGTGGCTCTATTTCTTGCCATCCCTTCCAAACAAATGCATGCATGCACACTAGGGCCACTACTATTTCTGGGAAATGTGAGACTTATCTTCTAGAGCAGTATTTGGCAACCTTTTAAGGCTGTGGGCTGGATTGGCCTGGTTTGGGACAGAGCTGGGAGGGCAGGGGCAAGGACCCAGCCCCCACCACATTTCCCCACAGCAGCAGATGGGGCATGCCTTCAGCTAATGCTTTCCCTGTGGCAGCAGGGGAGAGCACCCGCAGCTGACACTTTTCTGGGGAAAGCAACTGATGCTGGAGCCCCTTGCCTCTGAATGCCAACAAAGACCCATGTCCAATATCTGGATGAAATGGCTTTGTGGAGCAGCTCTGACCCACAGACTGTAGATTGCTGACTCCTGTTGTAGAGAGGAAAATAGGGTTCCATGAATACCTCAAGTTAAGTGTGGGGAAGAGACCCAGGTAGGGCAGACTCACTAACTCATTCAGAGAAGCACAAGATTTCAAATGTAACAGCCTATTCATATGCTATGAATGGACTTAAAAAAGTTGAGTGCAAAATTGCCACACAAGAAATCATCCACAGACTGGATTGTGTTCCACCTGGTCTCAAAAGATTCTTATCTCATTTCCTGGATTAATTGTTAACTCCAGCTGTTTATTGCATCTCTCAATGTGTTAACTACTTCTTTATCCCTGTTGATCTACTCAACCTGCTTTTAGCTTTTCTCTGCAGTGCCCTCCTTCTTTCTTCTCTATTTAAATTCCTTTCTACTGAAAAGCTTTTCTTTCTGCAACTCCATTCATAGTATTTGATGAAGTAGGCTGTTGCCTATAAAAGATCACAACTCTCTAAATCAGGTTAGTCTCTAAGACTAAGTACAAACATTTAAAGTGCCTGAGGCAAAATTGATCCAATCTACGTGGGTTTCACTAAACTGCATAGATTGGATTATGAGTGAACAGAACCTACATTTGCCCTTTGGTGGCCAGAGGTAGATAGATGCCTGCCAGATGGCAGAGGGCACTCCTGCACACCTCCCAGGCTGTCGGACATTGCTGAGGACAGCCAAGCTCAGCTGAACAGGAGCCATCCCTGAGATTTCCCAGAACATGCCCCAACCCCATGCTATCAGCTCTGGGGGTGGGAGGGACAGGGGGGATCTAGCACAGAATCTGTCCTCAGCCCTGCTATTGTGAAGGGAGGGGAGAAAGTGGAGGACCCCCCCACATAGACCTGCCCCTCCAAAGACACATACCTAGCCCCTGCACAGCAAGTGCTCTTCTCCCCACCACCACTGCCCCTGCCCAAATGAAGCCCCTACCACTCATAGGCAGTGACTCATGGGGGGGGGGGCGCTATGCAGCCTTCCAACAGTGGGGCAAAAAGCCACCACTACACACCTGCCCTGAGTTTGGAAGACCCCAGCAGAAGGGGCTTCCATTCCCCCACCTTCCCCTTGCTGCTGCACCTGGTTGACAGGCACAAGCAGGACACAGGGCTGTGGAGCAGAGGCTTTCCTGCTTCAGCTCTGTGACAGCTTGAGGGTGAGGCTGGCTCAGCTCAGCCAGAGCAGATGAGCACTGGTGGGGGCTAGTGTGCCTTCTCTGAGAGGGAGGGTTAGTGGGACCCACAATAGAGCCTAGGATGCTGGGGGACTGTGAACTAACTTGAGTTGGGAGGGGATCTGGGACAGAAGTTTGATAGACTAGTCTAACCTAAACTGAATAAATCTGATACTACATCCATCCAGGTATATCTTAAACTGAGTTCCACCATTTTAAAACCAGACTATGGGCATGTTTACACATGCAATTAATGTGACTGAATATACTCCTGGTCAAATTTGAACTGGAGTAAAGTAATCCCTACATCATCATCTACAGTTGTGTTTATGCACAGTAACATACTGTACTGCTGGATACCACTTGTGTCTGAGGGGACTATCCAGCAGTGCAGTAAATTAGTCTACTGTAACCTAATTGCCCCACACACATAAATAGTGATGCTTTGCTATGTAGCAAATTAGTCTGCTGTGCAGTAAAGTGTCTCATGTTGATACACCCACTATGCACTAAGCTTCTTTTCTGTTACAGCTATAGACCAATTTCTGATCAGCAATTTGTGTGTAATTTCTGTACCTAGCCCAAGATGCCACACTGTCTTATCTTCTGTCTGACTTCAGATTAACACAGCTAACAGCTTTTCTGAGTTTCTATAAAGAAGGCTGTATGTAGCCACATAGTTTTAAAATCAATACTCTCAGTTCTTTAATAGTCTGTTTTTTTAATAAATGTAACCAGGAAGGAATATTGTTTGGACACTTCTGGTAAAATTGTCTCTGTTACCACTAGGTGGTGAAGTTGGCTAACAGTTTGTACACTGCTAAACAAATACAATTTTCTGGTATGGTTGGATGTGAAATTTACCTTTATGTAGAAGTAGGATGCACTATGTATTTCAGGCTTAATGAAAACTGAACTGATACAGGAGTCTTGAGCTGGTTCTTGACACAATAGGCATCAATAGGATTCCCTTTGTGTTTCTATACCTAAACAAAAATCTTCAAATATGCAGTCATTATTTCTCCTGAATTTCTTACTACTTTTTGTTTTGGAAGTTAATTCTAACCAGTTTGATAAAATGTATTACACTTCAGTATATATTTCATAGTTTCATAGTTGTAAGGGTCGGAAGGGACCTGAGCAGATCATCAAGATCATATGGTTGAAGTAAAAAAAAAAAAATGAAAACTAAGACTACTTCTAAGTTTTGATGCAATCTCTAATTTATATGTCTAAAGTAACTTGTCATCCAGCACTTCTCCTATTAAAAAAAGCGAAAGGAAACAAGTGGAGTAGGTGGCTTTTTAACATTCAACTACATTTTGAAAAGATTATTTTAAAAATGGTGCTAAAAATGTTTAGTTCATTATTATTATTTGTCTAGAAAGGGACACACTAAAATGGATACATATATCAAAATACTGTGATTTCATGGAAGGAAGGAGAAGGGAAGAGGTTTTTTTTTTGGTTTTGGGGGTTGGGTTTTCTTTGTTTTGTTTTGGTTTGGGTTTTTTTTGGGGAGGGTTGGTTTTTATTGTTTTCTTGTCAGCCACAAAATATTGCAGAAACATAGTTTCCATATAAAATCCTTTTTACAAAGTAAGATTCTTTTTTATTAGAACAATCTTTTGATGGGTCCTGTGAGAAAATATAACATTGCTAAAACAGCAAGAATAATGACAGCGGTTTTGAATTGGAACAGTACAAGTGCAGACAGACTGAAGGCACAGCCTACACTGGAAAAAGAAGAAAGGGAAAAGAAAAAACAGGTAGTTCCTAAAGAATATCAGTTAAAAAGCAAAGCTAGGAAAAATATGAGCAAATGAAGTATAAACTGTATTTAAATATTTCCTTTATGTTTAGAACACACTTCTATTACTTCATTTTTTATATATATTTACATCACTTAATTTACATCTCTGTAAAGACAGGTTTTTTTCAAAGGCACCTGTTTTGGCTGTAGCATAAAGTAATTTCCTAATCTTGCCAAGAAATTAGTGCAGGCTCCTCCCAGTGGCAAAGTCATATTAAACAAGTGATTCTCAACCAGGGTATTTTGGTACCCTGGGGTGCCTTCCGATCCTTTCAAGGATGCAGCAGGGTACAGGCATGATTCACAAAGTAAACCCAGAGATTTTCAATAGGAATATTGTTATAAAACATTACAACTTGGTACTTTTTTTTTTAATTCTTTGCAAGGAAGAATTGCTCTATTATTTTTCTGCAGTCAAAAATGAGTGAAAAGTAAGAGTTTGTATTTTCCAAAACGTGCCTCAAGCTGAACACAGGACGCCTTGAATCAACTGAGGGGTTTCTTGAATCTAAAAAGGTTCAGAGCCACTGTGTTAAGTTAATGAAAGACCCTGTAATCGCATGGTAGGAGTAGGAGCCTAAATGCATTTCTTCCTAAAACTGAAATATTCTCCTGTAGCATCTAGTGGCCTTAATTATAAATATTTGTCTGCACCTCATTGTTGTAGGCACTGCACATGTGAAGGCCTTGGCTCCGTCCTAAAAATGTTACAATCTCATCATAATCTTAATGAAAAATGAGAAGGATTTGAAAAAGCCTTGTCAAGGATTAGGCGAAACAGACAGTGCTACAAAATCCCAATGAGGCAGCAAAGTCACAATCTGCTCATTACTTGCACTTCTTCAGTTTAAACTTTTGTGATCCTAGTACAAATGGATCCTTGAAGGCCCTTTGAAGCTCCTATGTTCTTGGCTGGATTTCAGCCAGGAAAACTTTTAAATCTGAATTGTGGTCAGGAGGCAGGAAAGATATTTGTATGACCTTTGGCAAAATACTTAGCCTCCCTGTGACTCATCTGAAAATGTACAGAGTAGCACTTCTTTACCTCACTAGGATGTTATAAAAATTAATAAAGTATTAATTTACTCTGATATTATGGTGATGGAGACCATATAAATGCACAAGACATAATTATTGAAAATACCAGACGGATCCTTTTGCCAATCAAAACACAGAGGTTTGATGTGACTAACTGGAAGCTCATTGTTTAATACATTTTTTTTCCTGTAGCCACAAGCATGTCCCTACAGAACAATACTAAAATCAACTGCATTTCTAGAGAAGGATGGAAATACAGTTTCTGACTTCCACTTCTACACTGAACTGAAAACAACAACAAAATGTGCGTGAACAAAACATTCCTTTTTTGTCTTTCCTTCTGTGTTGCTCTGTTTTCTGGCTTATTAAGGCAATCTTGGAGTTAGGTATTAGCTACTTAACTTGATCCTTCCTTTCACTGATAACTGTAGCCACTGGGTGGAGAACTTGTCTAACAAACTGCCAAGTTAAGATAGGATAAAAATCAATCTATCTTTACTTTGCTGGCTACGCAAAATTTGCTAATACAGGTCATATATTAGACTCTTCTTTTTCAGTGGTCAACGTGGTTCAATTTCCAGCTAGGACGTAATTTGCACAATAAACCTGAAGTTGGAATTAATACTAAGAAACAAGCTGTACTGTACTTAAGAAAAATCCATTAAGCTGTCTGCATTAGAGGAAGAAGCTGACCAACAGAGCTGAGGCATATTTATTACTCTGTAAGATATGAACTGTTGAAAAAAAGTTTCAGACAAATATCCCAGGAACCACGATGACACACCAATGAAATTACTTGAGGTTTAAAATTAACTGCAAATAAGAGAATTATTATTCTGATGTATTTGTAGTACATTTTGTAGTAGGTAGAAGCCTCAACAGAAATCAGCCCCCCCAACACCCCAACAGTGATATATTGTACAAACATATATTGTAAGAGGGAGTCCCTCCCCTGAAGGGTTTAAGCTCTAAGTTCATGAGAAAAAGGGTTGGCTAGAAACCAGAGGCACAAAGTAATGGTTTTTTTGTGCTCATACAGTAAGTCCATGACAGAACTAAGGACAGAGCCCCAGTCTGTGGAGTGTCTGTGAGATCACGCTGCCTCTTAATATAAATAGTTCAGTGTGACACATTAAGTAAACACTATTTTCTATATAATAGGCATGTGAGAGTTTATGGTTATTATAAACAAGGAACTTGAGTATTGGCTCAGTAAATTGGCTAATTTTTTTTCCTTAAGTTTTCTTATTCCAAAAATTGTTATTGGGAAAGCTTTTACTGGAAGAAGTGACACAAATCTCAAGTAAGAGGAGTGCAAAACGTTCTCTACTTTCAGTCATAAGGAAGAAACATGCTATTCTGAAAAAAATGTTGCTACTGGCATCAGATTATAAACAAAAAGAAGCTGTAGATGGAGAAAATATGCTTTTCATTTTGTGACACTATTGTATTCTCTGTGTCTGCATGTCAGAGCTGAAGTAGAGCAGCAGGTCAGAGTTCAGCTGAACCTTGTTGCATCAATATATTGAGCTGAGTGATACAAGTGTGACAGCAGGGCTTTCTGACATAATGCAGAAATTTTAGCAAGAGGGAGAGAACAGCTGGGATGTTGGTGAACTTGCGTTATTATGTACTAAGACTAGATAAGATTGTTTTCAATTTTGAGAGGCATTGGGTAATATAACTTGGGATGCTTTCAGTAGAGATTATTGTATGTTGGGGCCAAAAGCAAATTATTTGCATCATAATAGTTTGTTTTTCAGAAATATGCCATGCTAGTGAAAAAAACCAAACAAATCATTCTTACAGTATAATTATTTTATTGCATTTAATTTCTAAAAATGTAATTTATCCCAGGATAGCTTTCATCACCTCAGATTAAATAGCAATTTATTCTGCCAGTCACCCCAATTGTTAATGGAACTTCTTTCTGGTACTGTGTGGAGAAATCTTGATCCTATCAAATCCAATGGCAGGACTCCCATTAAATTGAATGAGATCAGGAATTTATCTGATGAAGTAAGATGGACAGAATCTGGCTTTTAGTAAGTGCTCATCTGTTACTGCTCAGATTTCTACTATTTGAAAGGAAGATAGGAGGTACAGACTAGGGCATTTAAAGACACTTAGCCCCTAAAGGACTATAAGGAAGAGATGTGTGGTATAAAAGTATATATTAATGCTGCCATCTCCAAATAAATAGTTTGCTTATGTATACTTCAGCTATAGAAGATCCCATCATTGGCTGACACTCAAGCAATAAGTTTATGAATATGAGCAGGGTTGGCTGAATAATAGAGTTTTTTTTCCCCTGCTTGTTTTGAGCTTGCTTTGGTTTGGTGGCTAGACCAAATACTTCAAGGGAAAAAAAATCGTGTTGCTCAAGCCTTTCCATTTTCTTCACATTTCTATGGTTTTCCTCGCTGAAACTTAAAACAGGAGCTAAAAAAAAAAAGACTCATTTCAAATCAAACTTCATTTAATGTGAAGCTTGAATACATTTTACCTTGTATTTTTGATCAGAATAACAGTTTGGAAATAGAGGAGGCGGTGTTACTGGTGCCCATACTGCCCTTTGACTCAAGAGCTTGGTGTTAAGAGCTTAGATGTAAGAGATGTAAACTCCCTTCTCTGCCTAAGAGAACCTGAATGCAGCATACAATATCCTAACTGCTATATTTGCACATGTTCTGGAATGGCTTGCTCACAGGTTCTCCTGCTCATACTGATATAAAATATGGTACTTGTCATATTCTTTGACTAAGAAAGAGAATGAGACTCTAATCCTGCATTTAATGCATTTATCTGGATGGTGAGAGAGTTGAGTCTATTCCCTGCCCCACAGAATATATAAGCATATTCCTGCAGTGAGGGGAGACTGAGATTCCAACCTCATCTATGGAATTATATTCAGAATTACACAAGATACTACATTTTAAGATTTAAAGAGGGAGTGCCTAAATGTACGGTATTCATTTAAGGACAATAAAACCGACAGTATGGATTCAAACGGGTAAGAAATAAGAGTTGCAGCATCCCATTCTAGAGGGCATACAGCCTAGATATTTTACAGTACAATAAAAATAGATGAACTCGTATATCTATCAGAATTATGGCTATTATAATAAAAATATTACACACACTAATTTGAAATGGTTCCTTTTTATTCCTGTATGCACATACAGGAAATACTCTCACACATGCAAGACGTATATATTTATTCCAAAAGGAAAGATATTTTGGCAGTCTTCAGGATTTTCATCCAATTGAGATAAGTGCTTCCAAGAATTCTTCTCTTAGTTAATGCATTGTAGAACATAAGCATTTGTTTTTGACTATGTAGTATATTGGTTACAAGTAGACTTCTGTACT
This sequence comes from Caiman crocodilus, assembly GCA_030014935.1. NCBI lineage: Eukaryota > Metazoa > Chordata > Crocodylia > Alligatoridae > Caiman > Caiman crocodilus. The sequence continues at coordinate 213,385,829 of JAGPOW010000261.1, read as the reverse complement.
CATTACAGTGATAGTGAACCTACTTAATTCACTGTTTTGCAGAAGTCACAACATTGGGCATTGTGTACAAAATCCATGAAAAAAAAATTAATAATTATAAAATGCTGGCTCCCCGGTGGAAGCCATCAGACCTTAAGGCTGCTGCAGCCAGCCTTGCCTGGGCTTGGCACAAAAGAGAGCAGCCAAGATGGCAGCTGCCCCCTCCCCACTCTTCTCCACTGATTTGGTTGAGAATGATGTCCATTGCATAGCTCCTCCCCTCTCAGCCAATCATCAGTGGGGGGTGGGGCCACATAATGGACAGCTCTCAACCCATCAGCAGCAAGGGGTAGGCTTGCCATAAAACGGCTGCAAAATCAGCTGCATGTGTCATGAACAGTACACAAAAATCTTTCACTCACCTCAATTTAAGCGCATCACTATTCATATGTAATGTACTACAGGATCAGGATCCACGTTATCAGCATAGATCATGACGAAAATGCAGGACACTATTGCTGAGGACCCAAATCAATTACTTTATTCCTTTTTTCCCCAGCCACAAGTACAATGAAAATAATCAATGTCTCAGTACACCAAAAATGATCAAAGTGAAAATCACAGTGGACTAAATAAGTTTAGACCATTTTGAGCTTTTTCTCCCCTTTTAAACGTCTATCTTTTCTTTCAAATCTGTGTTACCTTCCTCCTTTTCCAAGTGTTTTCTGAACAACTGAACACTTGATGATTACCATAGAGAGTGTATGCATATACTTTTAATATGCTGAGCTTTAATGTAGGTATTTAAGTGTTTGGGCCAATATCAACATACTTATTGCCCAGATGTCCACGTAAACATTCATGTCTGGTCTAGCTGCCTTATCCCGCTCCTGGTGAAGTCAGGATCAAAACTTCCATAAGTATTCAAGTATAAAATCCTGGTCCCTAGCCACAATTTCTTCTGTAGGTATTCAAACTTAAAAATGGCACAATATATGCAAAGGTAAATGTAATCAGCCTTTCAACTTTTTGTTCCTGCTCTCATACCCTCTACCCAGATATATAGTTCTCATATTGCAAATATTCTGCTAAATATTTCTTCCACCTGCTTCAAAGAATTAAAGAATCATCTCTTAACGGGGAAAAAAATAAATGTACCAAATGTCACTATGCCTCAAGGGGATTGAAAATGATGAAACAAATGTTATAACATTCTATTTTTGATCTTAAGGTAAACAAATGGAATGTATTTGTATTCTCTCTCTCTCTATTTTCTCTCTCTCTCTCTGTCTCATGTAATCAATTGTTACTGTTGACAGTTTTGGGTAAGGGTGAGATTACAGTTCTATCATATTTTCTAAACACTAAAACTTTCCCATAAAATTATTATATGGCTGAAAATTTCTCCTGTTCATTCTCCAGCCAGCTTTCGGAAGTGACTTTTCTTGGAAGGTTTAATAAAAATCTATTCAGATGTTTAAGTTATTAGGTTGTGATTTTTTTTTTCTCGTCCTATTCTGACATTTTCCAGATGCTTTTTTTTTTTCCTTTCTTTTTTTTAATACTTCAACAGCTTACAAAATGCATTGGCTTGGGAGATGACATAGATGACCAAGAGCAATAAAAATGTCTATCTTTAACTTCCATGATTTTATAAAAACTTTTTGTACAGTGTATTTGATAATTTTACCATACAGCCATTTCCATTACATGCTCTGAAAACCTGAATATGTTTGTCCAGATCCACTAGATTTAATGGATTCATAGTTCTTCATCTTGATTGGGGTGGGTTTTTTTCCAGTTTAGGGGTAAATAGAAATGTGCTAAGTATCTGAATTCCTACTGAAGTCAATGGTAATTCTGCCTTAGTGGAAAATGTCAACTGGATCTTGCCTTTCGTGTAGCAATCTATGGTGGAGAGCAACACCATACCGAGACTCCTGGTGGCCCTGGGCAAACTTTTAGTATCAGGTTCCCCTTCAATAGAGATAATGATGATAATTATTATTATTTTCACCATTTTCAGGCCCCCTTTCTGTCTGGGCCTGGTTCGCCCATGCCTTTGTCTGGCCCTGGTGGAGAGGGAAGGTTCAAAGAAGGGACAATATCAGTATCTCCCTCTCAATATCCTCTGAAGTCTCCTTGGCTTGAAGATGGGACTAGACTTGCTCCCTGTAGAGAAAGCAATGACACCAGTCCTAAAAAAAAAACTAGATCTCCTGAGAAGAGATGGCAGGGATCTTTTCAACATCCTACATACAGAATTTAGTGCTACCTATGGCTGTTTTCTGATCCCAGCTTTCACCAGAAATAGTGAAGCAATCATGGAAATCCAGAGGTGCTCAACTCCTGACTCACAGGCCAGATCTGTCCCCTAGATCAGTGTCATCTAGTCTCTAGAGCTCCCCGTGGGTCCTTGGGGAGCCATGCAAACAATGGCACTGCATGCTAGCTTGGGCGCACAGGGCAGTTTGGGGCCCAATCCTGGCATGGAGTCTAATACTGGCATGTGAAGCCAGTCAAGGGTGATACAGGGCCCCAGGGTTTGATCCTAGCATATGAGGCCAGTAGGGCTCTGCACCCTATTCCTAGTATGCAGGACCTGATCCAGCATATTTTGGGGTGGGGGGCAGACCCCAATTCCAGTGTACAGAGGTGCATCATGGAGGCCACATGGGACCCAGTTCAGTAACTGGGCCACAAGGTTGAGTGCCACTGTCATAATTAGACATATGGGTGACCTATGTAACCACATGTTCTGCTATGTGCTAACCTTGTCTTCTCTTCCCTGATTACCTCTGTCTGTTACACATGTGGGTTGGTGCTCTTCATCAATGAGACTGTTGGCTGCTCGGAGCAAGTTTGAGAGTTTTGTGGTTTTGTTCTCTGTCCACAATAGTGGGACAGAGACCTTGCTTGGGGATTCTGGATATTAGAAAGATGCAACTAAGTTAATTTTAGTGACAAAATATATGCATAAGCTTTAAGTTAGCCACTTCAGGTATAAGCAGGATGTTTTTTGTTTAAGGCACTTGCCTGCCATTCAGGAACTTGGGTTCACTTTTTCAGCTCTGTTTCGAACTTTCAGTGATATCTTGGATAGACAGTTCTAGACTCAATATTCATACAACTAAACTGCAGGCTGCAATATAATAGATACTAGCTTTAAAGTAGTCATCATGGATAGCGTAGTTCTAGCCATGCCAGCGTGCAGCTCAGTGCATGCTAATTTACTGTTTCTTGAAGGGTAAATTAGTCTATGCTGAGCTCCATCCTGCTGTGGCAAAAATATTACCAGTGTCTATGCTTGCTAGCTTAAAGCTAATTCTGGAATCTGTATGCTATGTAGCACTCCACAGTTTAGACCAGCTCTGCATCTCAGGTCCCCATCTATAACATCAAGACAGTAGGAGATCCTTACCTTGCAAGGCTGTTGTGCGAACGAATACATGAATGATTGCAGGATGCTCCAGTAGTCTAAGGCAGCCTTCTTACTAGCAAGTGTAAGGGGAGATGGAGTCTCACATAGTACAATGTTGATGCAGTGCTGCCTTTTTTTCTTTTCCTAGATAATAGTATTTAAGCTGTGACTCAATAATTAGTTATCCCTTTTCAGAATGAAAATCACTCAAAAAGGGAGATGCCAGTGGAATCTAAAGAGGACTCAGCTCACAAAACTGAAGCACTTCTGTCAGTGACATCAGGAGAGCTGTAGCCAGAACTCTTTTCCTCTTTCTAGTTCTTTTACATGTATCCAAGACATACTCATTTTTGTCTGGGTACTCAATTTACAAGCTTATACATCTCATCTTGTCAGAACATTTTATCATTCCACCTGGTGCACATGAAGGAAGAAAATAAATAAATTACAACTTCTGATCTTTGCTCAACACCATCCTTCTGGGAATGTCTACACATTTGTTAATGTGCCATAATAATGGTGCATTAAACTTGGTACCTGTAATAATAAGTATTAGTTTAATGCACTGTAATCAGTGCTACTGCACAGTAGCGCCAGCACACACTTTTTTGTGATTCTAACACACAGTAGGCTAATTCTACTGCGCAGTAGTGCATTAGCACCATTTTGCCTGTTGTGCTAATGCACAGTAGAATTAGTCTACTGCATTTAGTGTGTTATGTAGACCTTATACTTGAGTCTTGGTACCTGGTGCCTTGAAATGGGTGTTGTGTTGAGGATTGAAAGTAAGGACACATAATTCTGAATAGAGAATAACTAGGGTGGGGAGGGGAGATGGCAAATGTAAAGGATCATTAACTCCTGAGGATCATCTAATGTGAACCTCCTAGATCCAACTCCCACTGAAATCAGTGGTAAAATTCCAACTGGCTTTAAAGAGATCTGGATCAAGTTAGTAGACAGCAGTGGTTCTCCCCACAAGAATAGAAAAGAAAAATATATTTCCTATGTCCTTTTCTCTTTTTTTGGAAAAGGACTTCTGATATAGTTACTAAATAAGGTTGCAAGTACTTGCACCACCTGAAGGGCCTGATCCAAAGCCCAGTGAAGTCAATAATTGACTTCACTGGGCTTTGGCCTAGGGCTCAGACCATACCTTTTCCACAAAAACAGTATGAGGCCTTTTTCACAATGCTAATGACTGATGAAATCTCCAGTATTCTGATACTTTAGGATACATTACTAAATGCACTCTCCCTCCTTCTTACAGGTTTGGCTCGGTTCTCTGAAGCTTTACATAGTTAACAAATGGCTTTCCTATGTTGCCTGATTTTCTATTACATTCTTTCTGGCATGTATGATATAGTGTAATGACATCATATTCATTAAATCTGCCTCTCTTGCTCTTAGAAACTTGTTTAAGGTTAACTGAGGCACTGGGGCTTTGTTTCACATATCTGATGTGATTCACAGGGCTTTGCTCTAATTCATAATATCTTTAAAACAATGAAAGAATAACCAGTAAATGGGTCACTGAATTTGATAAAAGGCTTCAGTGCTAGCAATACCCTAATTTATATGCTTAATATATATATATATATATAAGATTGAGGGCACTTTTCATTTCCTGAACCCTTCATATTTTCAGTGAATACAATCCATGCTTTGCTCTCCGTAACATAACTTGGGTGTTTTAATAAAGGCTGCTGATTCGGCAATAAGTAAATTAAATTAAATTAATATTAATACATGTGTTAACTACCTGACTGATGACAAGTACAGAATTCTTTACCATTAATCTTTCACCTTAAGCAGGCTACAAACTGGATTGGAAATAAAGAATAAAATCCAAAGAGGCAGAACATGAGAACAAGAACGGTTAAGTATAACCCCAGCACAAGACCACTAAATGTAACTAATTATAATTCTCTGAATCCTCATTTACGTCCTGTAAAGCGGACTAGCTGAAAACTTTGAAAGTTACAATATTGACTATTTGAAAGCTCTATAAAGAAGAAACCAGGTCTTGAGATCAGCATTTAAAATAGATTATAACAGATACTAAAATTAATTAGAATGCCATCTATAAAGCAGATCCTTTCTGCCCTGCAGGCAGGGAATCAGGGTACCTAAGTTGCAAGACTGAGGTAGTGCCCTTTTCTAAACTGTTCTCTATTAGAAATAGTGCCTGTACACCACATTGAATGGCATTTGCATTCTCCCTTGATGGGAGTGGATATTTCAGATGTGAAAAAAATTGTCCACGTTATTTATTAAAGCAGTGCTTCTAAACCTTTTTTCAACTCAAGGCACCCCTCGTTAGCCTTATAGCACCCCTTAATGCTAACTCTTAATTTTCACTTGATTTTTTTAGTACAGAAAAATAAAGCAATCTGCAAAGAAATCAGAAAGAGCACAGCAGGTCTGAATGTGTTTGACATTCCTGTGGATTCTTATTTGAAATCTCTGGGTTTATCTTGTAAATCATATAGTGATGACTATGGCAGGGGAGGGGGCTCAAAGGGGCCACTGTGATGTCTCCCCACCTTAAGCCCTCTGTGTCTGATCGGGTTTTGCTTATGGGTTGCAACCTGTCCATTCGCCTACCACACCTTGCTGGTAAATAAAAATAGTGAAGGGTGGCTGAATTGCCAAGCTGAGTGAGACTTTAAGTCTCTCTGTGTGTCTTATGGCTCTCAGCATCTACGGGTATTTATACACATGCTCTGGGAGTTGTGGGAAAGGGAGGAGTGGCTTTAACTAGAGTGGCTGTAGAAGGCACTTTATTATAGTGCCCGGAGCATCTCATATATCAGCATCACTCTGTTTAAACATGGCAACAGGGTTGCTTAACAGGGTTAAAGTGCCCCCACTACCATTTTTAAGCATGAGGGTGCTGATACCCAAGACACGGGAGTCTGCTGGAGCATGACAGTTAGCATGCTCTAGCAGACACTCTGACATGCTGTAATTAGAGTGCATTGGAGCAGCCTCGCTGCTTGTGTATAGGTTCTCCAAGTCCACAGGCCTGTGTGAGCTCAGAACTTAAATTCATGGCCTCCATCCTCCCCTGTAACCATGCCCATTGCTTGCAGACGATACCAGTTATTGTTCAAGTGGGGCTTCTCATCCTTTTGCATTGCTTGGCAGTCTGGCTGCAAAAGCTTTGTTGGGGCTTCAGCCTTCCTGCCTTTGGCCCCTTTTCCTCTGGCTGGGTCCCTTGGCCCAAGGTCCACTGTTCTGGACTCTAACTTTTTGGTCTCAGCCCCTCTTCAGCCTTTCCAGCTCCTGTTTTGCCTTCCCAGCCTTTGACCACACCCTCTTCCTCTCCTTGATCCAGACTTTGGCCTTCCTGGCTCCTGCCTGCCCAGGTTCACCCTTTCTGGAGCTGTGGGCTCTGGCCCTCCCAGCCTCAGCCCCAATCTGTGTCTTTCTCAGTGTTGGGCAATTTGCCCTTCTGTATCTCATGCCCCTGCCCGTGGTAGGACTAGCTAATGTGCCTCTCTGGTTCTCTCTGACCTCCTCATCATATCTATTTGTTAGCTACTCTCTGTCCACTAGTTCTAAACCAGAACATTAAAAGAGCCATTGCTTCAACCAAAAGCCTGCCTTGTTTGAGTTGAATCAAAACCAAAAAAATAAAAGGCGGAGAAAAAAAAAATTCTGTCATTTTTAAAATCCCTCCCCCCTTCTCCCTTTTGAGTTCACTAACATGTTTCCATGCAGCCCCATCTCCGGCGCTGTCACTATTCTCTGTGCTATGTGCACTGTGTGGCTTGGACTCCCCCCACCCCCCACACGCCCACAAAGCGTAATATTTGAGCATTCTGGCATGCAGTCCCTTCTGAGCAGGTCCTCTCCGTTTGGTGTAGCTGTGTCTCTTTAATCGACACGAGGTGGTTTGCTCTACACCCTGGCTCCAGCCGAGCTTCTGCATTAGTGCTCTTCTCTTTAGGCTTCCTGTTACACATGTCAGTTTTTTCATACATAACAATGTTAGTATCATGCATCACCCTTAAAAGGATGTGAGGGCACCTCATAGTGCTCTGGCATCTTGGTTGAGATTCATTGTATTACTGAATGAGGAGTGCTGACACAAGTGACATTTTGTCACGATATGCCACTGAAAGTGCTGTACAGCTGTGCCTGCAAAGAAGTGCATGGCTACAGGGTGCTTTAAAAGGGCCTGATCCTGAGACAATCTGAGCCCTCATTATATGAGGGTTCAAATGAAGGCACACCAAAGCAGAGCACCATGTTAACTTATGTCAGCATGTGTTGGAAGCAGGGCTGGGTTGATGCTGCCCAGTCCTGCTCCCAGCACAGTTTTCAGAATGGGTATGGGGAAGGGAATGGAGAGAGCTTGTTCTGGGGTTGCCCAGCCAGTGCTGAAGGATGAGGATGGGTGAATTGGAGCCTCCTCAAGGTGGCCTTCTCAGTTTCCTTCCCCGCCAACCCCCATTCTGAAGATAGCACCAGGGCTGCGAAGGAGGAGGAGTGGGGCTAGGAGAGAACAGCTGCAGACTTGCAGCCACTCTAAACTGCAGCTCAATCACCCAACACCTGGGACCCCACGGTGAATGTCTGTTAGGTCCAGGGGACTGATGCAACTCATGGTGTTTCCTGAGAAGCACCATAAGTTCCAGTGGAGAGCTGAACTTCTGTCTGTACCCCAAGATACCTTTGAATTTTACAGACAATCCCTGCTGACTACTGTAGACACTGTATTCAAATGTTTGAGGGCACAAAATGGCTCATGGACTCCAACAATCCCAATGGAACCAGAAACACTGAAAACTGCTCTAGCTTGTGACAGCTATAAAAATTGCTCCAATGGGAATACCACAGCAGCTGGGCTCTAGTGGCTGTGACCCATTCCCTGGGTCCTATATAATAGGAAGAAGGGGAAAAAGCTTAAGGGAAGGGTCTGGATCTACCACACTTCAGTATGCTTCCTGCACTAGGATATTTTTTCTGGGGCTTATTAAACTTGCTCTGTGGCTAGTGTCCATCAAGTGAGCAGGGAAAAAATTGTGATGCAGCATATGAGATACTGCTACTCTTCCTGTAGACACACTACCTGATTAAAAATCTCTGTTTTGGCAGAATACATTTGTGAAGAAAAATATCAGGGAAGGGAGAAGAGCAAACTTGTACCAACAGTTTGAATAATTCCCAAGTTATCAATAAACTCATTAAGATCTACAGTCCACATTGCCCTAATTCTTCAGCAAAGCTATAGCCTTTTCATTTGAAACTTCCTTTCCCCAATGTAAAATAGTTAAAAAATATATATGCTGTTTGTTCAATGTAAACCACTGCAAAAGGTTTTTTTTTTCCAGTTTTCTAATTTATTGTTTTTTTCACTTTCTCTGCCTTCCCCCTTCCCATTTGGTCACTGAAAGAGGAATTTAAAAGCTTTAATATTTTTCTTTTTCTTTTTCTATTTTAAAAACAAAATAATCAGAAGATTTAGTGCAGATTATTTTTTAATGAAGAACATACTTTGTATTTTTCAGCCAGCTGTTTTCTTCAGAAATAGAAATGAATGAGTTGGTTTTAATAGTAGCAATTAAAAGGCTTTATAGCTGCACCAGGTCAAATTCTGCTTTCTAAATGTAGAACTTTGTTACATATTTGACACAGTCATTCAAAGGAAAGATAACATTTTTTTTGTATTAATTAGTACAGACTGAAAGTATTTTAAGTGCTTTGGTTGAGTTGTCTAAAAATTTTGCTTACATGTTGTCCTATGTATACACAAACAATAAATTCAGTTCTGAACTTTGGACTTCCCTGATGTAAAGAATACAGAGAAAGCGTGTTTTAATTGGCTGTTCATGGTCCTTTTTTCACTTTTCTATGTCAGTAGAATTTACAAGTAGAACTAATCAGAAAAATATTCAGATATTTTATAAGGCTTGATCACACATTTTGTTCAGGTATACTTAGTTGGTTAGGGGCTTGAGAGATGAGCAAAAAATACACTGTACAACTCCTGGTTGTGTATAACATTATAAAGGGAGCTTATGTTATATAATTCCTTTCCCTTCTATGTGAGAATAATGATACAAGTGTAAGTCCCTAGACAAGGGTGGCTGTACTGTTTTGATATATTGGTATAGTTGTATATAAAAGTCTTCAATTATGGAACAATTTTCTTCTTTTCAAAATACAAGTGTTAAAATATAGGTTTTTATGGGCATCTAAAGTTAAATTCTTAAGTCTACACTGAGGCTTCTGAATTAAGAAACTTGATTATGAGAATTATCATAAATAAAAACTGCTGGGCATATCACCAATTTTGTAAAAATCTGCCCATAAGTATTGAATATAGAGTAAATATTTTTTGTGAGAAATCTAATTGGGGTCAAGTTCTGATCATTTCTAGTAGCTCCTAGTCTTTTCCAAAATTGGACCTATAGCCCAAAGGAAGGTGGGAACAGCTTGTAAAAGGACTGATTCATTGTGAATGAGAGCTGAAGATCATGAGAGCTGAAACCAGAGCTGGAAAAGACCTCACAAGGTCTAGCATCCCATAATGCACCACTCCCAGGCCCTCCACTCCATCTCTAGGTTTTATCCACCTGCCAGAACTCTACTAACCAGGAAGACTGTACCAGTCCTCATTAGGGTGGTACCAGCCTTAAGGTGATGCCACCACCCAAGCACCCATTGACACAGTTCACTGAAAAAGGCCCGCTATTTTTTATCAAGTGCTCAAATGCAAACAGCAATCAGCTAGCTTGGTGAACATAACTGGACCAGATAATAACCTCCTCAGAGTCCAGAAGGCAGGTCTTAAACTGGAGTTGTGGTGAGATGCTAGACCGCATTGTGATCTGGGCTAAGGAAAGAATCATTGCCAACACCAGCAAGGGCATGAAGGGCAGACAACAGCACTAAGTTCTGTGGACCAGAGGGTCTTGAGGTGCTAGTGAGACTGACTGCAGATCCAGGCCAAAATGAAATGTATGAAGTTCAGGAAAATTTGAAACAGGAACACCAACAAGATCTTGGGTGGCATAAAGATCATAGTCCCCCTACCCTGAGGAGCTATCCAGCATTCTTCAGGAGGACTGTGCTATTGTTCCCCACTACTCATGGACCTGGTATGCTGGTCTGACAACAGTAAAAATGGTGATGGGCTCACCTCTCCACCATCTGCTATTAAAACACCATGGAGGAGCACAAGAATGCCTACTCTATGGACTTATTCACTAGCCAGGCCCTGACTCCGATTCTGATCCAGAGCCAGGATGCACAAGATAGGCAGTTTGGATTACACCTTCATCAAGCAGGCAGAAATGGATAATGCTGCACTACTACTGGTAATACTGCTAAGTTCAGCAGCTATAGGACAATGGCTAATTGCTGGTGAGTTCAAGGGTCTCTGGCTGTGAAGGTGACTCATGGCTTGAGGTTGTTTCTGGCCTCTGGGTGTGGCAAATCAGTTGGGAAATGTGGCTGGGTGCAGGGTGACAATGCACTCAATGCAGAGGAGATGAGAATTGGTGGCACACCTATGTTTGGGTTGTGGCAATTGTGCATGGATCAATGGCTCAGTTACAGCTTGATGGGCCAGTTGAGGCACTTATTGGCTTGGCCAGTTAGGGCACTTAGTGGCCTAAGTAATAGCTAATTAATGTGTGAGAAGCACTGACCAAAAACTTGATCCACCTGACCCAGACTGTCCTGCATAGCACTGGTGACTCTTAGCATGACCAATGGCATTATTATATAGAAGTTACAGTGGTACCTCGGTACTCGACTGCCTTGAAACTCATCGAATTTGGTACTCGACGCATTTTGATGTGAAAATTTTGTCCCGGTACTTGTCGTTTGCTTGGTACTCAACGCGCAAGCTAGAACTTGTCGGTGTCGCTTGCCTCGTGACTCTTTCCTATGTTTCCAGTGATAAACCTATTAACATTTAATGCTCAAATTAGTTCTTAATACCATAGATTTTTAGGGAAAAGAGTTGGAAGGGTAATCATCTAATTCAGGAGTCAGCAACCTACAGCCCATGCCTTGGATCTGGCCTGCAGATAAATTTGATCCAATCCACACGCACAGGGCTTTGGTGGCATTCAGCAACAGGGGAGTTTGGTAACAGCTGCTTTCTCATGCCACCACAAAGCAAAGCAGCAGCAGGACCTCTCGCCATGCTGCTGTGAGACCTGGTTCTTACTGCCTGCCTGCCTGCCTGTCTATAACCAGAACTGGGTCACTTCATCCTAAAAAGGTTGCCAACCACTGATCTAATCCATCTCTCTCCTTTTGGCATTATCATGCTCTGTTTAAACCAATAGTGCCACATGCCTCTTGGTGTGGCAAGTGACGAATCAGGGAGGGGGTAAGCAGCACAGGGAAAGACAGAGCAGGAAACAGAAAGCAAAGCAGCAGATTGGGCAAAAATTGCAGTAGTATTTGGGGAGGGTGTGGGACTAATTTGAACCTGCCTGCCAAAAAAGTCAGCCCCCACTAGTCTAAGATTTCCCAAATTAATTTTTATGCCACCTGCATTTAAGTTCCTGTAAGAAAGATTCAGTGACCATATTAGGAAATCTGTTCCAGTGCTTGATTACCCTCATAAAACATTTTTCCTCATATCTTTCCTAAATATTCTTTGTTGTAAGTTAAACGCATAACTTTTTATCCTATTCCCTGGGGATGAAGAAAAATGGATTACCATAGCTTTTTTGTTTGTTTATTTGAAGACTGGTATTAAATTCCTCATCAGTCTCCTCTTGGCTAGGCCAAATACTCCAGTTATTCCAATATTTTCTACTATGTCATGAAGAATCATTTTCTATTATTTGTATGTGACACTTCTGTTAATATGTATTGACAGTATGCTATTTAGCCTCTTTTCAAACAGTATTGCATTGATATCTCATATTCGGCTTTGGGTGCAATGTAGTAGCCACATCCTTTCCTGTAGTATTGCAGGCTAGCCAGTCATTCTCCATTTTGTATTTGTGCATTTTATTGTTCCTTCCTAAGTGTAGCACTTTGCTATACTTTCATCCTATTTAATTCAAATGCTTTTTACAATGTATGAAAGTCATTCTGAATCCTAATTCTGTCCTTTAAACTACCTATAGAATCACCCTGCTTCCTATAATCTACAAATTTACTAAGACTACACTCAGTTGTTTCCTTCAGTTCATTAATGAAGTTATTTAACAGTACTGGGCCCAAGATAGACCCTACAGAATTGATACTGCCTTACACTTTGACATTGAGCTGTTTAAATACTATTTTTCTATAATTATTGAACTGATTATGCACCTGTCTTAGAATAGTTTCAGTTAGGCCATGTTTCCCTAGTTTATTAATGAGAATGTCATGCGAAACGGTGTCAAATCCCTTCCCATAGGTGGTGTGTAGCACATCTACCATAAGTAGTATCACTCAACTCAATGTGCATGAAAGATTTTAGGAAAGATACCTTATAATTTTTGTAAGATTGAATTAATAGATCATAAACTCTCTTTATTCTTGTGCCTCACCCCCTGTTTGAACTCAGTGACAATTAGAGTTTGATTTTTCTCACGATTTTTGATGAAGTCAGTGCTCAACAGTTTGAAAAATCAGGCCCACAGCTCACCTGATCAGTTAACAGGAAAGAACTTAATAGGTTGGAAATTATCTTTTTGCTTTTTGCTAACAAAAATACACTGCTTTTTATGCCAACAGTCCCAATCAATGGGTATATTACAAATGTAAACATTACATACAGTGATTTACAAGCAAGGAGAAGGTGTATAACATAACCACATGCCACCTTTGTCCTCATTGCATTTTATTGTTAGGTGCTTCCCTTACACCCCAAGTGGACTATGCTCCTCTTTGAAAACACACTGAACCTTATAAATGACCAGGATTTTTAACTTTTAAAATGCCTCTCAGACATCTACTTTTTCAGTGCCAATTTTGTAATTCAGTGAAAGCCAAACACATTTTGTATTTTTATGTGCTCACTTTCTAAAAGGAAGCCAGAATACTGCATAACCTATGTCGTTTCACAACATCTGAAACATGATGGAACACAAAAATGTGCCACAGCATGACTGAACTAGGAATATAGCAATGAGCTTCATCAAGCTCAAATGCTTGAGGAACAAGTTATGGACCTTCCCTGGTTGATGGTAATTTGCTTCTACAGTCTGAGACTTCTGTGAGTCCTTTGTACCCACAGCTTGCACAGCCCTTATTTACAATACCTGAAATAATGTTTCTCAATTGCTGTATCCCCCACTATTCTCAATGGAAGCTACTGGTTTCAGATTGTATTTGAAAATCTGACACACTTCAGTTAAGTGAACAAAACACAAATGAGGAGCAGAATTTCAAGATAGCTGTGATTATCATGTACAGTGGGACAGCATATAATCTAGCTACACACCTGCACTTTATTTCTCTCTCGTTATTGTGCCAAAGAAATTGAGGAGTTCAGAGAAGATAAGGCATGACTTCTGAAATTAGAGGTGAAAAATAATGATTCTGTTAGCCATCAGTAGTGATCCCATTTGCCATCAATTACTGTTTAACTTCAACTTCATAAATCTTTGGGGATTTTACTAGTGAAGCACATGAAGCTTAGAGACTGACTTTTTTATCTGATTATTCACAGCTTGCTAATTTGTAATTGGACTTTTACAACTTGAAAACCTCCAGATTTCAGAAAAACTAATTTATTTTTTCTTGGGTTAATTGCAGTATTCACACTCAAAATAGTAGAGTGAGATTACTTCTAGTGGGTTATGTGCAGTGTTCTGGAACTAATAAAATATATTATTGATTGCCTAATGAAAAGCACCACGTTCACACAAATTTACTGTGGCTGAGCATGGATACAACAGCTACTTCTCATTCTGTTTTGAGGATCACCTGCCATTTTACTTGGGTATTTTGCTGCATATCAAGTGTACTTTTAAATTAAGTTAGAGTTGCCTACAGGGCACTATGTTGGGTGGCTCCATTAAGGTACCCTTATAATTTTCCCTCCATGCAGTGCTACCCATTGCTTTTAATTTAGCTTAAGATCATCAAAGTTAATTATGAAGGAGTGTATTAAAAGTTGAAACAGCAAGTTAAAGAGCTTTATTAATTTAAGTGCCTTTTATCTTTTTGTGTATCTGTTTATGATGGATTTAGTTTTTCTTGTTCATTAGAGTATAGCTTATCCCATTAAAACCACTATTAAAAGCATTAGTGAACTGAAGTAGGAAAACCCTCAGGTAGTCACATTCATGATCTGGCAAAATCATGAATTTAAGGATAAAAGGGACCATTATGATAATCTAGTTGGCCTCTTGCATAATGTTGGTGAAAGACCAGCACCTATTAATATCTGCAACCAGACCGTGTGTTTTGTTTGAGCCAAAGCATATCCTTTAGAAAGATACTCAGTCTTTATTGACAGATTTAAAGTAATGGAAAACCTACCAGGTCCCTAGGCAAGTTGTTTCTCACTGATAAACTTTGTGCTATATTTCTAATCTGAATTTGTTTAGCTTCATTTCCAGCATCAGATCTTGTTATGTCTTTTTTGTTTGATTAAGCAAACATTTATAATGAAATATCTTTCTTCTCTGCCCCCACCCCTAGCATAGCTTGTGAATAAGTCATCTCACAAGCTGGTACAAAAACTAAGTTGAGCTTTTTCAGGATACGTGCAAGCCTTACATTTCTATTGCCTTAACCAGAGTTAGGGAGATCTACATTCCCAAGCAGGTAAGCATTCACAAAGCTTAGGTCACCCTAAAAATGGTGTGCCTGACCTAAAGTTAGTTCTCATCAGACAAGAACTGATGTTAGACTGGCATGGGTTAACCTAACCTAGCTATGGCTATCCCAGTCTAACGAATACTTGCACACATTCACAACACAGCTGGGACTTGGAAAGCTCAGACACTTTCCACAGTTCTGGGGCTGTGCTGTTTTTATCCCTCCTCCCACCCTGCAAATGGACTATTTTTATCCTCCTAATCTTCCCCCTCCCTGCAACAAACCCACCCAAATGTACTTGCCTCTGGCTGCCCACAACACCTTCTGGTAAGCAGAGAACACTTGTGTGAAATGAACCCAGCTTAGGTTTGAGAGGTTTAAGCTAAGCCACCTAAACATGAGCCAAGTCCCATAAATGCTTGTTTTCACCTTCAGTCTCTCACACTCAGGTATGTTTCCTAAGCTTAGAATCATTCCTGTGTCTGCTGTCTGAGTCAGTTCCAATTTTTCAATGTCTTTTTGGAATCTTGACACAGTATTCCAATATTGATCTCACTACTAATGTATACAAAGATAGTAACACCTTACAACTCCTATTTGCTAATAAATACTCCCATTGCTTATAAATCACTTAAAGATCACATTTATTTTCTCAACTACAGCATTTACCATCATAGGCTGTGGAAGGCTGGGGCTAATGGGGCTTAGCCCCACCAAATGCAGGCAGCTCAGTCACAGGCTCTGGTTGACTGGAGTGATGGGGGGATGAGTAAGTGGGGTGCACACAAATGAGCAGCCAGAGCCTGCAGGTGGCTGGGAACTCAGCCTGGCCTGGGCCATCCCACACTCAGCAGGTAAACGTGTAGATGGGAAGGGGCGTGGGGGAAGAAAAGGGTGTGGGGAGGCAGAACAAGGCCCCCATGGGAGAGTGAATAGGACCCTGGGGTGGGTCTTCCAGAGGCATTGGGAGGGGCTACCACTGCTGCATGCACCTTTGGGACAGGCACAGGGAACATGTGTCCTCCCAATCTGTGTGTGGGGCAGAAGCAGCTGCCGCTGTTCATTGGTCTCTGCCCCCACTGCCAGTGCCCCAACAGCCTTGCAATGCCACGTGCCTCCCACTACCAGGCAGGCTGCGCAGCAAGTGCACAAGAGGCATGTGGCATTGCGCAGCTGCTGGAGTACTGGCAGTGGGGGCAGAGCCCAGAGTACAGCAGCAACCGCCTCCACCCTGCACACAGATTGGGGGGCACATGCCCCTGTGCCTGTCCCGGGGTGCGCACAGTGGCAGGATCCGGCCCTCCTCCCACACCCCTGGATGAGCCACCTGGGCTCCGAGTGTCCCACCCCCTGCCCAATTCACCCCATCCCCTGCACCCTCTCTGCTCCATTCCCTTCCTCACCATTGGGGTATCGATTTCTGCCCCCACCCCTTCTCCACAACAGACTCACCCCAAATCATATTCTCATGCTCAGCTCCCCCAAATCACATTTTCTTTCTTTACTTATGTTTACCATGACTCTGAAGCTTCTGACAGAATCACTGCTTTCCAAGATACAGCCCATCTTGTGTGACCTATGGTTCCTGTTCCTATATAATACCTTGCATTTAGTTGAGTTAAAATTCAAGTTTTTCAAATGTGATTCACTTTCCAAGTATCCAAATCAATCTGTATAACTGGCCTGTCCTTCCATTATTTATCACTCCACCAACAAATCACGCCTAGCTCTGTGATAATTTTAAATTGAAATCAATTGATTTTTTTCTCTTTTTTTTTTCTTTTTATAAATTATTTTAATGCTTGAGGCTTGACCAAAAACCCATTAGATTCACTGGAAGTATTTCTATTGACTCAAATGAGTTTTGGATCAGGTCCTGGAAAAAGCATAGTTCTGTAATTTTACAAATGTTGTGAGTTTATAACTGAACACAAAGTACTGCAGGGTTTCAAAAAAGCCACAGAATCTTGTCTGTTATGTTAACTTTATTCCTGTAAAGAACAAGAGAGAGGCTAAGGGACCTGAACCTGTTCAGCCTCCAGGAGAGGCTAAGAGACCTGAACTTGTTCAGCCGCCATAAGAGAAGGCTGAGGGAGGATCCTAGTGGCCTGTTACAAACTAGTCAGAGGGGACCAGCAGGCATCGGGGGAGTCCCGGTTCCCCTGAGCACTACCAGGAGTGACTAGAAATAACAGTCACAAGCTGGCAGAGGGTAGATTCAGACTAGACATCAGGAGGCACTACTTCACTGTCAGGGCAGCTAGGATCTGGAACCAACTTCCAAGCTAAGTGGTGCTGACTCCTACCCTGGGGGGTCTTTAAGGGAGGTTAGATGAACACCTCACTGGGGTCATTTGACCCCAGTACTTTTTCCTGCCATGGCAGGGGGTTGGACTTGATGATCTGCTCAGGTTCCTTCCAACCCTACCAACTATGAAACTATGAACAAGTGAAGTGTGAAAAGTTATGTTTTTTTCTGCTTGTGCCAGGGATTACAGTCAATGACAATGATCCCAAGTAAATTTCAATGCCTCCATTTCTCTATCTGTAAAGTGAAAATATTAATACTTCCTCATCTTTCTAAAGCATTTTAATATCCTTGCATTCAAAAAAAAAAAA
>JAGPOW010000261.1:213347685-213367687 GCA_030014935.1 Caiman crocodilus | reverse complement strand
AAAAAAAAAAAAGTAAGCAAAACAAATCTCTGTAGACATCCATTAAAAATTGCAATTTTTCTTGTAACCTGCTGATTTAAAAAAATGCGAACAGACTTACAGCAAACATTCTAAAAATTCTTTTAAATAATATTAGTATTTTGTTTCAGCTTTCACATTACAATGTTTTAGCATTTTAAGCTAAAATCTTATATATGATAAGTAATGTGTTATAGCATCTAAATGGAATTAAATAATATTACTGATTAACATCTAAATGGAATTTAACAACATGATATTACTGATAAATATGTTCTTCAAAAATACCATGAATCAAAATTATTGAATTTTCATTTCACAGTTTCAAAATTACAGCTTTTCATTCCAATTCGGGGATTTTTTTAATGTCTAAAATTTCCCTGGAACATATATTCTGATTCTTGATTCTTATCTCTACTTCTTTGTATTATTGTAACTAAATATTATTTAACAAGTGTTGATTAGCTTGTTAAGACACTGGTATTAAGTGATTTCTGTGACATCCAAACTTCATCAGTGTCTCAATTTGTAATCTATGAAGTCAGAATGCTTTTTTGTCACCCTCTGCTTCTTGTATCTCTCTAGGTTGTGAGCTAATCTGCACAGGGTGTATGCCTTCCTATTTCTGTATAGCATAATAGGATGCTAGTTGTAATAGGGTCCCAAGCATAACAAAAAATAGCTAATAATTTTCAGTAGAAATCAAAGCTCTTCCAGAAGTGATTAATTTTAAGATGCAAAACCTTAAAAATTCCTTGGCAGCTACCTTTTAACAGGGAACTACAAAAGAATGTATTGGGTGGAGCACTTTGAAAAGGACCTTTAATAATATTTGAACTCAGGCATACAATTTCGCCTTGAAATCTGACCCAAAAATAAAGATCTAAGACTGTGCTTGCATACAATTAGTGTAGAGGACAGGGTGAAGCCACACTAGTGCAAGAGCTTTGGGAATAGATGTTCCTTATATAAGAACATCTTATATATATAGATGTTCCAAGATAACTCCCAGATTTGGCCAGCATCAAAATGAGTTAGAGAGGTTCAGAAATCCCTTATATCAAGAGGTGGTTCTGTAAATAATCAATGGCGTGTTTGCCATTTACTCCCCCACCCCCCAGTGAGTAGGGAATTGTTTGCTTCCATTTGCATTTCCTCTTCTGACAACTTCTATGTTGTTCTTTCAATATTTTATATTTGATGAAACTACTTAAAATAATCCTAAAAGATCCCATATTTGCCTGCTCTGGTACTTGAGCAGTATGCAACTTCTTTCCTAGTGTAACACTACCATAACAATACTAATATTATTATTTAAACTTTCATGTTATTTCACAAATTAATATTCTATCAGATTACTCAGCTATTTGTAAGAATAATTCTTTTATTTATAGGTAACCAACAAAAGACCAATATAAAGGCCTAATTTTTCTAGAAGTGCTGAACCCTGTCCTTCTTACGCTCTTTCAGTTTGGGCACTGGGGGCACATCCAGAGAGCTGCACACATACAGTATGTGGCTTCGTAGACCCATCTGTCGTACCACGCACCACACATGCAGGCATTTCCGACACTCCTAATTTGCAATGCAGAAGTGATCCGGAGGATGGGGAGTTGACACTGGGAGATTCTGGTGTCAGAAAAATCCACACTAGAAAAAAGTGGGGTAGTGCATGTGGTGGCAGCATATATTGTCTGCAGCTGGAGCCAAGAGCCACGCTTCCTGCTAGTTAGGCTCCCTGCTGCTGGATTGCTGCCACTGGTGTCCCAGGAGGTCCCCAGGACCCCAGTTAAGGCTGCTGGAACCAACCCAGGTGCCGGCTCCAGCCTTCCCTATCCTACCCAGGGCAACTTGTCACGTATCAGAGTGTTCCCTGGGGACAGCTAGGAGCAAAACAGTGCCACTGCTATTTGTCCCTCGGGGGGCTCATGTGCATACTCATCTGGATGCACCCTCAGAATCACAGCCTTTTTTGGCAGACCCATGGATTTGGCTAAATCCTGAGTTTTTGAGCAAATATAGTACCTAGTAACTTCTGGAGAAGTTTTGGTTTCTCAACACCCTCAGGATATGTTCTAATATAGTTATCTGTAGATTTTAGTATTTTAGTAGCTGTATGTTTTATCACTACCTTAGACAAATGTACACCAATAGGAAAAATGAGTTCCTTTAACTTATTTGGGCTGAAACAGCTGTTTGTCCTTTAAGGACACCTGATTTTTGCCAACAATTTTATGCAGTTTACCAGAATTACTAGGATAATGGGATTTTCTTCTCTGTCATTGATTCCTTTGTAACAGAGCAACCTTTTTTTTTATTTGGAGGTTTCTTCAGTGTATTACCAACATTTAATCTTTTCTAGGACACTTTTTAATTGGCAGTTTCCAGATGGAAAAAGAGGAGGAAAATCCATAAAACAATGGCAAACAATTGACAGTTGTTCAGAATCTCCATAGGGAAATTTCAACTGATAAAATTGCATGGCAAAATTAGGAACAACGTAGCAAAATCAAGACATGAAAACAATCTAATGTAAATGGCTGGGGGAACTGTTCCTGAGAGAGAGAGACCCAATCCTGCAATCATCCAAGCACGTGAGTAATTCTACTTACACGAGAAGTCTCACTGAGATGGAGGGAAATACTCAGAGGAGTAGTTATGGCTCTGCTTAAATATTTGCAGAATGATCTTTTGAGGGGAGTTGGTGATGTCTAATCATAAAAATAAGACTTCAGAAATCATGGCAACATGTCCCATAAGGTTCTATCCTGCAATGTCGAGAGATTTCACTGAATGATCCGAGATAGATCTTTCCTGTCTTTCTCACCTTTCTGATTCAAAAATAAATCTAAAATGTCAGGAAACTAAAAGCAAAATACATTTGGTACAGGTTAATATCTTCTTTTACACTATTAATCCTGGATGATCAGAGGGCCTGGGCATTCAGCACTGCTGTTGGTTTGGTTTAGTTTATTGCAGGCTGTTTTGTGTTTTGATTTTTTTTATCTATTTGTCTTCCTTCCTATTGCTATATTGTAGAGTAGCAGTTCTGCTACCCTGAACGTATTAATCTGCCCTTTACATGACTAAAATATTGGAGCACTGTTTTGATGACAACTTGAAAACAGCCACTAGGAGGAGCTGATTCCTTTGTAGATAGAGTATGAGATTGATTTACTAACAATTCCAATAAAAAGTGTTAATAAAATGGGTTCAGTACAGAAAAGTAGTGCTAAGCTAAGATAAAGCTGAAGTATTTATATATTATTTACAACTGTTACATAATAACTTGTGGGATAAAGGCTCTGTTTAATACTAATGTACTTCCAGGCAGCAAAGATATTGAGGGGGCCTGATGTAAAAACAGAAGTTAAATGTTCTCCTCTCTAAATGAAAAGATCTGATTCATGTCTGTGCCTTAAAAAGAAATACCCTATATTTTATGCACCAGTGGGGGATGCAGATGAAATATAAGATTTAAAAGGAAAAGAAAAGGGCACACTTCTGTATGTGACTGAATATCAATGTGTATTAGAGGTTTAGATAGGGGCATAGATACTGTATGGCTGATGGGAGGTGACCCTTGTTCAGAAACATGGATCTTGAAGAAGACAGCTACCATTTTTTGCAACGATGTAATAGCCTTTTTGCTGCATTATAATATATTTATGTATCTTATAACATAAATAAAATAGTGGCTTAGCAGGGAACTATAATAAATAAAACCGTGGTATAGTGCCAAAAGTGATTTTTTTTTCAATGTGTTCCTTAATAACAGCATTTTAATTAAAAAGAAGGACCCATTGCATGCTATCATGGAGTGAATTTGGACCAGATTTTGGACTCCTGCCCCCACAGAGATTTTGTGGGGTTCATAGAAGGGGAAGTTGCAATGTGAACCACTCCAAATCACCCCTATCAATTAAGGCCTCTCTTTCTCTTCCTTCAAAGTGAATTTAGAGCTGATGAAAGGTGCTAGATGGATGATACTGAAAAAGCATTAATAGGAGTTTTGGAAAAGGTTGCATAAGTGCCGTGAATGAGGTATGAGGTATTGTAAATTAGGGGAAGGGAGCATGGCTGGGAATGGAAAGCCATGTTTGGCCCATGGTTATAATCAATTGCACACTGTCTGGTAACATATAATTCAGGATAGAAAACATTCTTTCCTTTTTCTTTTTTAAAAAAGGGTGGAAAAGAAAAAAATGTGAGTTAACTGGATAAATATGAGGTAAGAACATTTGTATTAACTCTGCTTTTAGGGGGAAAAAAGTCTTGAAATTTTCTCCTGAAAACAATCCATGCAGCAAGTAGCGGGACTGGTGAAACTCAGTCAAGAGGGAGTCAGTAGAGCAAGGATAATTTAGAGATCTGAGACAAGAATTGAAGAAAAGTAATCTAAGATCTTCAAATGCCAAATTCCAATGAATATAGATTGGTATTAGGAACCTTCCCTTTGGGAAGGGGCTGCATATGAGGGGATAAAACAAGAAAGCATGTGGCTATCACCTATGCTGATTAAAAGGTGTGTTGTTTTTTTTAACTAAACAGGACATTGGTCTTAAGGGATCCCCACCCCCTATGTCAAAAGCTATATAATTACCATTATGTGCAAAAAACATGTAACCTATGTTTATAGGGGGGGTTGTTAACATAAAACTATAAAATCTAGGGCACAAATATCATTTTTCAGACTCCTTTGTAGGGGAAAATGTTCTCCAGTGATGCTTCTTTACAATAGAAAAGACCTAAAAAATATTTTATATCTATGTCTATATCTTGATATAGATATAACTATCTTGCATTGACAGCATAGTCTTATGACCTAATACATTAGATTAGGTATTCTAGGGCTCAGTGGGTGCATCTACAGGTGTAATTTGGGCACCTGAATAACCTGTGGAGTTTATTGCTCTGGAGTTAATTGCTCCCAGGTATGCGTTTCAGTCATGCACCCAGGAGTAATAAACTCCAGAGCAATAAACTCCACAGCTTATTCAGGAGTATGTAGAGCCCAGGGGTAGCAAATGCAGCTGGCAGTGGGCCCAGGAGTCAGGCTGTTAGCCTGGGGCTGCTCTGATGTGGCTCAATATGCTACAGGGGGGTTGGCTGGGCATTAGGGTATTTAACCAGCAGGCAGCCCCTGCACTGAAGCACCCTCTTACCCCAGCCAACCAGGTCAGCACCTGCATATGTTCTGCTGTGCACAAAAAATCTCTGCAACAGGGCAGTTCTTACATTTAAAAGTACTACCCAGCTGCAAAGTTTATTAGTTTCCTGTGGCCACATGTGTAGACGCTGAGATGACATTTACTGCACAGCTACTTAGTTCAGTAAACTCAGTAAGCATCTCATGTACATGTGCCTAGTCATGACCGGCCTATTGAGTCCATATAGACAAAAAAAGGAGTGATTATAGGTGGCTATCTTGCTTCCAGCAAGGCATTGCTGTCTGTGTTGAACAGACAGCACATGCTGCCAGGTTAGGTATCCGCAGAGGCAGGAGTAAGCTGCACCAGGAAAAAGGTTGGAAGATTTACTACTTCCACAGAGCAATTGGTGACTCTGAGAGAGAATTCAGTCCTTTCTGTCCTCCTGTCACAGTTAAGCTACATGAATCCCCTTGCTCAAGATGGGTTTCAAGGTGTCCGTGTAGCTATGGCCTTTTTTGATATCATTTCTGTCTCTCTCAATGCTTAAAAGAGGTTTTTGTCATTTGATGTTAGATTTTCTATGCCCAGAGAAAAAAAATAAACCTATATACTTTTATTCTGAATGACCTTTAGTTTACAAACATCAAAATAAAAAAAGAACAAGAAAGTCTCCATGAGGGAGCAATAAAAAAAGTTCCTTTTTTGCTATGCCCTCTGTCAACTCAGGCTCACAACTGACAGCTGCTCATGGTGATGGAAAACTTCATTTACATTGACAAAGTGGATTCCAGGAAAATGAAAGAAATAACAAAGTTATGATCCTCTGATTTCCTTTCTTAGCAAGGTTATTCAGTTCTGAGGATTTTGAGTGTTTGGGGTTTTTTTTTCTTTTTAATGAAAACTGCTTTCTCTCAGTTAGAATATTTTAATACAGTTTTATTGCTTTTGACAGTTGCCAAATTATGTATTACCCAGAGGTCCCCCGGGTTGTTAAATTCTGATGAAGAACATGTATTAGTGAAAACTTCCCCATCAGTGTGTTGTGTAACCCTATGTGGAAGATTCATCTCTTGTAGTAATAGCTAATTTTATCTTGGTCTCTGACTGGTTTCTGAGACTCAGAGATAGGATTTGATAGTATTTGTATGGGGAGGAGAAGGGGGAGAGGAGGCCACTGATGTGACAAGACAATGCCAAAAAAAATTTTGATTTATTTTAAATTTAGGGTAGATTATGTGGTGAAAGTACCCCAGAACCAATCCTCTGAGCAGCTCTTTATGGCTATAAAGTTGAATACTAGAGCTATAAAGTTGAATGTTGGAGTTTATACATATTCATTTTTACTTGACTCTGCTCCCTTTCTGAGCTGAACATTCCTCTTAGGCTGACAGGAAATGACAGATATCCACATACAAGTCAATTGAAACACAAAATACTGTATTTTCAATCCATAACAATTCAAACAATAGTCGGTGTTCACCACAGTTTGGCACGGAGACCTCCCTGTACCTGTCCAGAGTGTGTTTTTTTCTGCATGACTTGTTGTTTTTCACAAATAAAAATGTCTTGTTACAGTACATGCATCCTTCCCTCCTGCCTCCTCCCTCTTTTTACCCTGTGGAGCTCTGCTGTATAACTTGACAAGCTCTGTTGTCTGCCAAAGATAAAATGGTAGATGGGCTAAAAGCAGAATTAAAGCGTACTGTAGTCAAGTGTCAGCAATAACTTCTGTGCCTTCAGTCTAATAGAGGGTTTCCACTATTACTGAGCCCATTTAATTTTTGTTCATGTTTTCATGGACAAAAACTGTTACTTGTTGATGCACATGATTTCAAATACATTGGCTTGTGAGCTTCCACTGGGGCTGCGAAAAATAAAACTTGAAACACATTTAACCTTTCTTGTGAGAGAAGTTTTATGACTAAAGCTCTAAATCCTGGTGTTCTGTCTATTCCATGAATTGGCATGACATTTGTGCCAGTTCATTTGTGCCAGGAGAATTTTCTACTGCCCTTTCAAATGCCTCAGAAGGTGTGTAGGGGCTGGGAGATGGCTGTACAGCAGTGGCAAGTCTCCCTGGGCTCTGCCACCACTGCAGAGCCCACCAGGAGCAATGTTGGAGGGAGGGGAGCTACATAATCCTTGCCACCATGGTAGAAGGCCCACCCCTGCAGTGCTCAAGGTTGCCCTGGAGCAGCATATGTAGCAGAGACTTGGCCTGTGGCAGGAACTGAAACTGTTCTCACAACAGGAAAATGGCCTCCTGTCACCAAGGTGCTGATTGTTGGGACAGGGTGACATAGTCCTCAGGTTGCACTTTTCCCCACCTGCCAAGAAGCAGGAGCTGCCAACTGCCAGTTGACAACCTGCCTCTTTCCCAGGCAATGGAGACAGCATCTGTCAATTAATGGGCTCCAGGGAGCAGCTTTCTAGTGCCCCCTGACTGGAGAGCTTGCCTGTATTGATCTCCAGCCAGGGTGCTAGAAATGTATGTATGCTCCAGCTCTCCACCTATTTTCTGCCAGTAAGAATCTCAGTTCTGAAATTCTGAAATTTCTCTGTCCATGGCCTCAGGCAAAAGCTCCACAATCTTAATGAGGATTGAAAAGTCGAGCTATTGTCTCATTATTACTAATAGTATCAATAAAAATCTTGTTATAGGAAAACAGTACAGGCTTCCTGTTAAATACATCTTCAAATACATGCAGCTGATGGTCTGATTGCTTGGGAAGTTTAGACCACTCCAACTACTGACCCTTGGAACTGCAGCCTATCAAAAATTGTTGCATTTGAGAAGGGACCCTTTAAAAGCAAGGTACCCTGTGCACAACAGTAGCATCATTCTCTATCATACAATTCTTCTGAGTGATTTGGGCCTAATAAGAAGGGCAGAGGTTCTCAACTAATGAGCAAGTCATGATTCTGATCTATTAGGCTAGGTAGAAACTATGTGACTTAAATAAGACCAGTGCTTATGGGATTTTGTTTCAAATGTTCATTAACCAGCAGGGGCTTGATCCTGCAGGTAGTATTCACATGAAATCAATGGAACTGTTCATAAGATCAGAGACAGCAGAATTGGGCCCCCAAACTGCAGTGTTCTCTGTTTGTCTTCATTAAATTTGTTTCAACCTCTCATACACTGGTTCATCATTTAGGAAGAAGTATAAGTTCAGTTGTCTTTTTCAATACTTAACCTTCCCTTTAAGACTGACAAGAAAGGTACTAATTAGAAGAGTGGTTCTTTGTCATCTAGACACTTGTCTAGTAATAGAGCAGATTGATTTTCCTTTATACAAAGTTTGTTTTTGTCAGAAAATGGCTTGCTTTTAAAAACAGGGGCAGGGGGGACAGGTTGGGGGGGAAAGAGAGAGATCTGCTTTATGGAAATGTACATTTTTCCAACAAATTCTAATCCAAATTTCTATCTAAATCATAAACATTTTTTATCGGAACCAAATTTTCAGTAAATAAAAAATTTAGAAAATAATTGTTACCTATAGGAAAGACCTTTGTGTGGCCCCTATCCAGGAACTTCAGCTTCTCTTTTGGGACATGGATTTGTGACTTAGAAGCATTTTTTAGTTGACGAACATAGCCCCTCCAGTTCTGAAATTATAATCCAAAGCTGAGTAAAGAACAAAGTGACATACATACAAGGAAATACATATTTTTTAAATTTTACTATATACAGTGAAAATAGATAACAGGCATGTTTCTAGAAAAAGATCAGTGACTTGCTCTAGAGCTGTTCTAAAAAACACCAATATGAATTCAAACAAAAATTGGAGTAATACAGTCAATACATTTTCATTTACAAAGTCATATTTGGTTTAGTGGTTGCATGTTCCTGAAGGGTAAGATTTTCTTCATTTTCAGCCCTGAATGAGAGATAAGGATTAACCTGCAATACCACAGCAACAGTCTTGGGGGGTATTGTGTTTTTGAGATAATTTCTAAGGGCATGTCTACATGAGATGCTGACTGCAGTAGCTGAATAATAGTGCACAGTAGCATGTCACAGCACTAACAGAGCTAATGTACTACTATGCAAAATTATTATCCTACTAAGGAGTAGCATTACTTAAAAAGCTTTGCCGGTGCTACAGTGCAGTAACTCCTATTATTGTGCATTTATTTAATACTTGATTATACAAGTACTAAGTACTTGATTATACGCCCTGAGGCACTGTTCTTCCACCTTTATCTGAGACCAAGTCATCCTAGGTTATCTGACTGGCAAAGGTTTCCTGGGATATCTTATTGGCAAACCTTCCGAATGCACACGTAACTCTCACTGTCAAAAAGGTGCTTTTGCTGGCATACTTTTTGTCTGTTCCTTGATATAGTAAACTATATCAGAAAAAATACTGCTTGGCCCTGTCAGTATTTTTACACTTTATTTTACACAATATTTTTACACAATTTTATATTTTTACACGATATTTTTACACTTTTAGGCTAAGTCCTAATGCAATTAAAAATAAAATCATATTACCATACCAGCAAGGGTTGTAAGTTGTAAGACATAGGGCAAGAGATATGTACTACTTCTGGTATATCCCAGAATTTCTAGCAGCTAATTATGGTCCCCTTTCATTCTGGATAAGCTATTTTTTCAGTCTTTGAATGGGAGGACGGTGCTGCTAAAGCACCACCCACTTGCTTCTGGGACATGTCTGCTCTCTTTGCAAATCAGACCAAAATTGAAATTGTGGCAAAGGATATTTCATATACTTGTTTGGGGGTTATTTTTATTATCTATGTTTGTATGGTACTAGGCACAATGGAAACCTAGTCTAAGTTTCCTAGCTGCTACAGGGATACAAATAATGAATGCAATTCAAATCACAGTTTAGCTCCTAGTTACCATAGTGTTTAATGAGGAGTGTCAAACAATGCATTGGATCAATTGTTGTCTCATTTACCCAAACATAACTCTAGACTGACTCTACTGAACACTGTGACTCTCAATTTGCACTGGTGGACTGACATCAGAATACGTCCCGGCTATATGTGAATTAACAAATATTTTTATCGTCCATGGATTATCCTCAACATCTTTATCAGTGATCTGAATGTGGGGGTGGAAAGCACACTGTCCAAATTCACTAACACCACCAAGATATGGGGCAAGGTGGGCAAGCTGGAGGGGAAGGACAGAATCCAGATAGATCTAGACAAATTACAGAGATGGGTGAATGAGAATAGGATGGAATTCAACTCAGACAAGTATAGGGTACTGCATCTAGGGAGAAGGAACCAGCAACACACCTATAGGCCGGGGAATACCCTTTTTGTCAACACAGTGGCAGAAAGGGATTTCAGAGTTATTGTTGACTCCAGGGTGAACATGAGCTGCCAATACTAATTTAGTCAGTAATGCTAACCGCACCTTGTCATGCATCTATAGATGCATAACAAACAGGTCCAGGGAGGTGATCCTTCCCTTCTTTGAAGCATTGGTCAGGCCATAGCTGGAGTACTGCATCCAGTTCTGGGCGCCGCATTTCAAGAGGGATGTGGCTAGCATTGAGAGGGTCTAGAGGAGGGCCATTTGCATGGTCAAGGGTGAGCGGGTCAGGCCCTATGAAGAGAGGCTGAAGGGCTTGTATCTATTCAGCCTCCACAAGAGAAAGCTGAGAGGGGATCTGGTGGCCAAAAGCAAACTCATTAGGGGGGACCAGTGGGAATTGGGGGGAGGCTCTGTTCCCCCATGCACCACCTGGGTATTACTAGGAATAACAGCCACAAATGGTTAGAGAGAAAGTTCAGACTGGACATCAGGAGACATTACTTTACAGTTAGGGCTGCCAGGCTCTGGAATGGGCTCCCAAGGAAGTGGTACTCTCTCCTCCCTTGGGAGTCTTCAAGAGGGGGCTGGACAGATATTTGGCTCGGGTGTTATGATCTCGCACTCATTCCTGCCCAGGGTCAGACCTGATGATCTGTTTAGATCCCTTCCAACCCTAAGCACTATGAAACTATAATTGGCGTGTAAGAAATGGTCTGACAGTCCAGGCCACAGAAAGTCTTCCTTCAGAACCTGCTGACTGGTAACTTTAATAGCTCATATTTCTGACTTATACTACTGTTCTGCTAAGGCAAAGTAAATGTCATATAATGTTTTGCTTTGTAGCAGCCACTGGCAAATAACTGGCATCTGTTTTCTGTTGTCTAGCTGTAGCTGTATATTTTGAAGCAGAAGCTTCCATTTCTCATCTAATTCCTTGTCAATTTGGCTCCCTTTAGGGATTGAAAAACTTTTTAATGAAAAAATTGGAAGCATTTTGTTACTGAAAATATGAAAAGATTCTAATTTCCATCCAATTAATTGTTCAGGCTAGTTGGGATCTCAGAAGACAATCCAAAATAACACTCAAAAAGTCCTTTCATTTATCTGAAGATGGGTGTTGACTGCCTGTTGTAAATGGAATGAGAAAGCACATCATTCTACTAAAATAATTCTGTTTCCATTTGTCAAAACAGGGATTCTGGTTTTCCTCAATAAAAAATGGTAAATTCTTTGATTAAAACCCCAAATCCATTATTAAAATGAAAGGCCGCTTACCACTTTCTCGTGTGTGTGTGTGTGTGTGTGTGTGTGTGTGTGTGTGTGTAGAGAGAGAGACCGACAGAGAGAGAGGTATCAGTTGAACACACTATTTTCTTGATATATTTATAATTTTATAGCAGTTTGGAAGCCTACCATGAAATAAAATAAATTCTAAATACCTGTAAATTTTTATATTTGATTTTGGGTTTTTTATCACAGATAATCAGAGCTCCCCCTGCCCCCTTAGCTCACAGAATGCAGGTCCAGGCCCCTCACTCCCAACGCACAGTCCCACAGCCCTGCTGGTGCCCCTTCCCCCCCCCATAAACCCCGGCTCCCCCTGCAGGAGGTGGTCGCTGCTACAGAAGAGCAGAGCCCAGCTCCCCCTTCACCTGCCCATTGTGGACTCAGGCAAAGGGTGGGGCCAGCACCCTTACCACTGTATACACTCCCAGAGTGGAAGAGGGGGACCTGTGCCCCCCAGATCTGTGTGTGGGGTGGGGGTGGGCACAGGCTGCCTGCTGCTGGCTTGGGCTCCCTGCCCTCCTCCACGCTCTTGGGGCCTCCACAACCCAGCAGGTGTGACCTGGCATGGTAGGGCACAGTGCAGCTGTGTGGGGAAGGTTCTTGCTGTTATGTGCTCCATGCTGCACCAGCAACACATCACCTGCCCACGCAGCAGCAGCAGGAGCAGCAGCATGGGGTTGTGCCACTTGCTGCTGCCACATGGGCAGGGGATGCCTCGCCAGGGCAGCACAGAGCTCGCACTGACAAAGAACTTCCCCACATGGCCCTGCTGTGTCCTGCCATACCAGGTTGCACTTGCTGGGCTGTGGAGGCCTCAGGTGAGGGCAGCAGGACAGGGAGCTCAAGCTTACAGTGGGCAGCCCACACCTACCCCTCTCTCCACCCTGTGCAGAGATTTGGGGAGCAAAGGTCTCCCCTGTACCCCAGGAGTGCATGCAGGGGTGGAGAGCTGGCCTCACCCCTGCCCCCTGGACAGACTGACCCATGGCCTCATCCTGCTCCCCACCAGGGACCTCCAGCTGTGCATTTCAGCCCCAGGCTCCAAATCCCATGCACCTTCCAGTTGGACACCAGCCCCAACCTAGCCCTGCTCAACTCCCTCCCTCCCTTCATATGGGGGCCCCAATCCTTTCCCCCTCCAACTTACCAGTGGGACACTGCCTGGTGGCCATGTGCATGGTGCCACCTGCCTCACCGCCCTCCTCCTGTTCCCTCCCAATGCCTTGCAGGCTGGAACTCTGCCAGCCTGAAGAGAGCTCTTCAAAAAAACTCAAAATCTATTGGTTTCTCTGTTAAAATGAGGCAGCCACATTTTCCTTGGGTAAAGAATAAAATCCACATTTTTCTCTCTTTTTCCATGGGAAATGGTAAACCCAGATCATAAACTGCTAGTCGACTTCATAAAGTGTGTGACCAGGATAAAACCACAGTATATGTTTATACTGTGTTCACTTTGCTGGTGCACCCATTAGATATTAATATTAAATGAAAGCTCATTTAATCAAAATGTATTTATAAAGCAAAAAATATACTTGTTAGAAAAATATAACGGTATCACACTCTTTGTTACCAGTGTCATAAAGCAGGAAAAGAAATGCCTTGTTGACTGACTTCAGGAATACTTCTGGCTGAGCATAACCCATTAATACTCATTAACATGCTTTCAAACATATTGTCAGAGATGTAATAAAATCAACACCTTCTAATTTTTATATTGAAACTCTGCCAAAGTTTATTTGGTCTTGTTGCTATGTAACAATGTGCATGATACTTAAGATGTCAATAGAAATGCTGAATTAAAACATAAATTCTTTATTAAGTAAAGGCAATGAAGTTTTATCGTAAACTGATATTACTGAGCTCTAATAGCAAAGCATATGATCAGGATTATCAGGTGGGCAACAGGAAGACAAAAAGTGAAATCAGCTTTCATTTTGATTCTAGAATGTTGCCATTACCATTGTTAACTGCAAAATAATACCCAGAATACTAATTTTAATTTTTACTAGATGCAAGTCTTATGTGGTCACTTAACGATGTGGGGAATACTTAGCCTAAACAACAATCTGAAACATTTACAGTACTTTATTTCAAAACATCTATAGTAAAGTTCAGTTCATAAACAATTTATCATTTAAATTCCTTGGTTTATAATCTAAATTCTAACTTGTATCAATGAATTATGGGCATATGCCTGCCTGGTCTCAAGTATCTACTTGTGAGCCACCTTGGCACATGTGCCAGAGGTTGACCACAATGTAGGTGTCAGCATTCTCTGAATGAGCCCATGGTCACCCCAGGAAAAGCCTTAAGACTCGCCTGCCATGACTGTGATAGTGTCTTCAGTGGTGGGCTCCCCTTTAGCGGATTTGCTTGGATCAGCTGCGAGCCTCAGTGGGTCTCTGTGGGGCTCCACCTTCCCTATACCTCTAAGATGTTCTCTAGGCTCTCCCTTGGACATCACCTCTCTCTTGTCGAGTCACTCCAGACTGCCCGATGGACCTCTGGCTATGCCTGGCATTTGCCCATTGTTCCGCCTCCGCTCCTTCCTTCTGGAGTGCTGCCTCAACCCCTTTCCTTACTTCAGGGCCTTTTGAGGTGCCCCTGCCGTGGTCTCAGAGCTTCTTGGGGCCAGTCATCATCGAAGGGGTACCAGAAAAAACCCTCATAAAAGAACTGATAAAAGAAAGGACTAAAGAGAAAAATAGAAGAAAAAGGATTTCACTATTTATCTGGCCCTGTAGCTGGTCCACACCTTTTCCGATGCACATCTCCCTTTTCTTATTGTCTTCATCATCCCTTAACATGGTCCAGCAACCTTGTCTCTGCTGAAGGCTTTCCTTGGTGCTCCAGCTCGGGATCCCTCAGAGTCCACCAGCATAGTACTTATTTGGCGATGGGATTGCCTGTGGAGTGTGAGGGCTTTTTGAAGTACTTCTGGTCCACTTCTGGGTCTGCCACTGAGTTCTCAGGGGACCCCTCTCCCCCCATGCTTTCCCTGCTTGGTGATCAGCCAAGGGGGGACCCCGGGTGCTCCCCCAGACCCAGGAGGCACCAGTCACTGAACTGGGGGGCAAAGGGGGACCCCCTGAGTGCTCCCCAGAGGACCCAGAAGTGCTTCTGGTCCACTTCCAGGTCTGCTGCTAAGTGGGCTATGGACCCCCTGCATGCTTCTGTGGGACGCTCTATCCACCCCACCATCTCAGCATTCACAAGCCCCCTGGTACCTTGAGGTATGTAGAAAAAAAATTAAAACTGCGTGTATGTCCAAATCATGGAATCTCTCCAAATTGATTCAGAGGGTTCCAATTTGACTCAGAAGGATTAAAGGGTCTCCTGACTCAATTAAGATTTGGAGATTCGGCCACCAAATAGGGCCAAATCTCCACCAAATCTAATCAGCAACTGAAGCTTCACACAGCCCTTATAATCATCCAGTATTTTTAGGTTTGATTTTTATTATGTCACTTTCTTGCATTCTGGTTCTCTTTTTTTCTTTCCATTTTACTAACTCCTGCTCATTTCTTTCATCCCCTTTGCTAATTCTTCCTTTCAAACCAGTCTTCTTTCTCAGATCTTTATCCCAGGAAAATCCCTGGTCAGAGGTGCTCAACAATCCATTTTGTTTCTCTAAGCCAGGAACACAGACTACAAAGGTTTGACTTAATTCTATTTGTTGACAAAGCCTTTTCTCTTTTTCCATTATTTTCTGAGTTCAGTCATCAGAGTTCTAGGAAGAAGAAAACAATCTTATGGGGGAAGTTCTGAAACATCTTTCATTCTTTGTAGGCTTTCTCACAGTATCCACCTATCATACTTAAAAACTGATGTTCCCTTGCCTGACTGCTATAGCATGTAGCAAAATACTGGTCTATTGTACTGCATTTTAGAAAACTCTTTCCTCTCTTGAGTTGTTAGTTGTCTTTACGAGCTATCTTGTCACAGTACAAACACATCCTATTATCATTCTTCCTGACAGTTGCAGAAATAGCTACAGCCAAGTCTTAGAGTTTTTCCTATAGCATGGTTTAATTTTATGAACAAACTGGTTACTTTCAAATACAGTTTGCATATCTTTGTAATATACAACATCATGCAAAAAATAGTTATCCTGTGACCCAATGACCACTAATTTAGTAAGAAGAAAACATCATGTAGTGCAGGAAGTTGGGACTTCAGCAGACTACGGTACTAAAATTCCTTAATTGAATATTTTGAAGTGTTGTCACCTGCATTATGTACTGAACTTTCAGGCTTTTGAATAATCTTAATGAAGTGAGCTATTTATTGTTGGAGCTCACTGTGTGCTTTCCATCAGAATTATTTTCTAACAGATAGTGGAGTTTCCTTAAAAATCAAAATTTTCTGTTTTGAAATTTTGATTTTATCAAAACTTTTGATTTTCCATGAGAACAGTATTTAATTTTTTAACTCTTCTGAAAATGTTTTGTTTTGAATCAGTTCAACAAAACATTGAGCTCTGTTTCTCAATTACAGCACGTTGCTTTTTCAGTTGTAGTTCTCATCCTCTGTTACTTCCAATAAGCAGTTTTCTTTCATAGCACTTTGTCTTTTGTAAGGTAATCTTTTAATTGCCCTCCAAGTTTTATGGCATGTTGCATACATTTGGATGCATTATGGCTGTACTCCAGCCAGCTAACTTAACCTAAGTGGAAAAAGAAAGGTCAGGCTCCAGAACTAAAATTTCCATAAGGTGCTATAGTGGTATGAGAACATATGATTTAACATTGATATAATTCTCAATGTAGTATTTCACATTGTTCATTTTGTAACTGTACAGTTGTTTCCTTTTGTTTAATTTTTTTTCAATGTTCTGAAGTTCCAAAAGCAGTCTTCGGAATGCATCCAGTCCCTAGAAAATATTGAAATGTCAAATTTTTGTTAGAATTTTGAATGAAAACAATGCTGACATTTTCGGATTTCCTATAGCATGGAAAACCACAATTCCATTCAGCTGTTATTGAAATTGATGGGCTGCAAGCTTGTTGAAAATTTTACATTAGAACAGTTTTCTTCAGAAAATAATAATTCAGCAAAGTAGAAATGTTCCATGGGCACATATCAGTTTCGTTTAAAGCTTTGATAGAAAGCTGTTTCTTTTGCAGCCTGCCATGTGGCTTCCCCACAAGCCTGTCAAGTGGAATTCAGCATCAGGATTCCAGCTCCACAGATTCCCAATATATTTCCTTGGCCAGTATCTCTGCCCAGCCAGCTCTCTCATCTGCCTGTTTGGTGGGTTGAGGAGCTCTCCAGCTGCTGAGCAAGATGGACAGATAGCTGAGGAATTTGACATTGTTTTTAGAATTAGTTAGTTCAAGTTAAGCTACACAAACATGATAAAGGGTATCTGACCTTTATTCTGTGCTCTAGGTAGCTGTCTGATTATGATCTCACATTGTCCTGAGGTTTAACAAGTGTTTACCTTTTAAGTAACTCTCTGGTTAATGCTTCTCTCTCTCTATTCTTCTCTGATTCTCCCTTTCTCTTGTGATACGGCTTCTTTTTAAGGCCTTGACATTTCAAGTGAGGGTCACTGTATTTATTCAGTGCCAATAACTCAGGAATAGAGTCTTATGTGTTGAGTGTGTTCTTCACCATTATTCTGCAAATTAGTCAACATGAAACCAAATAGTGATAATGTGTTGTTATGATTAAGGTTAATAAGCTACTGATTATCTCCATAAAATACAACTGCAGACACATTATTTAAATAAATTGCTTTGTTGAACTGATTGATAAAGGATCCAAACTTTTCTGTGGTGTTAAAGAGGATGTTGTGCATGTAAAAAAAAAATGAAAAACAAAACTAATTTAGCCTCTGTAGCATCTTTAAGTCCTAGTTCCATATTATGGGCATTACAGTGCACCACAGCTCCAGGATGCTAGCGGAAATGATGCTGCTAGGTTACCTTGGTAAATTAAAAAGTTCCATTCCTCTGTGAAAAACCCTAGCTTAAGCAACCTGTCTTGTCTTTTGCAATAGTGAACAACAAGCACAACAGACTGACCTGCATGTATACAGTGAAGTGATAACTGGATGTGTTTCCTAATTATAAACAATTTGCAAAGGCAAGCTATATGTAGATACTGTCTTTAATCAGAAAAAGGGATGTATTTATTTTGTGAATGAGATAAATGGAGTTAACAGTTCAAGGGAAAATCCTGGCAGAGGCAGGACAGTTTGTTGATTTCACATTAGTACACTCAATTAAAAACTATCATTTGTCTTTATTAGGATTTTCCCTTGAGTTATTTAACTTAAGTTAAGGACATGCCTTTTTTCCCAGTGAAGTCACAGACTTAAATGTTGTTGTTCTTGTGGCTTCTGAGCCATAGGCAACAGTAATGGCCGCTACAGGATTCACAACTAGTTAAGAGTTTCTTGCAGTTACTCCGCCCTACACAACCACTCAAGGGAATGATAACAAACAATTGCATAATTGCATTAGATGGCTTTCTAATGAAGCAGAAATACACATAGGGTGGGCTTCTTGAAAGCACTCAGCATTGATCTAATGCTGCTTCTGTTTATTTAAATGTCCATACCATGTAACTGCACTTACATGGCCACTGTAGTATGCTACTATAGTGTACAGAGGACTTACTGCAAATATTAATCAGTCTCTTAATGGCTTGATTCTGTCACGTATAAAATGTAAAAAAAAAAAAAAGAGAGAGCGAGAGAGGAAGGAAAATATGAATTTTACACCTCTGAACCTCCATCATGGCCAAAGGAATTAATGCCTGAGATTGGACCCAAAGGTAGTTTGTAGTCCCAACTGTCTCCATTGCCAAAGACTGGATTGGCATGAACCTGTAGAACACCTTGCAGATTCAAAAGGACATTGAAGGTTTATTACAGGATAAAACAGGAGTTAAAGTTGAGGGATAATAACAGGCCTTGGGAAAGGTTTATGATGTGTATTTACATTAGACCTAAAGTAGTGGGCAAGATTTTTAAAAGCACTTAACATTGCCCTCATTTATTGCTGATTTCAGCAGGTTAGTGGACCAGTACTTCATTTTTTAAAAAACCTAGTTGAAATAGGATTCCTTCTTTAGTAGAAGACCATCTTTTTTGAAAATCCAAATCTATGTGTAAAAGGACTGTGTCTTATATCATTTTCCTCTAATCAGGAGATAGCATTGTCAGGAGTTTAGAAGGAAAAAAGTAAAGGTACTTAGAAAAGGTTTATTTCTTTTTGTGACTTTCTAGTACCTGGACACAGGAATAGGGGTTGACGTCGCTTACTTAGATTTCAGGAAGGACTTCGATACGGTATCCCACACCATACTGGTGAACAAGTTAAGAGGCTGTGACTTGGATGACTGCACAGTCTGCTGGGTGGCGAATTGGCTAGAGGGTTGCACCCAGAGAGTCATAGTGGATGGGTTGGTATCAACCTGGAAGGGTGTGGGCCGTGGGGTCCCGCACAGTCAGTCTTTGGACCAATACTCTTCAATGTCTTCATCAGCGACTTGGACGAGCGAGTGAAGTGTACTCTATCCAAGTTTGTGGATGACACAAAACTGTGGGGAGAAGTGGACACACCGGAGGGCAGGGAACAACTACATGCAGACCTGGACAGGTTGGACATATGGGCAGAAAACAACAGAATGCAATTCAACTAGGAGAAATGCAAAGTGCTGCACCTAGGGAGGAAAAATGTCCAGCATACTTACTGCCTAGGAAATGACCCGCTTGGTGGAATGGAAGCGGAAAGAGATCTTGGAGTCCCAGTGGACTCCAAGATGAACATGAGTCGTCAGTGAGACAAAGTCATCAGAAAAGCTAATGGCACTTTATCCTGCATCAGCAGATGCATGACGAACAGATCCAAGGAGGTGATACTTCCCCTCTATCGGGCGCTGGTCAGGCCACAGTTGTAGTACTGCGTGCAGTTTTGGGCGCCACACTTCAAGAGGATGTGGATAGCCTGGAGAGGGTCCAGAGAAGGGCCATTCGTATGGTTAAGGGCTTGCAGGCCAAGCCCTATGAAGAGAGACTAGGGCACCTGGATGTCTTCAACCTCCGCAAGAGAAGGTTGAGAGGCGACCTTGTGGCTACCTATAAGTTCATCATGGGGGAACAGACGGGAATTGGTGAGGCTTTACTCACCGAGGCGCCCCTGGGGGTTACAAGAAATAATGCCCATAAGCTAGCAGAGAGCAGATTTAAACTAGACCTTAGGAAGAACTTCACAGTTAGAGTGGCCAAAGTCTGGAA
>JAGPOW010000261.1:213331671-213347585 GCA_030014935.1 Caiman crocodilus | reverse complement strand
GGAGGTGGTGCTCTCCCCTACCCTGGGGGTCTTCAAGAGGAGGTTAGATAGGCATCTAGCTGGGGTCATCTAAACCCAGCACTCTTTCCTGCCTATGCATGAGGTCAGACTCGATGATCTATTGAGGTCCCTTCCAACCCTAACATCTATGAATCTAGCCAATCTAACAATCTATGAAAGTAGCTTGTATAAGTGTGTTACAAATCTATTAAGAACACACAAATGACAACTCATATATATGTACGTATATCTGTAGCCTGTGGGCACTTTTTCTCCTATAGGCACCAAAAAAAAAGTAGCAGCAAGGGACAAGTTTAGTGATAACAAAGTCAAAGTGGTGAGGACCTTAAATTGTTGCCTTACTTTGAGAAAGGAGAAGTTACAAATACCCTTCTTATTGTGATACTTAATTTCTGCTGGTAGTGCTGTGACCATGTTAACCTTTCTTTATGGATAGGTGGGAGGGGAGTTCTGGATCTGTGTTTTATTTTAACTTGGGTCACAGTTTGGAAAGGTTGGAATTACTCAGTTTTCTTTATCCCCAAGTACTTCACCTTTGTATTAATTGTGGTGAGTTCTGCTTGCTTCTTAGTTTTATGTGTGAATAAAGCTTCATTTTCAGTTATAAAAGTAGCATCCAAATAACTTAAGCTCTTAAATCTAGATGGTTCAAACTTAGTTTACTTGCACTTGTGGTGTCTCGGTTTCCATCACCAAGAGACATGAGTATGAGGTCACTCAAACTACAGTGCGATGTTTCGCTCACAAGCTGTGAGAAAACAATCATACATAAAGGAAAATAGAGCCCATATGACAATTTCATAAGAGTGGAGGAAATGTACAGGAAATCACTTTTCTCCTTGTGCAGTTTTACAAACTTTGTGCTAAACTGCTCTTTTCCTGAGTGAACTGGAAGCTGAGAATCTCAGTGGTAAGGGTGAAAAGTGAAAGTTAAAATTCAGCTAGTTGTTGTGTAATTTTAAGGTCAGATTTTTAAATTCAAGTTGCTTAAATTCGTACTTAGTCAACACATTAAAAATTGTCTCCTAAAATTAAAAAAAACCCAAGCCCGTGGGTGTTCAGCTCCACCTTTAGATATCTAAATGTGGAATTATGAAATCATTGGCCTTTGTCTTGTTCTGTAACTTTGTAAAACAGTAATTTATGCTCAGAACTCTTGCTTGGCATTTTAAAGAAGCTAGCTAAAAACTAAAAGGACACATGGCAGAGCATTTAAGGCATCTTGCCAGGGTTCCAAGAATGTGAGTACAAACCATGCTCTGGGCTCGTGCCAAAGGCTGCACCTAGCTTAACCCAGACGTAACGTGGGGGATGTGTTCATCCTGGCTGAGGAGTCAAAGGAGGCCAGATATGATTCTAGGCTCATCACTCCCTTGTGAGCTGTTGCCTACAGAAACTGATGCACCTTATGTGCTCTATCCCAGTGGGCTATTTCACTCAGGTATACCTTTGATCTTAAGTCAGATTTCTAGAAGTTTGTTGGCATTAGGTGTGGAAAAAACGTGCTATGAGCACGAGTCACATTTGCTTGTACTACGTTAATAAGGTAGCCCATCAATATTTCACTACGTTAGGGGTCAAGTCAGGTCTTCAAATTATTATACCAGACATATACAAGCACCTGTCTTCTCCTTTCAAAATCAATCTCTCCAATCTTTTTTGAAAGAGGTAGAGTTGTGAGTTTCATAGGAGAAGCAGTTACAATCTCATATGAAAAAGACAAAGAGCATTGTTATAAACTATGATACTATTGCCAAGGAAAACAGAAGTGGACTAACTTTAGATTCACCCAATTGAAAATTGGTTAATTTGACCTAACAAATGGTTGTGCACATTCACAACACAGGCCTGGGGCTGGGAATGCCTAGCCACTTGCCACAGCCCCAGAGCTATGCTGTTCCTTCCCCACCCCAATTTATCCTCTATGAACCCATCAGCCTTCCTCCCCACCCCTGAAGATCTACCCATCCCTCCCAGACCTACTATCATCTCCAATTCCATCAGTCCCTCTCTCCTGATTTATTTAACTGCAGCTGTCCTACAGCTGTACTTACCTGCAGCGCATAGCAGAATTCAACCCAGGTTTAGGCAGCTCAGATAAACTGCCTAAACTGAGTCAGGTCATTTGAATGCTTGTTCACACACCTAGTGAGACTTGGCAAGGCATTCACTAACAAAGCTATGTTTTCTCCAGTATCCTTCTCATATGGTCATCTCCACAGAGTGAGAATGAAAAAGACTCCTGGATCCACTGTCTCCTAATTGTCAGCATATACAGATTTGGCACATGATGAAAAGCAGCTGATTCCAGAAAGTGAGCAGTGAAACACTTATTCTCTAGAAAAAGTGAAACAAGGAAGGACTGTGATTCTTGGAGCCATCATTCATTCTTTGTTCTGTTTATTGAATGGGGCAGCTATCTGTTGCCCCTTGAGAGAGATTCATAGATTTTAAAGCTGTTGTGATAGTCTTGTCTGACATGCATGACACAGGCCATCAAATTTAATCCAGTAATGTACAGCCTAGGCCATTATTATTGTTTATGTACCATCTTAGTTATATATGTACTTAATGATTCCTCAGGAATAAAGTAACACAATAATTTTCCACATTAATGATCACAAACACTACAATCCTACTGCTGCAGTATATGGAATGTGGAGTGTTTTTAAAGAACAATAAAGTAGAAGGATGAGCTGGTAATAGAGGGGAAAAGTAAATTTAAGAAAAACCAAAAAGAGCTTCAGGCTTTCCCTCTGTAATTAAGAAATGAATAAGGGTGAAGACAAGGTTGTACAGCATTATCTTCTTCCATTGTCTCCTTATTTGGGGGAACTATTTCCATCCCCCCCATCTGAGCTGGGAGAGTTACTGCCACAGATGTAAGCAAAGGGGCACAAAGAAGAAGCAGAAGTGGCAGTATTAGCATTGTAGAAGATGAATGTAGTGGCACTTCTAATTTATTTAGTATTCAGGATTTCAACTTTAATTAGGATTCTTTTGTCACATCATTCATCAAATGCACTTGAAAGAAATGGAAATTAACACCAAAGTTTCTGTTGCCTGAGGCATGCTTTTAATACTTCTACTCATTTTGGTTTATTGTTGTTCAGTTCACTGAAATAGTTTACTTGTGATGGTT
The DNA here is from genome assembly GCA_030014935.1 of Caiman crocodilus. NCBI lineage: Eukaryota > Metazoa > Chordata > Crocodylia > Alligatoridae > Caiman > Caiman crocodilus. The sequence continues at coordinate 213,344,422 of JAGPOW010000261.1, read as the reverse complement.
CACTTTGCTGTGACTGCATTTCTCAGAGAAGTAGAATGGATGTGTAGTTTTCAAAAGAGTTGCTTTTTGGGGTTCTCAGAGTTCCCAACACCCCTTTAGTTGGCTGCTGGTTCAGTTCTTGTTTGGTTTGTTACATATTAGCATGTACATTTTCCCAGAAAAAATATTTGAGCAGATATCCAGAACAGAGTTATTTCATGACCTTCTTGATAAAGAAATGGGAAGCTGCTGTTGCCTGTGCATTGCTTGCTATTTTATTTCTATATAAAGGTTGGAATATAACCTATTTTCTGTTTGTGGTAAGGTAGAATTGCTTGTCTGCATGGGGGAACAGCCACACATTAATTACCTTGTTAGCTTCTCCATCATTGTAAACTTACGTAGCATTGGTGTTATAGCAGCTACGTTGGTAAGTTTTCAACTTATATGGCTTAGGTCAGGGCTTTCCCACTTCTAAGCATCTAGAGGCCACACCAAAAGAGCCACAGGCCACTGGGCCATGTGCTGTGCAGACCCTTTTCTTGCTACTTTTGGCACTTATGCCCCTCCTTCTATGTTGTATCACATGGGTGAGATTTCTCTCCATCCTGCTGCAGTGTGCACCCTTGTGGACTACCCCCCCACCACTGCACAGAGTGTCTCTGACCATTACTCCACATGGGTGCAGTCTCCACCCCCCTGCAAGCCCTGATCACTTTGCTTTGTGGGTGGCCCAGACTCCCATACTGTGCCACATTGCCCTACCTCCTCAGGTGAGGAAAGTAGAAGACCAAGAAGGGAGGAAGATCCTGGAGACTCTGGTTGCTGTTGCAGTTGGTGGGAGGGGCAGCCAGGTTAGAGCTTATGGGTGCAACTTAACCCCTTGCAGGCTGCATGCAATCCATGGGCCACCAGTTGGTCACCCCTGGTGTGGGTCATATCAGATACATATATTAGAAGGTGTGAAGCTTATGTAGTGCTAGAGTGGGAGACTGATCTAGGAACAGCATTTGGAACTGTACCACTCATGAGTCAGGACCCAAATTAGCTTAACACATATGATATCTCGTGTAAAAAGTGAATATATTTTGGGGGTTTTTTACTTATATTCTTGTTTATAAACTTTTACACTTATGTTACCTTTTCTAGCTTTTCTCATGATCGTTAGAGGCTATTGCTATTTAGCTTACCAAAAACAAGATTATTTGCTTAAGTGAAAGCAAAGGATCTCATATAAGCCAGTGATTCCAGGAGGTGAAGATTTATGAAAAAAAACTTGAAATATCACAAGACCTCATTCTAAATTTATGGGTACTAGCACTAAGATATATTACTAGCACCCAATTTCTGCAACAGTTATTTCTTCTTCTAGTTTCCAATTGTTTGTCAAACTCTTTCATCATGTTATACTAAAAATGCACATTATAAACTCTTTGAAACTGGAACATTGGCTACTTTTCTTTTCTATGAAGTGATCAGGTCAGTATTGGGGTCTACAAAATACTAAACAATAACAGAATGCAAAGTTAATCAAACTAGCTTATCAAATGAATTAGTTTCCCTTGCAGTCAATTAGCAATGCCTACTAATGTTATGAGAGTTGAATCAGGCCCTAATAATCTTTTTGAACATGTATGAAGAATGAGGACATGTTTCTATATATATTTCAGACATAAATATATAATTGTCCCCTTCCTTGTACTAACTGAATTCTATAGTACTTGTGCTTCAGTGAAACAGATTTAATATATTTATAAGGACTGTATATTAGGTATGATTCAGTCAATATATTACAGAATTAAAGCATGTACTAGTGTTTGTGTCCTTATTTCACTATTACAAAAGATTGTTTTAGATAATTGGCGCAAATAAACAAAAGCAGGTTACTCTGATGTAATCATTATGGAAATTGTTATGGCCTTATGAAAATATTCTAACATAAAAAATTTTACTGGTGGCTAAAAAAATCCCATTATATTGGAATGCCATACACAGGGATTTTGTAGGTGCCTAAAGCCAGTTCTGAGTATAAATAAATTGTAGCTCTGAGAATATTAACTGTGCCTTGTACTTCAGAGCTGTCAGTCAGTATTTTTGATCATTAGCCATCTGTGATTATTTTAATTTTTGCCAGCAGGAGAAGGAACTCTTTTCCACCAGGGAGCTCTGTTATTACAATATAATTTATATGTAAAGAGCTCATTTCATTAGTGCAAGAAAACTTTTTAGATAGCTTTTTTTTTAGATTTAAAAGAAACTCAATGTATTAAAATATTTATTATGTTACTTATTCTCTTATATTGATACTTCTTGCATGCTCCACATATAAAAAGGCATTTAGCAGCTTTCTGGATTGAATGGCTATAAACCTGCCTCCTTAGGCATATGTTGCACTAGCTTTTCGAAAAACTCCAACGTTTATCTACATTATTTGAATACAGAACTTTTGGAAGTTCCCCTCCAAGCTATCACACTTCTAGGCCTTGTCTTCACTGGGAAAAGGGTGTGTTAAGCATTTTAAAATACTAAATTATTAAAATACTAGTAATTTTAACATAGGCTGGCAAGTTAGCTTAAAGATTTCAGAACTGGTGTCCTTAGTAGGATTTTACCTTGACTTGTTGAAATAAAAGAATTGCATCCAGTTAATACAAAGTTAACATGCTACCCAGTTGTACAACCCAGTGTTTATTATAAATGATGGTATTATAAACGAATGGGTGGAAAGTCAAGTGCTTCATAGCAACTTCTTAATGTAAAAATTATTTAAATATATGTCTCATTTTGCTCATCCTGATTAAAAATTAAGCAGACATCCATCCATCTTTCAGGTGTTCTGAGCACTGGTGGTTACCATCATTTCAGTTGGAGTTACGGGTGTTTAGCACTTGTTAAAATCCCAAATTGTTAACATAAAACTGAAATATTCTATCCAACATCTTCATTAATGATGTGGACATTGGAGTCAGAAGAGGGCTGGGAAAGTTCACCGATGACACCAAACTTTGGGGCAAAGCATCCACACCGGAAAACAGGAGGGCAGTCTGGGCAGATCTTGACAGGCTCGGCAAATGGGCGGATGAGAACCTGATTGTGTTTAACAATGAAAAATGCAAGGTTCTCCACCTTGGGAGGAAAAACCTGAAGCATCCTTATAGGCTCGGCAGTGCTATGTTGGCTAGCACTATGGAAGAAAGAGACTTGGGGAGTCATCATTGACCACAAAATGAACATGAGTCTGCAATGTGATGCTGTGGCTAGTACAGCGACCAAAACACTGGCTTGCATTCATAGATGCTTCTCAACCAAACCCCAGGATGTCATTTCTCACTTTTAAGGTCTCCTACTGGAACAGGGGTGGGCAAAATGCAGCCCGTGGGCTGAATGTGGCCCACCAGGCCATTCTATCTGGCCCACAGGGCCCCTAAAACATTTAGAAAATTAATATTTATCTGCCCCGGCTGCCTGTCATGTGGCCCTCAATGACTTGCCAAAACTCAGTAAGCAGCCCTCCCAAAATAATTGCCTGCCCCTGTACTGGAAATTCTTTGCTTTTACAAATTACCATACTTTTTAAAGTCCTGTCATAGAACTTTTTTAGATATAAAGGTATTAAATAAGTCCTAGTATTAATAATATAGTTGCTTTTATTTCCAAACCATGGAATGTCACCATGGAATAATATTTATGCTCACTTGCTGATGTACTGAAGACCATTGTTTTCTTCAACTTCTGAGTCTGGCCCAGTGAATCATCATTTCTAGGGTTACAGACCAGATCTACTGTATGAATGCTTTTGAAGAAAAAAAAGGAGTGGTGCTAATTGACACTGGTCTTAGACAGACAAAGATGAGATCCTGGTCATAAAACAGGCAAATATACTGCACATGATATAGTGGTTCTTCAAAGTAACAGTAATTAACACAATGTAAGGTTAGCAGTATGTGATGTGATAAATAGTAAATTATTCATGGGGGCTGTTGAGTCCTTTCTTAAGCAAATGTCCTTATTGAGAAGGGACGTGGTAACTCTCTCTAAATATATCAAGAAGCTAAACACCAGGCTGGTAGTAGAACAGTTTGAATGAAAGAATAATCATGACCAAAGAATGAATGGATTAAACCTGACCATGAATAAATTTTAGGCTGGAAATTAGAAGGTTTCTATCCATCAGAGGGTTAGGTTCTGAAACAGTTTTGCATTATGAGTGGAGGAGCCAAAAAAAGAAAACATGTATTTTAAGGTAGAGCTTTGTTATATTTATGAATGGGGCTATATGAGATGGTTCATTGGTAGTAAGGGATTAGGTTGATAATCTAATCCAATGATTCTATGAAGGTCTAAAAGTTAATGTTTAAATTTAATTTCATATTTCAAGAATCAGAATTGAAAGTTTGTTATACTGATGATGATGGAATATAAACTTTTCCAAACACACTAGTTTTACACAGAATAGCATATTATAGAGTTTTATATATATGTATATTATATAGTTTTACACAGAATAATGTATGGTAGAATATTACTAATGTGCTCTTTGAAACAAATTTAAAGAGGAAATAGTTACCTATATCTGGTCTTTCAGCAAATTGAATTCATGAATGACCCTGGTTTTATTTAAAACAAATTGTTAGGACATACTAAATGTAATTTAATTTTTACCTCTCTATTGCCAAACTTTGATTTGATTGAATCTGTATTTATCATCATGTGGCTTCTGGAGCACTCACTTTATAGCACTCACTAACGTTCATAATTCTCGTCTATCAAGGCAAATCTGCAAGTAAAAAACCTCACTTTTATCAGCAGGTATTCAGAGAATGGCAGGTGGCAAATAAAGCACTTAGTGGATTGTTCTAATTGCATTTTTCTCCCAGAACTTGAGAAAGTTTTAAAAAGAGGGAGAGATAAGCTTGTATCAGGCAGATGGATTTATTTGTTGTTTTCATTTCCTCAAAATACCACTCAATGTTAGCAAGAACTTGTAAGGTCATTTTCAGTACTGACATGATTTCACTGTCTTCCATGAATAGATAAATCTGGCCTAGGATCTTCACACTAGTGCAATAAGGTCATGTCTATACTACAGTTATTACAATAAATACAAAAATTATATATTTTTAAAAGAGATGGAATTACTTTTTTATCAAAATATATAGGAAGCAACTTTAGTTTGAAATCTCTAAAATGAGGTTTTGAATAAATGACTTTATTTCTGGAGTGAAATGATTGACAGCATTCATTTGCATAGTTCAGTTTTATTCAAGTTATGTTTTCTGCTGTTGGTTCCCATTATCTGTGTAAACAAGCAGAATCTGTCATACTGAAGATAACTCTGTGGTACAAACAGGGTGACTCCATACAAAATGTTTACTGTGGAGTTGCTTAATTAGCTCCACAGTAAAGTCTCAGCATCTACACATGCAGCCCTATTTGGCTGAAGTCAACTAATAAATGCTTCCACAGCTTAGTACTTGTAAACACGAGCACTGTCCTGCAGCATCTTTATTTAGTGCACTGCGATGCACATGTAGACACTAACAGGGATGGCTGGGGCATGAGGGTGCTGCAGTGTGGGGGCTACCTTTCAGCTAGCCCCACACTGGAGCACCCTCATGCCCCAGCCAGCCCCCTCTGCCCCCCCCGCAGAATATTGAGTTGAGTTGGAGCAGCCCTGGGTTGGCAGGCTGACCCCTCCCTGGCCTCCTGCCAGGTGAGGTGAGATGGTAACTTTTATTGGACCAATTTAGACTTGAGAGAAAAGTTAGATAAGTTTTCTGTCACAAAGTGCCCCTGGAAAAGAAGCAGATGCATCCTGAGCTAAATACTAGATACAGCAATTACTTTGTTTTAACCTCATTGTATTAAAGATTATGATCACTTAAAAGGGAAGTGGACAGTAAACCTGGGGGACAAAAAGAAATTATCAGAAATTGCTACAGAGCAAGTAATGGCCAGTTGCTATTGTTAACCTTGATTACACCAATGAATAAGACCATTCAAAAGGGAACATGTTTATTGTATACAAAGAGCTACTCCAAAAAAAATGATCTAAAAACACAGAAATTCTTGTTTCCTGCTGAATAAAAAGTCAGCAAGCAACATTCATTAGTGATAGTCTATAACAGTACTAAATCCAGAAGAGAGTGTGGTTCTGCAGCCTTTTCCTGTTGTACTATCTTGATACAATTTTCAACCTACCTATTAGCCTGGCAGTAGTTGGGACTAATAAATAAATGTTTCCCAGACTTTTCCACTGGTAGCCCCTCTTCTGGCTGCATTTCCACTCTGCAATTGAATTTTTATCCCCACTCATAAATACCTAGTTTGAGAAATTCTGGTTTACATAGCTAAACCTCTACTTCACTGAACTCCTGGCCGCTGAGCTCATTGCCCATTGTTAGGGGGTCTAACAAAAATAATTTGATAGACATGATCACTTATATAACTATTCTCTTTTAGAAAAAATATAAACAAATCTCTTCCTGTTATGCTTCAGTGGGGTGGGGAAAGGTAATTTTTCCCATGATTTCAGCATTGTCTGTTTTGCTGGACTTGACCTGTAGTTTTGGCATATGTGACCATTCTTAATAGCTTCCTTTAATGTCATTGCTCATTTGAGGCTAATGTAAAAATATCCCTGGCTCTGTTTTTCTGTTATACCTTAGGAATTGTCATCTTAACATATTAAAACAGTACAGCCTCTGGTACTGTAAATTCCCCTTTAAGATTATAATAGTAGTTAGATTATGCCTGTTACCATCCTAAGAGCAGTGTTGTTATTTTCTGCAGTCTCGTCCCCAGCAGTAGCTCTGACACACTCTATCCAATTTTATCCGAGACTGCGCAGATCTTTTTTTATAAGATTGACATAAGCACAATCTAATCCTGGGCTTTGCTCTACTGCACATTTATCAAGTGCTCTAGAGATCCTTACAACTGTCAAATCTCACCAAGGTATGTAATCAATTGGCAAAGTGTACATTTGTAACTGAGAAAGTAATCTATGTATTCTCATGGGAGAGGGATGGTTTGCAAGGCCCCTTTTGCAACAGCATCAAGTTGTTTATGGTCAGCTTCAATTAATACTGGCTTTTCATAAACAGACATAGAACTTTTTACATCTATAAACTAAGATTCAGTGTGGGTAAACATGACAGTTCACTACAGAAGAAATTAAATTTCTTCTGTAGTAAAAGTGAAACTGGTGGATAGTGTTGGCACTTGATTTATGACCCAGATACCTTGTTCTGGGTGGACCCAAACCCTCAGACCAACCCTGACCTCTCCATTCAAAAGTAGGTGAATGCTATTCATATACAGTGATAGCAGATAAGAATAATGCAAACAATTCTATATCTACCAGTCCCAGGGTTCAGAGTCAAAGTATGTCTGGCCAATACTCAAAATTCACTCTGAGGTTCTCTCTTGACTGACAGATGTTAGTGGCCTGGAGGTTGGAGGCCATGGACTACCCCTGCCTTATGGGGTCAGTGAGATGGGTTGGTGGTATACCCTCTGTCCATAGTGACCTCGGGTCTCCTTCTCAGGCACCCTTTGCTGCTCTGAAATCCCTCCCTTTGTATCTTTTCTTTCTGTGGTGACTCTTCATCTTTAGGCATCACTGATTGGTCTCTCTGTGGTTGTCATATTGTGTACATTCTGCCCTGTCAGCATATTCCTTTGTTTTACAAACCCATTGCATGCACATATCCTAATTTGGCTTTTTTTCTGGTTCTCCTCCTGATTTGGTCCATCTCCCCAAAACTGGAAATCCCAAGGGCTCTGCAATTGGGCACTGTGACCTGGTGCCACCTTATTTCATATTATGGAACAGTGTAGTACATGTCTTCAGTTTCCCAACCTGTGTTTCCGCTTGCTGCTTGTCTATGTCAGACGCAGCGGGACTTGAGGAAATTGTCACAAAAAAGTCTTTTAGAAATCAATTAGCCCTGCTGTTGCCCTGGAACCATTGTTCTAACACATATCTACTTTACCTACAAGCCAATTCCCAAAAGCAAACCTCTAAATACCATTTTCTAGCCATCAGATAGCACACAGACATATACTATCTAGAGTGGTACATACCAAGTAAAGTTACATACTGAATAAAGTTACTCCTCAAAGTGAGGAACAAGTATACTCTTATGTAAATTAAACCGATGTGCCCAGTGTGTATCCATCCTCCTAGTCATTATCATCCCAGGGCAGTTCATTATAGTTTCTTAGTTCATTTTATTCTTCAGATCACATACTGTTCAGAAATCATGCAGATATGGTCTGACAGAGTTATTGTCATTATGGGCCCATCTACCCATTATATCTATTGAACAGTTACCTTGTTAACTGAGCAATAAATTTAGATGGGCTATGCATGCAAATTGACTATTGCGCCTTAAAAAAGTCTATCCAATGATAAAGTTATTGCTTGAAAACGCATAATAACTTTATAAGTGTTTTCTATCCAGTTTTAATTTGCACATGTAGGCAGGCCAGGAGACCTCAGCTGCTCTGATATCTCCCAGCCACTGGGAATCACACTGCACCTTTAGGACAGGAAGATCACAGCCAATGCAGTCTCCCAGGTGCAGGGATGTCGGGCCACTCCAGACAGTGACTGTGACATTGCAGCGACTGCTATCTCTCATCAGTTGTGATCTCCCAGCCACAGGGTGCACCCACAGAGCTGGAAGACTGCAGCAGTGGCCCACAGCTAAGGGGGCTTTTGGTCCTGACTGTGCATATGGTGCAGTCCTTCAGGGACAGGACTCTTGGTCCTGGCTGTGCATGGTCACCACAGCTGGGAGTCCTGTCAGGAAAGGGAGCTTCCCCTACAACAGCAATAAAGTGTGATTGGCTCTAATGTGCAATCTCACTGACATGCCTCCTACCATGTACGTGTAGCATGGCAGGAGGTGCGATTGCATGGATTGTGCATTTGATCCAATTGCACCTTTACTTGCAAGTAAAGTGGAGTGAGTTTAAGTTACTCAGTTCTAATTGCTAAGCCTTATGTAAAGTGAGCCTCTGCATGATGCAACTGGTTTCAACTAGCCATTGTGAGGGCCTCTTGAAGGTAAACTTATCCATACCCGCCTGGTGTCCTGGCTAAGGTACATTGTCCTAGAACAAATAGGTAATTGAACTGGGAACACTTTCTTTCTAAAAATCAGGAAAATATTAATTCCTCCATACAACACAGCTGTAGCCCCACATAGCCTTTTTGAATTTGGGGCACATTTAGGAATGCAAGAAATGCCATCAAATAAAATCATGCTGTTGGAGGCTACAAGATTGAATTTCTCTGAATTTGCTGTTAATATCTCATCACTCAGGTTTTAAGCAAGAAAGAGGAAGGTTTTGTGAGTTAAACTTGCCAATAACATTTTCTTTCTGCTTCTAAATAGTAGTGAAATTCAAGAACTATAGATGAATGAGATGCATCCTTCATGTGAGAGGATAAATGGTCTAGTGGTTGGCATGATAGCTTAGCATTCAGGAGACAAAGGTTCAGTTCACTATCCTACAAGTTTCTTGTGTTTTGCTGGGTGAATCTCTATGTGTAGTGCGCCAAAGGCAAATAGCAATAATAGTATTTCCTGATATTGAAGGAACTTTGTGAAAATAGGTATATTAAAGACTAAGCGAATCTCAGAGAGGACTCTACAAGGGCTTTCAGGATTCTTGGTACTTATATAAGAGACATTTTTTCATTTTAGATCCCTTTATGTTCTTACTCTGTAGTCTAAGCCTAAGCTAAACACCTATTGATTATAGTAAGAGTCTTGCTTGATTAACAGATACACTATTTGTGCCCTTTATTGATAATGTTGAAGATTTTTTTCAGTTCCAACTTCACAGTGAACTTAGAAGTTTAGCTACAAAGAAGTTAAGAAGCAGCCAGGCGTACAATCTAGAGAGAAACGTATTGGATCTTAGGAGCTTGGTTGCTTAATACAATTATATATAAGTGTGATATCGTCCTCATAAGACATGTGATTAAATACTTTCAACTGTGTAACATGCCTATTCCTGTTCCTATCAGCTGTGCACAGCCAATGCAATGATTGCTTATTAGAACTCATATAACCAGTAGTAAGAGTCAACATATACCTGACATTCTTGACAACGTTTTAATTTAAAATAATTCTATGAATTGGTTTGCTTGGCAAGCCCCCTGATTCCAGGAAATCGTCACATTTTGTTAACATTGCTCTTCTCTCCTCCTCCCCATTCTTGGTAATAATTTCATCCTTTAGTCACTGTTCAATCTCCTCTTTAATAGATATATTCAAGGATGCTTGTGAATCCTGGGACAGAAGAATATAAAGTTATCAGGCATCTTAGTGGATTTTCCTTTATTTTTTTTTAGCAAAAGGAAAATCTCTCAGGATTGCTTTTTCATTAGTATTATGGATACTACAACAACAAAAAAAACTGTTTAGTCTATAATCAACCATATGTACTTTTTCACATTTTCTTTCTTCTGTGTTTCCTCGGCAAGGCTACAATTCTCCAGAGTCAATTTCCCTAATAGAGTCCTCCCTTACTATGTTGGACAAATGTCATGTCCCCTGGCTCTCTCCATCCTGTAATGAAAATAGACCTATTGCCAGCTACACCTTGCTGATTGCTTCCTACCTGCTGCTAAGGATAATTTGTGCAGTGTAAATGAAGACTTCAGCAGTTGCTGAAGGAAAAAAAGGTACAAAAAGGGACTGCTGTTCAGCATTTACAGAAAACAGCCCATACAGAAACAGTTCTGTTTAGTCAAAAATGTGTAAAGTGTATAAAAGATCTTTAAGTTTTCACAATACTAATTATACCAGTCATCATAACTAAGTGTTTTAACCTGAAAGATGAATCACATCTGTTGTATTGTTTTTCATTTGCTCAGTTCTGTGCCAAGCATCCTTATATAATGATTTTCTCTCTTGTTCTTGAGGCCTAGATCTTGTAAATACTTTGTATTAGGTATAGTGCTTACATTTATTTAAAAAATATGAATAAATCTGGAGTACTTAATACAATCTTAGCTATCTGGAGAATCAAACATTGAGAGAAACCAGAAAAATCACCTTTGAGAATTTGGTACTGTAATTTTGATTCCCAACAGGTTGTTTTCCAAATAGTTGACCAAATCTTTAATAGGTTAAAAAAATCATTGACCTCTTTGAAAACCTTGAAGTTACCACTGTGCTGCATGTTATGGACTTTGATAATGTCACAATATCAGTACATGTCAATGGTCTTTACATGGACTCTGACTTTCCTTTTCCCATTAGTGAGAAGGAGCCAATGGCAGTATGGCAAGAGATGGCTTGGAGATGGGATCTGAGAGGGGTGCCATTATAGAGAGCAGGGTCAGCTATCTTTGTGTGCCTGGGCTGATATTCATGGGTCTTACCCCCTGTCTACCATCAGATAGAACATATTATTTTCTACTGGCCCTGTGCTAAGAAATAACATGGCATGGATACAAGGAATTGGAAGCTGAAGTACTGATCATATACTTCCTCTCCTGCATATTTTTGTGCAAAAGAGAGCATAACATTTCTTGTTTTTAAAGGATGGCTACTGTCCTTTACTCATGTTTTTCTGCACGAATTTCAATTTGTTTGGGAAATACTGGGATCAGAGGTAGAAATAGTCAAATAACTATAAAAAATACTCTTGTTATGATGAGACACTTGGTCTGATTTCTAGACTAAAGCGATTCAGATACGTTTGGGTAATTATCTAAGCTTTTATCTGCATACAGCTTTTCACCTTTTTCTCTTCTGTAAAGACAGAAGCAAAGAAACTACTTAACAAATCAGCACATTTTTATATCCTATTTACAGGTCCTTTTATGATACTTTACTGGAGCTGGATTCTCTTTACCACTCTCTTCCTCCCTCCCCCCTTTCATTTTTTTCTTTGTCTATTCTGAATAATACTTAAAGGATCTGTTATCATTAGTTTAAAATGTTTTCTGCAGCTTGACAGTTAGTATTTTTTGATCCTCTCTAATTATCCTTCTAAACTTGATTTCTCTTTCCTTCACAGCTCTTATGTCTTCCTCAAGAAATTGTTTAGACTTTTAAAACCCACTGCTGCTGTTTCATAGTAATACTACACTTTGGCGTACCTGCGCACACTCTGTCCCTCTACAGTTACATTAGCTTGTGTTGTTCTCTTTAATTCTAAGGGCTTAATGCTCTAATTTACAATGCGGTTTTTTGGAGACTCAAAACGCCAATAAATGCCAGACTCTGGAAGCTTTGCTCACTAAGAGGGGTATTGCTTGCCAGAGTGTTATGATCTGATGTGATTTAAGGTTATATCTGTATGGTAAAAATATTCTCTTTGGTGCTCTCAAATATCCTGTTCTACTCCAGGATCAGCATAGCTTCCCTTTGCACAGGCAGGGTAAATTAGCTCTGGCAGGCAATTTTTTTAGTATCCTTCAGCAACAGTCCTTAATCCTTAAACAATCCTTAAACTGACACCTTTGGTAAAGATGATGAACCTACTTCCAGTTGAGAGGCAGCATGCTTAAAGGCGTTTCTTCCAGTTTGCCTGGCAGAGATAGTCTAAGTCACAAAGTATTGCTCTGAGGTGGCTTGTGTTGCACTTTCCTGTTACTGAGTGCAAGACGGGACAAGCTGGCTGGGTTAATCACACGTATTGGTTGTGAAGAACGGTACTTACTCTGCAGTTGATTTTAGCAGGGTGAAGTTTTATTATGAGGAACCACGAATGCAGGTTATGATGAACAGCTGCAGGAACA
>JAGPOW010000261.1:213293040-213331571 GCA_030014935.1 Caiman crocodilus | reverse complement strand
TGACTGGGCGAATGCCCTGTCTCCAGGGACAATTCTCAGCCAGCTGTGAACTGAGATCAGGTTTTAAGGATCCTGTTCGTGACGCCATGTTGCACTTTCTTGTTACTGAGTGCAAGACGGGACGAGCTGGCTGGGTTAACCATGCGTATCTGTTGCAAAGAACGGTACTTACTCTGCAGTTGATTTTAGCAGGGTGAAGTTTTATTATGAGGAACCACGAATGCAGGTTATGATGAACGGCTACAGGAACACGGAGTTACAGAAACCACGTTACGGCAAGCTACCACAAACACACAAAGGCCTTTTTTTATGAGATGAGGAAGTGACTGGATTGTCACTCGGAGGGTCTCTCTGCCTTCCTGTTCCGCGGTGGGATACATATACTTGGGTTCGCGTAAACGTGCTATGTCATACTGCGGCAAATTTTAACCTATGGTGGCGCATATTGAGTTTACCCAGCGACAAGCTCCTAGCCTGTGACTGTTAGCCAAGCACTGGACATCTCTGTCCAATTACATTGTGCTGAAAATTCTGGGACAAGAGGAAACACGCGGTCGGCTTCTTCCTGAGTTGCTTAAGCACTGCGACCCTCTCTCTAATCTGTGAGCCACGGTCTGCTTCCTTATTTTTGTGGTCATGAGTTCGTTAGTGCGCTGAGCTTTGCTTTAAGCTGGGAATTATGCAATCTCAAGCTGTCTGTTAGTTAGCAATCCTTCTCAAGCTGTTTTTAGGACTGTGTTTGATTTCTGTGTCATGAGCATATCACACACTTCTACCTGACAGCTTGCAGGGATGGCTAAAAATTATTTTTAGAGGTTTGCTTTTGGGAAATAGCTTATAGGTAAAATAGATATGCATTTGAACAATGGTCCAGGGCAACGGCAAGGGTTAATTGATTTCTAAAAGCCTGGTTGTCACACAGTTTCACAGCCTTCAAGGCAGACAGGGTAGACACACAGGTTAGGAAACTGTAGGCATGTTCCAAACTGTTCCATTAAATGAAATAAGGTGGCACCAGTTCAAAGTGCCCAACTGAGAGCCCTTGGGCTTTCCAGTTTGGGGGAACACCAAATTAGGAGGACACCAGTAAAGTCCAAATTAGGATGTATGCATGTGATGGGCTTGTGAAACAAAGGAATATGCTGATGTGGACAGTATGATGGTCACAGAAAGACCAATAAGCAATGCCTACGGATGAAGAATCATCAGGAGGGGGAAGAATATAAAAGAAGGGATTTCAGAGCAGCAATGGGGCCCTGGGATAGGAACCCAAGGCCACTGTAGACAGACGATATACCACCAGCTCATCTCACCCACTCCACTAGGGTGGGTGTGGAAGAGGCTTGGCCTCCAACCTCTAGGTTGCTGACATCTGACGTTCAAGGAAGAACTTCAAAATGAAGCTCACATCCTGTCCAGACATACCTTCCCTCTGATGACAGCCCTGGGACTGGTAGTAATATATAACTGTTTGCATTATTCTTTCCTGCTATCATTGCATATCAATAAAATTTACTTATTATCTAATGGAAAGTGGTCAGTCTAAGGATTTTGGGTCTGCTCGGAAAGGTATTTGGGTCATAAATCCAGTGCCAGCAGAAAATGAGGTGAATAGCAATTAAATTAGAATCTGATCTCACAAGGTGCTGACCAACTTCTAAAGGTACAGAACAACCTCAACTCCCACTAAGGCTCAGTGGGAGTTAATAGGCTCATCAGTTTGCAGTAGTAAGACAATGCACTAAATCTATGGTACAGTTGGGACTAGAACAAAGAAATCTAGCATTTTATCCACACCATAATCTTAAACTGGATTGAATTTCATTTGCTACATTTCCAGCTTGTTTTTTACAATTTGCTGTGGGATATTCATATCTGATGAAGTTTATGTAGATAGAAGTTATTGGGGGCATCAGGTTATCAGAACAACCAGATCTGTTACACCAACCGTGTTTGAATTTTATTGATCAGAAAGGAAGGGGTATGGAAAGTTATGCCATTGTGCTTCTGCAAGTGGGATGTACATGACTTAGAATTCATTTTAGAAGAGGGCTGGTAGCAATCACTGCCACCTTTCACTAGCAGAGCTGATACCAAATCAGATGTTCTGAATAAGGACTGTATCTAGAACCATACTTCATCTCCAGTTAGCTTCATACACATTCTGTCTCGCTCTTGCTTCTTGAAAACTGGGATTTCACCCTCCACTTCAGTCAGGTTTTCTGCTGACTGAAGGGGTTACTACCTCTCTTCTGCTAGTGGAGTGACTTAAACAATACACTTCTAAAAATTCCTCTTTTTCTTCTTGGTTTGGCTTCTTGTATTTCTTTATCATGAAGATGTTCTGTGAATTTTTAAAAAATAATAATGAAACTGTCTGTGATTTTTGTCTATATTGGAAGGCAAAGGACAGCAGCTGTCAGTGCTGTTGAGAATAATTTATACATTGTCTGATTTACCCTCCTGGGATTATAAATGCTGACAAGTTAGCATAAGGGCAAAGGTAAATCAGTCTGTCAAGTTTGCATTCTCTGCTCCTCGCTCTGCCACAAAGTATTGGACTTATTGATTGATTGCTTTTGATTTGATTTTAAAGAGTTTGGTTATATCAGAATGACACAGTCTTCAGTATGAATTAGAAGGGTAACATTGTTTATTCAGCCTGGTTTCATGTAGACACTACTTTTTACATTCAACCCCACTGCTTTATTCCAGCCTATTTCTCTGACAATATTGCTCCTTAGCCACCCCAGTGTGAACTATCACTCAGTTTTGGCATATCTTCTTGTTGCTATTGCCTGTTTGTGTCTACCAATATAATACATTTGGACCTTTTCACCAATTGCTTCTTTATACAGTCTCCTCAGAGGCTGCCATCTTTGACTTTCTAATCTAGTATAGCTTTTGAGATTATTCTTGTGTGGACTTCTGCCTTTCCCTGTATGATTTCAGCTGAATATTTGAACAGACAGGTTATCAATCTGCCCAACTACGAGCTATTTTAAATTAGTAAAAATAGCAGTCAGAATGGCAATGGAACATATCTGAATGTTCACAGTTATATGAGCTGAACTCAAATTCAGCCTCACCAGAAAGATGGGAGCTTTGCAGATCCCAATTGGAGCCTTATCTGCATTTTTGGTCCTAATGGAAATGCAGTGTAGGTAATTTTAAAGATATGCATAACAATCTACAGTTGTATAATACTTATACATATTGAACAGATCAGCAAAACTCTTCAGGCTTCCCTCTTAGTGGACACATTTAAAAAATTCTCACTTCACTTCCATTTTTTCTGTGAATTTTGTGCCATTCAAATTCATAGAAAATAGACACATCTCCAATTATTTTATACATATAGGACAATAAGTTGGAAAAATTAAAAGGAATACACAAATAACAAGTTATAATTTAACACGGAGGAAGCCAGGAACCAAAATGATTTTAGGCAAAATAATATTTAAGATAGAGTAATTGGATAATGGAGATAATGATACAGTGTATTGTGAAAAAGAATTCTGTTTTAGGCTTCTAAACTAAGGGAGGGAAAATAGATGTGGGAGATACGGGAGTAAAAATTATAGGATGATTTTTTGAAGAGAGAAGTGAGGAAAGTAAAGTGAATAGAAAATTGTTTTGCCTGATTTTAAGTCTCTCATAAGGAAATGTATGAAAATGCATTGTGGAATCATCTCTCAGTTAGTGAGATGTTAGTGCTATCTCTCAGTCAGTATATGTTAGTGCTATTGATTCTACAACTGGGGACTTACATGCAGAAAAAGGAAAATCTAAAGTAAAAATTTTGTAGAAATGGTATACTTTGGGAGTTATATTTACACCTCAGTCAAAACCTCCACTGCTTCCAGCTATAATTTTGCAGATTCTCTGAAATCAAGGAAGTTATACTGGGAGATAATTTGGCTCAGGGACTTTAAATACCTCAATGAGAGCTAAATGAAGATTGTTTGAATCTGATTTTTCAAGGAATAAGCTGATTGCTGGAACTGGTAAAAAAAAATTCGGTGAAAGCATATTTTGATGGCAGATGGCTTTTCAACTAAATTGATTATTTATTTCTTGGTGGATTTTTTTTTATGTTGAGAAACCAAAAAACCTGAAAACCACAGACTAGTATAATCTGAGGAGCTATTAGCAGATTATACTAGACTAGTTAATAAAACCCAAAGCAATTATTAGTTCCTATCTAGGTAGCCAAGACTTGTGTAAATTCCAGAGATTCAGTTTTCAAACTCAGTTTTCCCAAGTTTTGGAACAGGTGTTTTTATTCTCCATTTGAAACTGTTTAAATGGTTCCATTTGGATACTCTATTTCTCTGATTTCTTTTTTTTTTTTAGAATTTGTGATCTAGTAACTATTATGTTTGAACCAAACCCAGCTACGCACACAAATTCATAGATCCTATTACACATTCAACAGTCAAACATCCATTATCTTTGTTCAACTGCTCAGATGTAAACAAAATCTGAGGACCTGATTCTTGTTGCTCCAACTTTTTTGCCTTTCTGCTTGGGACCCACTTCACACCCACATTTTTTGTGACCTGGAAGAGGAATTGCAATAAATAAATGACACACTGTCCCAGTTGGTCTTAAAACAGTCCTTCTATCATTTTCCATCCCCCCAGATTGCCAGTGTTTAACTGAACCGGTTTGGTTCATTTGTGCATTACTGCCAACTTCCTTTGTTTTTCAGAACAAATATTCTACTTTTTTCTGTTCAGTAGCATCACAAACCAGAATTTAGCTTTCCTCCATGTCTGCTGGATACACAGCCATGAGATCCACCTTCTCCTTTAGTGATTATTTCCTCTTCTGATACACATCTTCAAGGACAGATTAACTCCCATGGCAAATTTCAGACCTTCTGAGAGTATCTTTTGTCTCCTTCACTGATCTTAACACACAACTTGTTGGAGTTCAATAGACAATTTCACTAATTCACCAGAAACTACTACATTAAGAGACAGATACTAATTCTACAGTTCCTTTAAGCTTGTTTCCACAAATGCTACAAATGCTGGTTATGCAAACTAATAAATATAACAAAAATCATTTACACAGATACTTACACTCATTACAGTAGTAATTGCTGGTATATTGAAACAATTGCAACAGTGGCTAAACTACCCAAGAGCTTGCAAGTTTATGCTAATATGCCACTGACACCAGTTGTTGTTAAATAAGTAAATGACCCCCTTTCTCTGTCTCTTATTCTCTCTCTCTCTCTCCTTCTTTATTTTACTTAAGGACATATTGCCTCTTTTCCGTAAGACTAGAGCCATCTGGGCTCTTTAATTATATCCTTTTGTTATTCTTGTTGGATTATTTTAGACCTGGTGGCATGAATGGGTTCACAAATTGAGTTTGTCATTGTTGTTAAGCACTCTGAACACATTTCCTATATTAGCACATCAACCCCATTCTTTATTCTCTATGGTCACCAGCATGGAGTTTTGGAAGTTTGGTTAATGGTTACTTAGAACAATGCATAAGACAATATAGCACTGCCTAAACAATGTTAACTTCCCATAACACATTAGAAATTATTCTACATCATATACTTTTCATACCTTAAAGGCTGTTAGTCCCTATACAAATCTAAGTCCAGCTCAAGAGCTAGACCAGGTACAGACATTAAACTTTTACTGGTATAAGAGATTAGAAATTGGTCTATACCCATAACAGAGCAAAAGTTTGGCACATAGACAAATTTAAAAATAGTGGAACCTGGTCTATGATTACTCCCCCTCTCCCCAAAGGGCAGATGTATGGTCTGTTCGTTACCAATCTAAATTATTCTGCCTCAGGCTTTTTGAATGTCACTACCAAGTCCTACAGATAGGTCCATTGCCAATTTATCCAAGAAGCCCTATTGATACTGGGGTTCACTAGGAACATAAATTCCATAGACAAAGGGTGGGCAAAATACTGCCTGTGGGCTAGATGTGGCCCATGGAGGGACTTTGGCCTAGGGGCTCCTTGGTCCTGCCTGGCCCAGGTGCCATGTTGCTCATGGCATATCCCACTGTACCCAGCCATGCAGTGGGGCTGGGTTGGCTCCACAGCTGGACTGAATTTCTAGGCAGTCCAGGAGATGGTGGCTTCTTCCAGCTGTCACTGCTGCTGGCTCCAGCCCCATGGTACTGGCAGAGACCCATGTGCACAGCCCTGTCCCCTGTGCTCTGGATCACTCACCAGTGCTGAGCAGTGGCAGCAGCTGGGTAGAGGGTGCTGCAGAGAACAGGGGAAAAGTGGCTGCCTCCCTCTTGCCGCTGCCAGGCCATTCTTGCTGCTGCCACCTGGAGCCTGCACATAGGCTGCCCTGTGGCTTCTCTCCAGCACCATCAATGTCACCACTAGGCTTCCCAGTGGGGCAATGGTGGCAGTGGAGAGGAGCCACAGGGTAGACTGGGCATGGGCTCCAGGTGGGTGCAGCAAGAAGGGCCCAGCAGTGGCGAGGGGGAAGCAACCCCTTTCCCTTGTGCCTAGTAGCAGCTTTTTCCTGGCTGCTGCCCCTGCTCAGTGTTGGCAGGTGCTCTGGAGCAGGTACACAACAGACTGGGGTTGGGGCTTTGTGCACAGGTTCTGCCTGGTCCAGAACTGGTCCACTCTGGCCAAACCAAGTCCAGAGAGGGCATGGGGTGGGCTGAGGTCATGGCTGGGACTGTGCACTCAGGTTCGGCTGGGTTCTGGTGGTGGTGGTGAGGAGGATTTGCAGGGTGCATGGGCTTTGGGCTGTTGTGAGTGGGGAGGGTGTTGACTAGCCCATGACAGCTCCCAGAATTGCCTATGTGGCTCATGGGCCCAAATAATTGCCCTGAAGCAGACCCTGGCCATGTCTGTCTCTCCAAATTGCAGATCATAGTCCCATATCTACATAACGGAGTCTGTTTTGCAGCAGCACCATTTGAACGGGCAATTTTAAATCCCACTTCCTGTTTATTCTCAGAACTTTTTATCCACGCCATGATATTTGAACTAAGTAGTCTGGAATTTGTTTTTATGTTGGATGGAAGTGAACTCATTTGTCTCATGCAGCTACTTTAAATGAAAGGCACCTTTAACCAGGCTTGACGCAGCCATAGTATGATCTGATTTGTTGTGCAATAATACGTCTCTCTCTTGCATTTAAAAAGATATATCTATGGAAATATCTATAGAATTACAAAATCAAATGGGCATGATGCCAACAAAGAGTTATTACTTTTATGATAAAAGGGTAAAAACCTAAAGTATTGTCTCATAATTCCACAGGGTTCTCCAAATAAGGTGCAATAGGGCAAAACATAAACTAGTGTTCTGTTTCAGTATTTTTTCTTCTCTTTTTCTCCATGGCTATCTTGTGTTTCTTTCATATTAGAGTACATAAGGTAGATGCAGATTGTTATATGCTGTGGAGATAAATCTTTATTCACATCTGGCTATTGACTGCCTGGGTGCATTATATCACATTGGAAAATAATGTGAAGATTTGTTGTATGAAGAATTAAAAAATGGCTGGCTGATTGTTTTTAATTATACCCCTCAGAAAATAAATCACTCACTGATGTCACTGAGAGCTGCAAAAGAATCTATTGTCATTGTTTGCAGATCCAGATGTGAATAATTCCTTTGTGTAGCTTCATTTCTGAAAATAGGTAGAAAGTTCTAAAATACTTGTCAATAGCAGCCCTTATTTGACTGAAGAATATCCATATGCAGGGAGAATTCATGTGTAAAAGTATGCCTGTTCAGAACTGTCTGAGAACGTGCTCTTTGTGTCATTTTGTCAACATGGAAGAAGAAATTCCAGATTCTAAAATCATGGAGAAAAAAACCCCTATAAAACATGAGTTTCCCACTGAATACCTCATCTCTTCCAGATTTTTAATATTTACAGTTGTGGAAACTAATGTAAGGCCTTATCATGTCAGCGTTAATTACTTTTGTGAGTAAGGGTTTTCTGAATCAGGACTTTTTTTTTTTTTACAAAAATGTGCATATGTAGTCTCTCTGGTTTACATTCATTTGCATCGTATTTGCAATTTGTAATTAAATTTGTAGTCTATTTTTCCCCAAGTACTTCATAGTTTATTATTATTATTTAATATAGCCTGTGGAACACTGAACACTGATTAAGTGTTGTATGCTTTCTGTTATCTCTGAAGCATAACCGATTGAGTATTGTGAATTTTGGCAGTGTGTAATGTAGCATTTTGCTTGCTGTGCAGCACTAACAAACAACACATCAGTAGTCATGCCTGTCTCTCATTTAAATGCAACCTCACAGTCACACTGCATGTTACAAATATCTGGGAGCTGTGTGATTAGTTAACATCTTGCGCATAACCCTTAAAATTATAGCAAGTTCTTAGGAGATAATTAGCTCACTGTGTACCTCTAGTGAAATGAACTATGGCTCAGCACTGGTAAGCACTGTATGTTCTGTGACTCCGTGGAAAGATGGCATGAAAGAGCCTTTAAAGCGGAGCTCAAGTGTCTGTAGCATAAAAAAAGAAAAACTTCCAAGTAGATATTTGTGCCTTATCGTGGCCATTATTGTCTTTGCCTGCTACAGTCATGTAAGTGTAGTCCTACTTAAGGCAAGAGTTCCAAGTAGCTCATGAAATTATTCATTTATTTTCTTGCTTCTTATCCACTTCTGTCTCTGCCACTGATTCCCCTTTTTATTTTTTCTTCTTCCCTTGTCTAGCTATTTTGCTAATGTATATAACACATGTCCAGTCATTACTGGCCTTCTCTCACTGGAGTCAACATTTGACACCCCTTCTAAAGTTTACAGCTTGGGTTCATCAGATGTAAGTGGAGAGACAAAGCATCACAATGGAGCAATAAGTCACACAGGAGGATGTGTAGTGTTCAAAAAGAGGCAAGGTTTACAAAGAAAAAGAAACTTCATTGGTTTAGTATGTGGATTTGCGAGTCTTCAGGAAACCCAGGCAGGATCTTTGTTTGCTGCTTCCTGTCAAAATGAAGTGCTATCATTATTTTTTATTAGGTTTCCTCTGTACACTTGTTCCATCCAAAATATGTAACCCTCCCATTGAAACTGGATCTTAGGAATGTTGATCTGAGCAAAGCCAGTACTGAAAATATTGAAAGTCCTTCTCAGTAGGTAGATGTTTTGTAAGCTGCCTTGCCATTAATTGCCCTATCCTTGTCAGTAATAGCACAGTACACTCTTTGAGATACAGGAACCAGGTGATGTTTGTTACCTTCTTTATACATAAGGACATACTGTCTTTTTCTTCCTGTCAAAAAGCAAAACAAAGTTTAAAACTCAGTCCTTCCTCCCTCAACAAAAAAATTAGTTTCTTATGCTCACAAATGGCAACATAATTAAATAAAGTAACTAAATAAGTAAAAATAAGAAATGGAGATTAAAGAGAATGTATATTAAGGAAAAAGGAATAGACTAGTCTTTTCTCTCTTGCAAGCTACTTGCCTAAGACAATATGCATATTATATATATTTGAAATAATAGATAATAATCTATCTTTTATTCTCTTCCCTACACTCTCCATACTACTCTCTCTCTCTTTTGCTCTTGCAGACATTAAAAAAAAAAATGCTTTGTGAGAAGAAGCAGTGCATTATTTTGACCCGATTCCTCGGTCTCTTTATAGATTGGACTCTTCAGTAGGGCTTTTGTCACTTTTGGCTAAAGCTAATTCAATCAGCTGTTAGACAAAAGCTCAAACAAAGCCCTACAAAAGTGTCCAATCTATACAGATGTCAGACAAGCTGAGTTCAACTAATATGCTGCTGCTTCTGGGCATGTGCTGGGCTTGGCATGGAAATGCATTGAATTTAAAGTAAAGTACCATTTTTGGTTTTTTTAAGTCTGCAAGCAGCCCCTGATAATACCTGAATAATCTAAATTTGTGAAAAGAGTTAGAAAACAAATGTGGAAATAGACATTGTTTTTGTGTTGACATAAACATTTTGGCCAGGCAAACAGAAAAAAGGACAGGCCAACAGACATCCATACTGCTTGTCATGCTGCAAATACAGAATATCTTCAGCAAGACATAGGTGGTATCAATTTGTGGTGCTTTATTATGGCATATGTTTGTTAGTTTTATGACAGGAAAGCATGGCCCAGACATGCCTAAACTTTCCAGTCACCCTAGACAGGCACTCCTAGACAGGGGCTTTAGGGTCCTGACCTTGCATCCAGGATTGACCTTGCATCCAGGCCCTGAAGTCTCAAGATCGTCTGTCTGGGTTCCCACTTTTTGGATTCCCCAGGTGCCTGTCAACATGCTGGTGCAGCCCCAGGCCTGGGACTGCCAGTCAGCTGATCGGCGATCCCAGCCTGGGAACCACGCTGGAGCATCCAGCTTGCTCCAGGGTAGTTTCCAGGGCATGTCTCTGTAAGCAGGGGAAGCTGGGATTTCCCTGCCTATAGAGACACACCTCCAGAAATCTTGAGGGTGCCTCTCTTATAAACAGGGAAAGCTGGGGTTACCTGCTTACAGAAACGTACCCCAGAAATTCCTAGGGAGTGTCTCTACAGGCAGAAACACATCACCTGCTGTCCAAAAAATGAACAGATGGGACAATAGGCAAAATGTTTCATCTGATGAAGTGGATCAGCTAGCCCAGGACAGATCCCAGCACAGCTGATCCACTTCAAGTAGCTACATCTATTTCTAGCCTAAGACACACTGGTGCACCAAACTATGCAGTGGTTACTGCACAGTCATTTTATACTTTCTTAACTATTTAAGTGGTTACTCCACAGTCATTTAGTACTTGCTTAAGCAAAATGGCATTTTTAGACAACTATATGTAACAGAGGTATGTCCCCAACTAAGCTTGACATCAGCCCACCCACCTGTCTAGGGCAGTCTGCCTTGCGTTGCCTGCTACACCTTTGATGTTTCCACAAAATAGGTGTTTATATGCAGAAGGCTGCCCATTTTGGTTGCCCTGATGCCAAGGGTGAAATACACAGGTCCAAACCATCCCTACACTGCATCCTTGACTTTCACTGGGGAGGCACAGGTGTGACATTTCCTGGAAACTGCCCCAGCACAGGCAGCCCCACCACACTATGCTCCCCAGCAGGGTGCAGTTTCATGTCTTAGCCAGGACCACCAGGAACCTCCTCCATCCCCATATTTCCTACCCTGGCCTCCAGATGTTCTGGGAGCTGCTGTCCTCAGGCTATGTGATATTGTTCCACTGGCTCCCTAGATGTAACGGCTCAGCTCCTAGGGCCTGGGTTTACACCCTGGCTGCCCAGCCCTCATCCAATCTGGTGGCCCCCTTGAGGTCATGTGACCACCTAATTGGGCCTAACCTCCCCTGCTGGCTACTTCACAGGCTGCTTAAATCTCTTAAAGTGGCAGGCACAACTTGTGCTCTGCCACACTACTTGCTTAAGCAAGTACTAAATGACTGCACAGTATCCACCATCACTGTGCAGTCCCAGCACCACATGGGTCATTTTCAATGGTACTGCGCAGTAGCACTGGTGTCATGGTCCATGTCTGCCAACACTACGCCACCATAGCTCATTACTATGGTGACATGGCATCTTGTGTAGATGTGCCCACAGTCACTTACAATTCTTATCTATCCAAAATAGGCAAAATCCATCCAAAATTACAGTTCTCTGAAGTGGAACTTAGGGAATTTTCAGTCCTAAAAAATATATTTAAGGATTAATGTCTTGCAAATAAAGTGGTTTGTGGACTATTTTGAAGAAACCTTATTTACCTTAAAAAATGCTGTTTCTACAAAAGTCCTATTTAAAAAAAAATTAAAATGTAGTGTTTGCATATTTTTTTCAAATGCAAAAGTTTGATGTTTAGCTTCAAAACAATTTTTACTTTTCAAATTAAAGTAAATTTAAATTAAAACTACATGAAAAGGTCAACATTTGAATTAAACATTTCCAATTATTGAAAAAGGCATTTTGATTAAGCTTTTCTGATCCTCCTCCCCCAGATTTCTGCTTAAAGAAAAAGTTCAAAACATTAACTACTTGTTTTTATTCAAGATGAAAATACTTTCAACATTAAGAACAAAATCTCATGTGAGAGTAATTTTGTTACTCATCGCTACTTGTAACAGTTCAGTGCTAGCAGCACCTCTAATGCTGTGGAAAAAAGGATACCATAAGTTTTCAAATAATTCATCATGTGCTCTTCCAAAACTGGATTATTTTAAATAAAAACTTCCATATTCAGATATACCTTGCCTAATTTAGGTCATTCTGAGAATCTTTTAAATTTGCTATTATAGCGGTCTAAACATTCCATTTTGCTGAAACAAAAATGTTTGCGTTTGCACAGTGGTGATTTTAAACAAAAATATCTTTGTAAAAATTGAAATAAAGCATTTTAATAAAGTTAATATAAACGTTTTAATTTTATAAAAAAATGTAATGTTTCCTTTTAATTGAAAATTGTTTCTGATTTCAGGTTTTATTTTATATTAAGCTACAATATAGTATAAAATGAACCCGATATTACAATGAACCATTTTTATTTTATTGAAACAACATAAATCCACTGATACGAAATTTATGTTTCAAATATCTTTTATATGACATTTAATTTAATCCTTAACGTCATAAATTCTCACAGAATAGAAATTGCAAATTTTGACCAGCCTTATTTATAATGGTTCTACTGCAAAAGCTAGCACAGCCAGCTAATGGTTAGGGAAAAGGTTAAGGATCAGGTGCAAGAATAACCATTTTGGAGACATGTAATTCCGGTAAATTTTAATCTAGTTCCTTTCCTGTTTCTTTAAGCAACATAGCAAAGTCCCTCTTTAGAAAAGGTTTCATTCTTGGTGGAAACCAAAGTACAAAGATCTAAGCAGAACAGTGAAAACCCAAATGGGACAAGACCTGGGGACACCTGAAATAAAGGAAGTAGTTATGAGGCTGGCAGCATAGGAAGTAATGGTAGGAAGTAGTAGTTACAGATATGCAACTACAGGGTCAACTTTAAGTAATGCCTCATATAAATATTACAGCTTTTCAATAAACTATACACATGCTCTAGGTCATGTTGTAACCTCAATTTTTAAGCAAATCTCCTACTGAAATCAAAAGGGAATCCTGCTTAATAATCAGTTGTCTGATTCAGCCCACTTTTTCTTCATGTCCCCCCACCAAGTCTGGTTGCTTTTTGATTAGGTTTTCATTGCATGAAAATACTACCCATAGTTCCCCCCACCTCCTGTTGTAATCTTGATACATTAAATTGGCAAACTTTTTCACAGTCTGCTTATTTGAATAAGTAAATAGTATTTTTCTGAAAAAGAAATACTGAATTGACAAGCATTTAGGTAGTGCAGGTATCACTGTTTTACAGTTGCAAATTTCTCACCGTGTGTTTTCTGCTTGCTTTAGAATTAATTCTCAGCACAGCAGTAATTAGATGGGTATATAAGGAGGGATAGGACAGCAAGGATTTTTTCCCCCACGCATATCATGCCACTTCACCTTGCAAAGTGACTGCCACACCTGTAAAAGGTACTGATTTGATGGCTCTGGATAAGGGTTTTTATTAAGGAGTGGAGAGATGATCCCAGGATTAGAACAATAAGCTAAGACTTGGGACTACAAGTCATTATTTTCTTTTGCCATAGGCTTTCTGTATCACCTTGAGCAACCAACTTTATTTATTTATTTATTTGATTTATATTCCAGTCTTTCCAACAAAGGCTCAGGGTGACTTATAATAAGAGCAGAGAAGGATAGTTTACTGCATTAGTCTGAAGTCAGGGAGAAGGCAATGTAGATTTGCATCTTATATATTAATTACTGCTAACTGATGAAGTAAGTCCCTGCTAACAAAAACTTAGGTATTTCTAATTTAATTAGTCTGTAAAGTACAAATCTGCCCTGCCTTCTGCCTTTCCATAAGAAAACAGACCAACTAAGAAAGCAAGAGAACGAATATGAGAACAAAACAACTTTAGAGGTGACTAGAGTATCAACATAAAACAGATTCCCCCCCTCAAAAAAAACTTAAGGCAAGACCCAGAAAAGAATTGGGTGCCCCCCCAACCACCTAGGTTTTAGCTATCTGCCCTAGGCTTCCTATATGAGAAGAGTTTTAAGGACCTTACAATGGGATCCATAGGCATGTGTAGATGAAACAGGGGCCCTAAATTGAAGCAGTGGGTTTTTAAAACCATCACTTCAATTTAGAACAAAGTAAACCCCTGCATCATGCACACACCTGTACACTTAACTGCCTCTCTGGTGATGGGGAGGAGGGCAAACTGCTGGAGGGTGGATGAGCCCCTGGGCTGCAGGGGGAGCTGGTGCTTCCCTCCATAGCAGTGGCAGTCCCCCCTGGGTGGCATCCACTGGCAGGCACCTGGCTCGGGTAGTCCTGGGGAGCGCCACAGCCACAGAGGGAACCATAGGCTGCCACACAGCTCAGGCAGGTAGGCAGGACCCAGGGCAAAAAAACAAATCAGGTTCACTTTTTTTTTTTTCTTGGGTGGAGTATGCCTTCGAGCCAGGCTGCCTCCAGGGCTTCCTGCACAGCCACTGAGCTGCATGGAGTTTCGTGCTTCACTCCACAGCTGTAGAGCAGCAAACTGAAACTCCTCAGAGGAGTTTTAGTTTGATGCACCCCAAGTCATTTAAGGCGCATTACACTGCCGAATTTCTTACAGAAGCTGGAATTACTGCGCAATACACCGCTGATGCATGCAAACACCAACACCATTAAAGCGGTGCAAAAGCATGTAACCAAGTTTAAAGTGTCATGCACGCACACTTCTCATTTTGTCTACATACAGCCCATAATGGTTAGTGTGCTGAGTGGGCAGCTGCTTCAAGTTATGTAGTCACCCAGATGTACCCAGTAAGGAACTGCTGAGAACAAGGCTTACTCCAGACTGCAGGTAGGTGTGTCCTATCAACCCTCTTCTGAAGAAGAAATGAAGAGGACTTCCTCTTATTTTTAAAGCAACAGAAAAATGTACTCCTCCTTTTCTGTAGAATAGCCATGTGGTAATCCTATATCATATCCTAAATCTAGGTTTAATCTCATTCCTATCTGATGGGATTCAAACCCATATTGCCCACATTCTTAGAAAATTACCTAACCAACAAGCTACAAACTATTGGGATAGGGGCAGTCTTCAATCTGTAATTGATAACACTGAGCAGCTGCATTGTAATTGCATTGTGGAACTCATTGCCACAACACTCTGTGGAAGCTGACAGTTTAACTAGGTTCAAAAAGAGATTTGGCATATTCTTGGAGGAAAGGTGCATCAGTAGCTATTAAACATGGGAATTAGGGGTACAGCCTCTGAATTAGAGCTTTGTAGGCTCTAAATGCTGGAGGCTGCAAGTGGGAGTGGAATGGTGGAAAAATACCCTGGTCATACCCTGTTCACTCTCCCTTTCAGCCTCCACTTTCTGCTACTGTGTGACGAAGGATACTGGGCAAGAAGGACCACGGTCTGACTTGGTAAATAGCAGTTCTTATGTTCTAATGAAGAGGGAAAATATCAAGATTTGTTGGGTCAGAATAACAACATGAAAAAAGAAAATATGATGACTCTTAGCTGGGCATTTGTTTGGGATTGGAAAGACCTGGGTTCTGGTCCTCACTGCTGGGCTGTTTCTGTGTTTTATGTTCAAGAATCATCATATAAAATGCTGGAAAGAATCCTGGAAAGAATCATTAGAAACCAGGTTTCCCCATTACCAAATGAGTCCTACTTACTATGCCATTACATAACATAATGAGAAGCTCTCCTTCCTCTTCCTCCAGCTGCATTTTAAAAGAAGTTGGTGTTCACTGCTTCATTCTGGTATATGTTACTTTTAAAATATGTTCTGTGTTAGGGACTTAAGTGGAGGCATGCCTGCTTTCTGGATCCTAATCATGGATAGGCCTGTACTAAATGCCAAGCAGTTCAGCCCTATAGAAACAGGTGAAGTTATGGCATACACATAAGCAAAACTCCTAAGTGCCTATAGAATTTTAAGGTCAAACAGTAAAATCTCTATGGAGGTTAGGCATCTCCAGGGTTAGATACAGCATCTAGCAGCAGTCTTCAGAATAACAGCTTTGAATGTAGGTTCCTTGAAGACTGCATTAATCCAAGTGGGATTTTGTCACTTTCCTATCTATTTTCCTTGTTCTGATGGCTTAAACTTCATCTATCCCTACCTTTCTGCGTCCAGAAAGTGAAGCATTTCATTTAAAAATGGATATTTCAATCCAATCTAATTTTACAAATTATTCATAAGGTGTATTTTTCCCTGCTAGTACAAAAATAATTTTGAAAACCTGAAATGTTGCACCAGAATGGCATTTGACTTCTTTGCTGATACCATGAATAATGCTACCATAAAAATAATGGACTTCCTGATCACGAGACTACCTTCACATAAACCATCAACTAGCCATCAAATGACACAATTGTTTTATCCCATATTGGCTGGGAGATGAGCTGATGTGCCAACGAAGAAACCTATAGTCTGTTACCATGTAGTCCTCCATATTTTCCATTTTTGTAAATAAAAAACCTGTATGCAGCTAGAATGTGAAATTCACCCCTGTGCAAAAGACCAACATATGGCTAATGCTGTCCTAATTTCACAAAAGAGAATTTCACTATAACAGAATACACAGTTCTTAACATTTAGAAAATGATACATTCAAAGCTTCCCTGTCAAATACGTAGGGCCAGATTCCTGACCCAGTCTCTGCCAGCCTTTTACTTCTGAGAACACAAGGCAGGCAAAACACTGCTGTAAGCAGGCAGCTGAAGATACCTTCCTCTATTAGAAATGGCAGAAAGTTTGTTACCCAGGTGGCAAAAATGTGATCGCCTTTGCTACAGAGAGAAGTTGTATTTTTTCTTCACTTGTATTGTCAGATCTAGCACAGTAATGAGTAGCTCCAGTTTCACCTTAGAAGAGCTAAAGGCATTCATCTCCCCACTAGATAATTATCATCTAACAGTCTTGACTAGAAGACAGTTTCTAACTTTCATTATGTAAAAGTTGCATCAAGCCTTGTATATGAACAAGAATTCTGGTCTGGATTCTCATGAAATACTGCTTTGGAAATAAAAGGGAACCCCTCCACCCCCCCCCCAAAAAAAAAATAAAAAAAATCTCCAAGTATTAAAACTGAGACTATGATAATTGTGACACTTGACTTCTTAAGAAATCACACTTTTCTTTTTTAGGTGCTTAGGTCCTACAATGAAGATCATAGCACAAAACTATACGGCAGATAAGTAAGAGGATTTTATTATTTTAAAGCACATATAAAAAGCTTATTGCCTTATTTTCATTTGTCAACCAATAAGGCCAAAATCTTAGATGCTGGTGAAAAGCAGCTGAAAACTTGAGGGTATCTTTGTAATGAAGATTCCTCAGCTGGCATTGAATGTGCAAAGTTGACACACACCTTCCTCCTCACTAACTCCAGGAGGGGGCTTAGGTCTAAGGTTGGGGGACATAGTCAGGGAGAATTACCTGAGGTGCATGTGGTCCAGGGCTGTTGGAGGTTGCATAACCCAGTTTATATTAACTG
Organism: Caiman crocodilus; assembly: GCA_030014935.1. Lineage (NCBI taxonomy): Eukaryota > Metazoa > Chordata > Crocodylia > Alligatoridae > Caiman > Caiman crocodilus. Next base: position 213,314,004 of record JAGPOW010000261.1, on the reverse strand, counting down.
AATTCACTGAGCCTTGCAATGCTGCATTAAGCAATGGGCTGAGTGGGATTTTGGGATAGATATGACTGCAACAGGGTGCCTTGTCTCACAGCAAAAAATAGTTGTGTTCAATGTTTTCCAAACTGGTCACCAACTGCTACTTCTGAACAACGCTTCTGCTGCTGCAATGGAGATGTCGTTCTGGTAATTATGTAGGAGATGATTCACTGCAAAGTACCATTTGCAGATAATGATCACCTGCAGTGTTAGGGATTTTTAAAAGGCGGGAGGGGGAGAAGGGAGACTTAAAATCCTGTTGGAATTAAAAGCCTCAAAGTTTGTTTTGTGAAATCTGTTGTTTTTATTGTTTGGTTTTGCTTGGGAGTTCTGGCAGTAAAGAAAAGTCTTGTGGATGAACGGGAACTAAAATAATTGACACAATTAGTTCAAGCAGCAAGCGGAGGTTTTAAAGGAATGCCCTGAGTTCTCTAGCTGATCTTCTCCTCACAGTTCTCAGCTGTTTGAGACTTGGGCCCTAAGTCTTCTTTTCACAATGATTTTGTTTTTGTAAATTAATGATCTAAGTGACTTATTATTCAGTTCTTCTACTGCTGCTTTATTTCTGTTGATCTTTGTTTTTCTGCTTAATTTCTATAAATTACTGTACAGTTTCCCATAAGGTATAATTAAGCAGAATTGCTAAAGTTTTAATTATTGTGTATTATAGATGTTGAAAGCAACATTAGCACTTTGCTTTAAAAATGTGATAGTATATTTATAAGAGAGCATTTATAAACACATTTACATATAGTTAAGATGAAAAAGGTATTTGAATTGTAGTCATTAGCATTTCTTCAAACATATGGCATACCAGCAGAGGCCATGGGCCATGCCTTCATTAACTGAACACTGTTTCATCAGTATCTCAGCTTCCTGCTGTGCCACCCTGTGGCGTACCCTTCTGTCCCTGAGGTTTCAGTGACAAGGGACAATATGTCCCCAAGGTGAAAATCTGGGAAATAACGCAGATTAGCCCTCAGAGGAGTTCTTATGATTATTTAATCATACTTGGGAAAATGCACAGTGCCACTAAAGGATTTTTAATATTTTTCTATCAGTCTACTATTTTCTCTGTTGCTGTGCATGATTGTATCTTCAATGTACCTTGAATATAACTAGAGTAGAACATGACAGCTTTATGTGGCATATTATAAGGCTGACCTGTTTCAAATTTGCTGGTGTAATGGGCAAAGCCTACATTGGTACTAATAGGTATCCTGGGTCAATTATCATTCATTGGCCATAATGTTTTTCAGACAAAGGATCAAGATGAAACTTTTCTTAACGACAGCACATGTCCATTTAATTTTATTCCCTAATAATGTTTTTCAGACGAAGGATCAAGATGAAACTTTTCTTAACGACAGCACATGTCCGTTTAATTTTATTCCCTAATAAAAAATGGAAAAGGAATAAAAACATTCTTATAAATGTCATGGTCATATTTTATTTGTTCATTTCTCAGGTATATAAAGAGAGCTTAATATGACAGGCAAAGACCGTCATTAGTCTCCCTTACTCTGCCTACCATATTTATCACTGTGATATGGTAGCATGTACTACAAAAGTATATATATTTTGAAAAGTTTTAAGTTCCATGATCTATATGTACAAGGAAAATTTATAAGCATTATTTATCCAAATGACAATTGGGAAGAATTTTATTTTTAGAAGCGTACATTCTCAAAGTGCTGGGTGAAGAACCAGGAGAAAGGCAATGAAGTGAGGAATCCCTGTCAGAACATGCTTTTGTTTTAAACTTTGTCTTGATATTCCTTTAATTTAACAATGCTCAGAACTCCACTGATAACAATACAGTTGGTACAATACAATTCTCTATTTGGATCCCAATTCAGGAAAGCACATGGAGAAGTACCTTTGGATCTCACACTGGGCTAAAAATTAAGGTCAAGCTCATTATGTCCATGGCCCCTTTGCAATTAGCCCTGTTAAAAGTAGCCCAACATGGTAAATGTTGGTGAAAATGAAAACTTAAAAAACAACGACCACCACCACCAAGTTAGTCTTGTCATAGAAGACCGGGTCCGAGTCTACATTTAAATCAATTTTATCTGCTTCTCTCTGTTCTGCCTTTCATTTAAAGTAATGTAAATCAAATTAGTGCCAGTGAACCTAGGAGCTGGAGAAGGATTTCTGAACTTAATTTCTGTCTGTCCCACTGACATCAGGCCAATTATTTAGGGTCTTGTCATAGGTACCGTTAACATGCACTAAATGTCCTCTAAAGCACGAGCATCTGTGTGTTCAAGAAGTGAAATGCACGCTAAGTGTGATGGTATCATAGCAAATTTAGGACTTTTTTTGTTTGATCAGTGTCTCCAGATTATTAAGTAACACATGTTGAGCTATCATTGGGCCACTCCACAGAGATCATATGAGCAATTTGTAGTCCTCATCCCTTCATGACCTCAGCTAGGGACCTTCTGTTGTACTAAGCCTCCATTATCAATCCCTGCTTCAGCATCACACTAGAGTCTTGAACCAACTCTAGTGCAGTGCAATCATGGTTTTTAGGAGCTGCAAAAATTGGGGGATGGGTTCTTAAATTGGCTGTGGTGCAGGGTTCTCCTCTCACTCAGATTCCTTTAGTGTTCCCCACTAACCTGGGAGCAGGCTTAGGGACAAGGAACCTGCCTACTTCTGCCACTTCTGCCTTTCTCCCCTTGGCTGAGCCAGGCTCCCTGCACAGCCCAACTGTAGTGGGGCAGGGGGAGCTCTGGAGCTCTCCCCACTTCCAGGGCAACTGGAGGAAGTGAAGACAGTGGCAGGTGGTGGAGTGGCTGAAGGGGAGGGGAGAAGACAAGAAAGGAGAGGAGGTGCCAGTGGGCATGGAGTGGAGAAGAGGGAGTGCTGAGAGCTTTGGGGGGATGTTTCTTAACCGATTCAGGAATTTTAAAGTCTCTGACTGTTGTTCCCACATTGTGGTCTGCCCACCCCAGTGGGAAAGGGGGACTGGGATCAGTGATGCAGTCACCCCTGCAGCTCCCGTCTCTTTTTCTCACCCCTCTACAAAATCTTAGATTGGCCATGGCCATGATGGTCCAGGAAATGTAAATATTTTTATGATATCCTTGGAAATTGAAGAAGGCCACTTTGTGACCTAAACTTGTTCAACATCTCTCCCATGTTTTATTGGACCATATACAGTTGGTCCAATAAAAGTTGTCCCTCAAAAATCTTTGTTTGAAAAGAAAAGACTTAGCCTATGTTTCACTGTTTTAAATGGATAAAATTTTGCTCCAGAGTCATCAATGAAAGTGTTGAATTGTTTCCAGTGGATTAAGATTTCACCTATACTCTCAATGTGATAGCTCTAAGTATAAGTCAAAGTATTCTGAGAACTTTCCCCCATGTAGCAATAGCTGTAAAACAGGTGTCATGTCATGCTTTGATTTATTTACTCCTGGTGTTCCTTGAAAAGGATGGAACTACTTGTGAAATAAGGTACTGTTCAGCATTAGTAGGGGAATCAGAATCTAGCCCAATACAGAGAGAGGGTGAATGAATAAGCATGTTAGCACATAATACAAACTTAAATTTATGCAACACTGTTTATGAGGAATTGGACAGGGATAGCATCTCGAGTCAACTCAAAGATGGCAAGGTGACAGAAACTTTTGAAATGCCTTAAAAAGATAGAATAGACAAGGAGTAAAAGTGTATATATATGCATATATATATAGATATAGATATATAAAGGTGTGTGTGTATTATATATATATATAATTATATATATATATAAAATGAGCAAAAATAAGTAAAGCCCTAATATTATTTTTTGTAATTTATTTCTGTGGTGGAGATAAAGTCCTATCCTCCTGATGCTGTCAGCACTATATAGAATGAATTAATGACAACATGGAATGCCCTTATTAACTCTGTTCTGTCCTTCAAACCCTGGTATTCTAGTTCTATAGTAATCCTAAACAACATTTAAAACCATCAGCCAAGATATCTACATTTTAATAATATTAATGCTCTCATTCTATTATACACAAGTGTCAAATGTGACAAAACTCACTGAACTTCAAATATATACATAACAGATTTTGATATAAAAAATACCAGTTTTTGTTATTCTCACTCAACAGCAAAATTAAAGATTCAGTGCCAAGGGGGCCCATACCATTTGCAATCTGTAGCATTTCCAATGTATTTTCAACAATATTGTAAATATTTATGGAGTTTTATATAGACTCTATGCTTCCTTCTGTTTGCGATGCATCAACAAGACACAGTAGGATGTCATAGGCAGATATTTACTTTGGGGAATTCCCTTTTGGACTCTTATGGTTGAAAACCGCTTCATGACATACAGTATCACAAATCCCCAGAAATGTACCATGCTATTATTGCCAGCTGAGTTCTTCCAAGCAAAGATGACATCAGCCATCTGTCATGTTATACTAATCCTGGGAAAGAAAGCCAACTGTAGGGAAAATAAATACCTTTCATATCTATTAGCCAAATATTTATGTTAAAAATGAAATGATTAAAATCTCAGTAGTCAAGTTAATTATTGTAAGTGAATAATCCTTTCCAAGTAAACTATACACCAAAAAACATATTTGTCTTTTTACTTACCTAAAAGCAAATTATGTCATGAACATATGTTTAAAATGATGAGCTCTTGCTGGATATTGGTAAATGTGTAGTGATTTTTTTGCCTGTGGATACCTCCCTTCTGCCAACATAGACTGTTCACAATGATATGCCAGGTACTGCATTGTTTCTGTGTCTCTGCTGGGGCAAATAAATCTTTCACCGGACTAGCAGCAGAAAAGCTATACCCCCCATCACAAAAATTGCTACAACTCATTTAGGAGAGCTGGTAGATTCTTAAGAGCTCCATAAGGAAGTTTAAAAAGCCTCATTGGCATCAGACATCTAGATCTCAAGACCGTACGGATATAACCCATCAGTGAGTCAGGTTTATAGTAAAATTCACACTGGTGGAATTTGTTAGTTTACATGAATCTTAACTCTGTTGGGCTTTGGTACTTTTGGTAGCAGGTTAAGTAACTAGTCACAGACCCCCAAAAGTATTTCAAATTTGGTTATCATAGGATATCCTATGCAAAGCAATTAAACCTAATACAATAAAAATTAAAGTACCTGACATTACAACCTAATTGCTAGGGACCGACATTACACATAATCCACCATTACACACAAACCAGTTTAAGCGATTAGAAACTGTTTTAAACACATAACAAAACATAAATTCAACCCACACAAACCAGTTTCAAAATGGCTGAAACTGGTTTAAAATAATCCTGGCTGAATGTAGTATCAAACTTAACTGATTTGAGTCAAACTGGTTTATGCATTGTCTGTCCAAATGAAAAAGTCAGCCAGCCCTGGCAACATAGCCACCTCACACAGACAGAGGAGTTAATCATGAGATATGCATTCAAAGATCTGACTTCAGTCCATTTAGTCCTGCGCTAGTTCTGAGTTGTTTAGCTTAGATACCAGAAGTATAGAGTAGCCGCAACATCATGAAGATCAGTGTAGGCCAGCTGCCAGACTATGTACCAGGTACATCCTGTAGCCCATGCTGTACCCTATGCTTTTGCAGCTTGTTGTTATTAGTATTGAAGCTAGCTAGTTTAACAATTTCTGGGCTACGTCAGGTCTACGTAAGCTGCAGTCACACATTTTCAGAAGGAGTCCCTGTATTAAGCAAACATGGAAAAATAAAACTAATAAATAGTCATTCACATTTTATATTATTCCCTCCTCTTTCTTTACTTTTTACCAAACTTCAAGTAATGATTACAGTATTTTGATAAAAAATGCATTTCTGCAAAATAAAAATTCATGTGATGTCTTTGTTCTTGCTTTTCTTGTCTTCTGAAATAATTAAAATTTAAAAATTACATTTTTGTTTATAAAAAGACTGATGTCCTTTCACTTTCTCTCATGTTTATTGAAAAAAAGGCATGGGGAGTAACAAAATGAAGGTTAAGCCATTTTTCCAACCAAAAAATGTGACAAATTGATAAAAAAAAAAACATCTGAAAAATTGGGGCAATATGTTTGGTACATCATGTTCGCTTATCTCATGGGTTCCCTCTCTATATTTATTTTAATCATAATTCTTATGATTTATATTGGACAATCGAGGTTTATCTTTTAACACATGGAAGTGTTACTAGTCCAGCATGTGTTACTTGTAACAACTTACAATGTCTTAATTCTGGAATTTAGCAGTACATTCAAATAACTGTCACAACTCTGAAATAAATGCTTACAACTAGACATAGCAAAATATTTAGATTAACTACACTGATTATATAATAAACAAATCAATAACAGTTTATTCAAAATGAGAACAGGTTGAAAGTATTGGCTGCTCTTTTCTGTTAGAAATGTTCTACTTTGTATAAATAATTCTGAGACAGGGAAGCAATTGTTAGGGTGATATCTTTTATTGGGCCAGTGACATAGTTGGCCCAATAAAAATAATACCCTAAAAATTCCTTGCTTCTCACATATTTTCTGGACCATCATGGTTACAGCATCACTTTTACATTACTATATGAATAGATATTCAGAGAACTAGGGATTTGTACCTGGATTTCCTATCTCAGGCAGAAACATAGGCTAAGTACAAGCATTCAAGAAGCCCAAGGCAGAAGCACTCTAAATTTCTAGCTTTATTCTAAGTACCCAAGGGACCAAATAGAACACATATTATCCCATGGGGAGTGGGGGTGGGCAGGATGTTGCTCAGAACCTACCTGCACTAGCTGAGGCCAACAGGTAGTGGGGCCTCTTACATGCCTCCCAACATGCCCTGTGGGCTTCATGGGCTGCTGAAGACCCCCGAACAGAGCTAAACAGGTGAGCCACCCCTGATTAGCTTCTGGTCATGGGCCACCACAGCTCCAGCACCCTGCTGTCATGACTTGAATGTGTCTCTGCATCTCAGCCTGTGCGCACCCCTCTATGGTGTCCTGTAGCCATCACCCAAGAAGGGAAACCCAAGAGCTGTGACAGGTCCTGCTGGTCATCCTGTGCGAGTCTTGTTGGAGGTTGTGTGACATCAAAGCTGCCCAGCTGGACCTGATCCAGCAGTGGCTCACCATGGCATCTGCCCGTATGCCCACCAACCAGCCATCTCATAGGCACCCAGCTTTCTGGACTAGACCACTGACTTTTATATTGCTAATGAGGATGAGGCCCATGTCTTGCTTAGCTCTCCACTCCCTAGGCTGATGGAAAATTAGCTATACACTCCCAGGGTCCCCAATTTCATCAGCAGGAACATCATCATCCCACCAATCCTTGTTAGGGCCTGGCCTACCCCTTACTGCCCTGGCTGAGGAAGCCCTATGCAGGACAGCTCAACCACTGTAAGAAGCACTTCAACACCTTTGGCCACCTCAACGCACGCTGTCAGGTTCTCAGCACGTGCCTCAAGGTGGACAAGGAAACTCAGACATGACTAATCGTTGCCATATGTGCCCTCTAAAACATCTGCAAGACCGGGGGGAGGTCTTCCATGAAGCCTAGGTTGAGGAGTTATGGTGCAAGCACTGGACCTGGCACTGTGGGCAAACACAGTGCAGAGATGGGGAAGAAGATAAGTTCCCTGCTGATATTGGTGGCCCTAGTCTTACACAGTCGCAGGCTATCTGGATCCATCAAGCCCTGACTGACTATCTCATCCTCTTGGACCAACAGCCCTCCCTGGATAAGTAGAACCGAAGAGCTTTGAGGCCTCCAGCCTAGCACCAAACCATGGGTCTCCTGCCTTGGGCATCCTAGGTCCTGTGCTATGGGCAGTGTTGCTTATAGCCCGAGCTTCCCTTTCCCATCATGGGTCTCCCATTCCTGTCACCTCAAAGGAAGATTTCCTTGGCTGAATCTCTGAATCAGATTCAACCAAGTTGAATTGGGACAGTGATTTGAATCACCGAATCAAATCACTGTTCCTCGAATCGGCCAAATTTGAATCCAAAGTGAATACTAACCACTTTGCACAAGCCTAATAGACACTGTGTCCCAGGGAGTTGTCATGTGATTGCTGAGTGGCTCTAAGAAAGAAGTACTACATTAAGGCCAGCAAGACCATTGGATATTATTATTCATGTAGCCAGGAAAAGTGTCTACTGTAAAATAGTAACTAATAAAACCAACAATGTGAGAACTTGGCCAAAAAAAAAAAAAAAAAAGAGTTCCCCAAGCTAGCTGGCCTATGTATCTATCTATGGGACCCCAGCAGCATACCTCCAACTCTGTAACAGACTGTCTGAAATAGCTTGTTATCAAGTGTATGTGAATCCAAACTTTGAGTGACCAGAATTACCAGAGCTTGGTTTTAAGACCTGAGAACAAAGAAATAATCTCTGTATCAAAGATTTCTGAGACTTTGGGTCTTTGAACTAGACTCATGGGTTTCTGGGCCTGCATCGTCTATTGAGCACAGGCAGTGTAAGTGCTTCTCACAATCCACATTGTATACATACATTTGGTTTCCCCAGGTGAGTTGAAAAATAGTGATGCCACATATTCATTTGTATAGGTATGCTGATGTACATTTGGGCATGTTCAAGTATATTGCTATAGTAATAGGAGTTGGGGTTCCTGTCTATACCAAGGAATCTGTAACAGCATTTGAAAAGCCCAATATAATTTGACAGTGTTACAGAACTATTAAATATCTTGGTAGAGGGTGGAGTTAGAAGCCATTTTCATCACTAGACTTATCTTAATGCCATTCTGAACCATGTTAGCCAGGATTTAAACATGATTTTGTGTCAAAAGCCTCACATTCATTAGAAAAATTGTAATCCATTGCCAAAAATCAGTGATTAATCCATTCTTAACACAGGTTAACTGTTAAAAATCCTAATTTCTTTGAGCCTACAATTACATGTGAACCACATTCAGTACTTGCTTGACTTGACCCACAACAATATGTAATAAGACAAATTCAGCAGTAAGCAGTTTGCTTTGTGTGGATGGATCTATGGTAACCAGAGGAAGGACACAGGCCTGGAGACGGAAGCTTCACTGACTCTAGTCAGTAACAGCCTGGGGGCAGGGCCAGCCCAACACTTAGACAAACCAGACAAGCTCTGGCTGAAGCTAGAGCACCACCCTGAGAGAGAGGATAAACAGGCTGCTGCAAAGCCCATGAGATGCCAGCAGAATAGGATTTAACGTATGTCATAATGGTATCTGGTGCAGAAATTTGATATAGCACTACAACCTCCAGCTTTTTCTGATACCACATCCAACTAGGGTTATCTTAGAGTAGTATCCGCCATTTTTACAACACTCTATGTGCCCTGACCATCTGTTCAGTTATAGCTGTAGAGCGCTTTCTGCACACTTATCGTACAATAAGTGTAATGTCTGTATCTGGCCTTTATGATGCAGATTTGGGATCAGTTTTTTGCCAGAAGAAGTTGAATAGCTTTAATAGGATAGATTGGGAAGCCTAACTGTAGAATACCCAATAGTCTACCTGTTATAGCACTCATCCAAGGTTATGGAAGTTGAAGTCTAGCCTCTCCTCCAAATACAACAGAGCCAGGACTTGATCCTGGATCTGCCACATTCCAGCTGATTATGGTCTGATTAAAGCAGATCAGGTTTTCTTTTAAATTGTAAATGAAAATCACAGAACAGGAAATTGCTTCATTAACACCTTAAAGTGATTCTAAGTAGGGCTGTGTGAAGCTACAGGTGCTGATTCAATTCGGAGGAGATTTGACCCAATTCAGTGACCAAATCTCTGAATCCGAATCAAATTGAGAGACCAATAAAATGGTCCAAATTGGGCAGTCCTTGCTCGCTGCTGCAGGGAGCTGGACCCAGACTTCATGCCCGTAAATGGGGCTGATGCTGGGGCCAGGCATGGCAGCCATGGAGGGAGGGTGGGGGGGGCTAATAGAGCAGGCGGGGATCCCAGTGTGGGACAGTGTGGGGGCAGCAGAGATGCTCCCCGCCCCCCCAGCCTGGCAGCTGCCAGTAAGTGCAGGCTTTGGTTTTTTTTAAAGAGCTGGCACACTGGGGCCAGGCAGCCATTGATGGGGCTGGGAGAGTGGGCAGGGGATGGGGCCTGTTTGATTTAGAGATTTAGCCGATTCAGTGGTGGTTGAAATTCCAAATCTGATTCAGCCTCTTCACACAGGCCTAGTTCTTAGCACTCATTATGTGGCTCAAAGTTATGCCACTCCAGGGCAGGATTATCTGATCTGCACTACCCAAATCTTGTTCCATTAAGGTGTGGCCACTCCTGACAGACATGCTGCCCAAGTTGAACTCCTCCAGTATCCTAAGATCTCTCACATCCCAACTGGCGATAAAAGCCTGTCCTGGGATTAAAGCCTTGGGACAAAAGCCTGTCCTGGCTCACTCACAGCTCACAGCTACAGCTACAGCTACAGCTCATAGTTCTACCCTCGCTCACCAAGCCTCTCATGGCAAGTCACAGCTGTGCAGGTGGGGGACAGTCAGAGAAGGTTTCTAGACTAACATACCTCCCAAGGCTGGGGGCCATGGTGACCACCCATAGGTGGCAGTGTTGGCGGCTGCACTGACGTCGGTGGCAAGGGAGGGCTGAGCTGGGACTTTCTGCAGGTGGCCACGGGGGGGGGGGGGTGCGTTCCCCATGGCTGGATGCCAAACCTGGAAGTGCCAATGGCACTTCTTGAGTGGGGACACCAGCACTCCACCTGTTCCCCTGCCTGTCGCCTAAGCCAAGAGCACTCACTCTCGGGGGGGAGGGGGACCAGCACTCTCAGGTGGTGCATGTACACAACCATGCACCCTTTATGTGTTGCCTATGTATGTTATGTGACTGCTCCAGACTCCAAGCTAGCACTAATACTGATCAACATTTGAGCAGCTTACAGCATAAGGTGTAACATGGCCCTTGTTCAAGCAGACTACAGCCTTCCTTCAGTCAATGGAAGTACATCTTTAAATCACTGGCAATTTTGACTCTAGTCTCAAATAATAAATCAATTCCCAAATCACAGTTGCCAACACAGATATTTTTAATGTCCTGCTATATCTCTAAAATGCTAAGATGTCTCCTTTTCTATAGGTTTTCCACCATCTCTAATTTTGACTGTGAGACAGCACTTTTTTCAAGGGAGAGAATTAGCACTATAAAGTTCAGATTTAATATGTTCACATTGTGTATTCATAGTGAAAAGTTCCCCTTCTGTTTGTTCCAAATGTGTCTTTAATTTAGATGCTGAGAGACCAAATGTTTCTAACTTAAAAATCAAACTTCTGCTTTATTGTCTTTATAGTAAGTGAGACTATTCGAACAGTGTTTTGAAGGTATTTCTACCCTTAAGGCATCCCCAGGACATAAAGCAGGGACTAGAATGCAGGGAGAACTTGGACTTCCCATGGATGAACTCCCATGAGTGTTTCCCTTCCTTACTAGTTTGAAACTAAGTTTAAAAAATATCCAGTGGCTTATGCTGATGTAGAAAACAGCAAGAGTTTCAAACTGTTTTTACAGTAAAAATGACAAAAAAGAAGTTATAAGATTTCCCAAAGGACCGATGTGTGTCTCTATATGCACAATAGGATTAAATCATAAACTTGTGACTGAAGCATCTCTTCCAGTTATTAGACTGCATCAGAATTTTAAATTTCTTTTCTTTTCTCTTCTCTTTAAGGCAATTTATAGACATCATGATTGCAAAGAAAATGTGACCCAAGTGTAACTTAGTCTATTGAGAGCCTGAAATAATAGCTCCAAACTTCAGACTCTGAAATATTAACACCAAGAGAGCCAGGGTTGTCTCACAGGAAAAGAGTACAGTGAGACCTCCCAGTGTACCTTTCCAAGTAAATGTCACTTGCCTGAGAATCTTTCTGCAGACACCCATTCCTTTGTAGGAGGAATCATTACAGAGTTGTGGGGAAGGAAGTTTCTTCTTGTCCCTTGTCACCATCCCTTGAAATGAGGATAGGCTGTTGAGGAAGAACAGTGGGGATCCTGTTATTATATACCTAAAGCCCCAGAATGCTTTAATCCTGCTGTATTTTGATTCACCCAGTCTGCTAAAGAAAACAGTATTAAGAATACTTAATACTGATCTTGAAATCAGAGGGGTTTCAAACTGAGGCTGTATAGGTGTATGTTCAAGAAAAAAGATAAGTACAAATACACAAACTATCCATCCCGCATTCAGACTACCAATCAAAAAATGGGCGGGGGACTACAAATATTTGGGGAAAAGTCACTTTGCTATTCCTGAATACAAAATAACTGCAGAAAGACTATACAAAAGGAAATATGATCTTTTTCTTCATCTCCATTGGCCAAGGTTTTGTGTTGATAAGAGCCAAATGAGAGAGGCAAGGGACTTTGGCAGAAACATAATCAAATGCAGACAAAATACAATTTTCACTGATAGAAAGAATGCCATTCATTTTTCTGTTACATCAGCAACTAGACTGAGGAATACGTCAGGCCCCAAATTGTTTTTGTCAGGTAACTCCATAGCATCATCAAACTTTGTTTGCCTAAAATGAAAATTTTTCAATATACCATTATGAAAAAAATGCCTGCATTAGTGGGACAGGGACAGCCATGAAGAGTCCAAGATACAATAGAAAAACACTTTCTTTCTTTCATTAATTCACAGAGCAAGGACCTCTAGAAAGTTCTCGGAAAGAGAACCATGCCTGTTGAGGTTGGTAAAGTCAGTATGTTTTACCTAGGTTCACACTGTCAGAGATTGTTAGTACATTTCTGAAAAGGAAGATAGATTAGCTACAGTAAATCACAATACAATCCCAATAAACATTCTGTGGACCTAGACAGCCTTGCAAATTATTACCCAGTGTCCAAAATATCTTTACTAAGCAAGTCCATTGAGGAAACAGCTGAACAAAAAAAGTAAATATTCCATTAAAAAACCCCAAAGAAATTAATCATTGTTCTGTGTCCTTAGCAAAGGAGCTCTAAGTGAAATGTTATAAATATTTGAAATATTCAGAAATATTTTGGTAAAGGACAATTTTATTTTTCTTTCTTTTATACTTTTTGTTTCCTTATTTCTAATGTCAAGAAGAGGTGAAACACATTAGGAGAAACAGTGTGAAGGGAAATAATGTAGAAGGAAATTATTTGGTCATATTTTTGTTAAGTGAAAATATTTTTCCCAATTAAAGTATTTTTAATGTATTCCCTCATTACTCATATACCACATATACTTTCCCCCAAAAAATCAGACCTCCAAATTTGGGATGCAGATCTTCATTGAGGGAGCTTATTTTTCTTCACTGGAATAAAAGCTTGAAGGTGCTGTGCTATAATGGTGGCCAAACTGGTTGCCACTCTTTGGAGCAGAAAGCACTGGGGTAGACATTTTCATAGTCTCTGCCAATGTGGAAGCAGTTGTGAAAGGGTTAACATATAGTAAATTTTTATTTGAGGAATCAGTGACCTGATTGAAGACAGTCAGCTCTTGGCCATGATGGTGGAAAAGTCTTTTTTCTACATTTTGCTTTCCAAAAATTAATGTGTCTCTTCAGTGTGGATGTATGGTATTGACAAAAAATATTGAATCTTTTATTTCCAAATATTTAATCTAAACCAAAAATGTTTAAGCTAAAATATTCTTTGTCCACAAAAAAATTGATTTTGGTCAGAATGCCCTTTTCTGCTGAAACAACATATTGAACTATTTTTGACCAACTTTGCTTTTGTCAGTATTCTGAAGCACCCCCATATTGGTCTCAGTTTCAGTGACTAGTGATATATAAGGGTGATGATCCTCCTCTCTACTAATGGAGGGGTAGGGATTTTGAAACTCCTGAATCTGCTTGTAGCATTTGTGACTAATGATTATGGCATATGACTGTGCCTTTTTAGAGATATTAGGACAGGAGAGCATCAGTAATTCTGATTCTTCCTTGCATCTTTTGAAAGTGAAGGAATTGCTTACTTATCCGTCTCCCAAACACTCACCTCTAGAATCCTATAAGACTTGATTCAATCCCTTCTCCTTTACATTGAAATGAAGTTACTTGGGAAAACTAAGAGGTCATCATTGTATTGAATTGGGTCATATATGGGTGATACAAATACTACCTGCTTTCATTTATCTGAATGCTTGGATAGCATTAGTAGTCAGCTAGAAGGTAGATATTTGAGGCTGAACATGTGAGAGAGAGAGGTGGTATTTCTTGAAATAAGGGAACTTCCTGAAGCGTTACTAAGCACCATTCTGTCACTATGTCATTTAGAAAAGTTGCCCCCGTCACCCTTGTTGCACCAGAAAAATGTTTATGGAAGCACAAAAACATCAGTAAACAGATATCCTTGTCCTTTGTCATATCACAAATGTCCCAAAATGAGTGGGTGCATCTACATGTACATTTTAATGCACATTAACCTATTTTAATGTGCATTAAAGCATCATTATAAAACCATAGTGTTTAGTTAATGAGCATTAGAATAGGCTAATGTTCATTAAGCATCACTTAAAAACCATGCTTCCTTGTTAATGCACATTAAGACAGGCTAATGCACATTTTCCTAGTACTTCAGAATGGAAGGCATCTATACACATGGTCTGGAGATGGGGGAAGGTGCTTTAACTAGAGTGGCTCCATTCAACAAGTTTTAGATGAAGTGCCCCCACTGCCATTTTTAAGTGTGGGGATGCTGATACACGAGATGCGGAAGCTGGCTGGAGCACGGTAATTACCATGCTCCAGCAGATTTGATTAACTGAGTTTGCTCTGACACACTGTAATTACAGCATGTTGGAACAGCCTCCACAGTCATATATAAGAGGTACTAGATATAACGTGAATTAACTCAAGTGCTTTAATGCACATGCAGACATGCCCAGTGAGTTTGATTCTTAGAAGTTTGTACCACTTTTTTGTGGTATATGCCTGTTCACCTCTGGCACGATTTTCAGGCAGCCTGGGGTTGCCTGTACTGTCCAGCCGCTCTGGACAGGGGATTTAGAGCATGCATTTCACACTGCAGAGCAAGGGAGCCTCAGGGGCTTGATCCAGTGGGACAACAGCCCTGGATGATATCTGTCTCTGTCAATTAATTAGGCCAGCTGTTCTGGAAGACAGTGTGGTACATCCCACTTAGATGATAATTTAATCATATTCTTCCCCTTTGTGACTTCCAGTTGGAATATAAAAAAACCCTATGCTATTATTTTAGTATAAAAACGTAACATTTCACTTAGCTTAAAGTGCCACATACTTGACCAGGAAGTCTAGAGATTAAAATGACCAGGAAATTCAGTGCTTTAGAAATGAAAACTTAATTTTTTTTATTTTTTTTTTTGCGTGGGGAACGGGGTGGAGGATATTAACACCTCTAAAAATGAAAGCAAGAAGGATGCTGAGATGAATTTTTGAAGGAAGAGAATTAGGAGAAAGAAGAGATGGACAAACTACTGAAAAAAATGCTATACTTTTAATTTTTTAAAAAGGTATACTATTGTCCTTTTGTGACTTACAGTATTTAATCATTATAAAGCAATTATATATTACCCATGATGACTGCAAGAGAAAAAGCCTCAATAGATGAATAAACAGAGATATGCACATACAGATTGCATATATTTAATTAGAGAAATATGTTACTGAGATCTGAATTTCTTTATTGAATAATTTACTTTGTTATCATAAATGTAATGATGTATTTCCTTCCAACATAACTACTTAGGAGACATGTTGATGAAGCCCAGTCTCAAGGAATGGTTCCAGAGTGAACAAAAGCTTGGATTAAATTCATGAATTTTCATGGGAGATTTTTATCATTTTGTTTTGAGTTAAGTCTTTGAATTTGATTAATTTTTGACAGTGGCATAGGAACTTATCTCCCTTTTTGGGTAGTACAGTAAGTCAGTAATAAATTTCCTTGGTACCGGTAGTAGGGGGAGATAGTTTAAAGGCCATAAGTTGCAAGCCTCCCAGATTCTAGGTCCCAGTAAGGTATAGTGTGCATTCTCATGTTTTAGACATTTCAGTATCAGAAGATATACGTATTATGTAGTGAAAATAAAGTTTAAGTAACTGTTAACTAAACCAGCTCCTCATACAGAGTACAGCTGATAATGATTGGTCAGATAGGCTTTAATGGTGCTGTTGTTAGCAAGGTGAAAGCTGGTCTGTCTTCCCAATATCATGGCCTCCAATGGCAGCTACAATTCCACTGGAACAATTAAAGTGTTAATATGAGGAGGATGCCAGATGCAATGAGAGAGAATGTGTTTTTTTGTGAGAACTGGACATATGCTGTACTGCTCACTTCAACAAGGATGACCATGGGATGAATCAGCTTCAGATCCAGAGAAAAATATGCTTTGTTTTATTCTTTCTGCATATAAAGAGATAAGAACTTCATGTATACATGCAAAAATAAATAGCAAATACACAAAACTCCCTATGAAGTAAATCAAATTATTTTTTATACAGGATCATAGTGAGGAAAGTTTCAGGTATTTCCATTTGTATATACTAGAGTATTACAGTGAAGTATTCAGTACCTATTGCTACCTAGAGAGATCACAGGAAATAATTAGTTAAAAGTTTACCCATTCATGGTAGGCCCAAACATTCACCTAAGCTACTTCCACTCACTAAACATTTTTTGACCTATCAAATTAACTGAGAGAGAAAATATTAGTACCTGAACTGCCACCCACTTATCCACACATACAAGTCAGTTATAATAATTAGGTACCTGGATAGGAATGTATGAGCATTGATCAATTATGGTTGCAAAAGAAGAAAGAATCACTCTATGTAAAAGAGCTATATGATTGCTCAGAGCTCCTGTATGAAACCTGTTGAGAGAGTCTATGGGTTAGGGCCAGAGGGGAGAACAACAAGGATCATGGTGGGAGTCAGCTATAGACCACCAGGCCAGGAGGAAGTGGTGGATGAGGCTTTCTTCAAACAGCTAGCAGAAGTTTCTAGATTACAGGCCCTGGGTCTCATGGGGGACTTCAATCACCCTGACACCTGCTGGGAGGACAATACAGCAGTGCACAGGCAATCTAGGAAGTTTCTGTAGAGTCTTTGCAACAACTGCCTGGTGCAAGTGAGGAAGTGTCCAACTAGGGGCCATGCTCTTCTTGACCTTGTAGTGGAGAATGTAGTGGGTAGCAACTTGGACTGCAGTGACCATAAGATGATCAAGTTCAGGATCCCAAGAAAAGGAAGGATGCAGAGCAGCAGAGTAAGGACCCTGGACTTCAGAAAAGCAGATTTTGACTCACTTAAGGAACTCATGGCCAGGATTCCCTGGGAAGCCAGTCTGAGGGGAAGAGGACTCCAGGATTGCTGACTGTACTTTAAAGAAATGTTACTGAGAGTTCAGGAACAAACCATCCTGATGCACAGGAAGAGAAGCAAGTATGCCAGAAGACCTGCTTGGCTTAGCAGGGAAATCTTCAGTACACTAAATCACACAGAGGAAGTTTATGAGAAATGGAAACTTAGACAAATAACTAGGGAAGATGATAAGAGTACTGCACAGGCATGTAGGGATGATCCAAAGGGAAATCCAAAGCGCAACTGGAGTTGCAGCTACCAAGGGATGTGAAGGGTAACAAGAAGGGTTTCTACAAGTATGTCGGTAGCACAGGGAAGATCAGGGAAATTATGGGTCCTTTACTGAATGGAGAGGCAACCTAGTGACAGACGATGCAGAAAAGGCTGAAATGCTTGATGCCTCAGTCTTCATAGGCAAGGTCAGTTCCCAGACTTCTGTGCTGGGCAGCACAATTTGTGAGGGAGGCAAGCAGCCCTCAGTGATGAAAGAAGAGGCTACTTAGAAAAGCTGGATGTTAACAAGTCCCTGGGTCTGGATGGAATGCACCCAGGGGTGCTGAGGAAGTTGGCTGATGTGATTGCAGAGCCATTGGCCATCATCTTTGAAAACTCGTGGTGATCAGGATCAGTCCCGGATGAGTGGAAAAGGGTAAACAGTGTCCATATTTAGAAGGGAACAAAAAGGATCCAGGGAATTACGGATGAGCCAGTCTCACCTCAGTCCCTGAAAAAATCATGAAGCAGATTCTCAAGGAATCCATTTCTAAGCACCTGGAGGACAAAAAGATGATTAGGAACAGTCAGCATGGATTCACCAGGGACAAGTCATGCCTGACCAACCTGATTACTTTCTATGATGAGGTGACTGGCTATGTGGATGTGGGGATACTGATGTATTTTAGCATGGCTTTTGATTCGCTCTCCTACAACATTCTTTCAGGCAGGCTAAGGAAGTATGAGCTGGATGAATGGACTGTAAGGTGGATAGAAAACTGGCTGGAGTATTAGGCTCAGAGAGTAGTATTCAATGGCTTGATGTCTAGTTGGAACCTGGTATAAAGTGTAGTCCTACAGGGGTCTATCCTGGGTCCAGTTTTGTTCAATGTCCTCATCAACAACCTGGAAGATGGCATAGAGTGCACCCTCAGCAAGTTTGTAGATTACACAAAGCTGTGGGGAGTAGTAAATATGCTGTAGGATAGAGCTAGGATTCAGAGTGACCTAGACCAATTGGTGGACTGGGCCAAAAGGAAACACATGATTCAACAAGAAGAAGTGCAAAGTCCTGCACTCAGTATGGAACAATCCTATGCACCAGTACAAGCTGGGGGCTGACTGGCTGGGCAGCAGCTCTGCAGAAAAGGATCTGGGGGTTATAATGCACAATAAGCTGAATATGAGCCAGCAGTGTGTCCTCGTTGCCAAGAAGGCTAGCAACATACTGGGCTGCATTGGTAGATGCATTCAGTAGGTCAAGGGAAGTGATTCTTTCCCTCTGTTCAGCACCGGTGAGGCCATAGCTCAAATACTGTGGTCAGCTTTGGGCCCCCCACTATAGAAAGAATGTGGACAGATTGGAGAGAGTCCAGTGGAGGGCAACAAAAGTGGTGAGGGGGCTGGGAGATATGACTTATGAGGAAAGACTGAGGGTACTGAGCTTATTTAGTTTAGAGAAAAGGAGTCTAAGAGAGGATGTAATAGCAGCCTTCACCTACCTGAAGGGGGGTTCAAATGAAGATTGAGATAAATTATTCTCAATGGTGGCAGATGACAGAACAAGGAGCAACAGTCTCAAGTTGCAGCAGGAGAAGTTTAAGTTAGATATTAAGAAGAATTTTCTCACTAGGGGCATAGTAGAACACTAGAACAAGTTACCCAGAGATGTTGTGGACTCTCTGTCCTAGGAGGTTTTGAAGACATGGCTAGACAAAACTTTAGCTGGGATGATATAGTTGGGAATGGTCCTGTTTGAGCAGGGGGTTGGACTAGACGACCTCCTGAGTTCCCTACCAAACCTAACTTTCTATGATTCTATGAAATTGTTACTCTGACATAAGGTTAAAATTCATAATATCTATGCTGGTATAACAACGCAGGTGTAGTTTTACCTGTTTTCCCTGGGTAATTCTACACTAGGTTCTAGTAAATTGTGGCTATGACATTTTGCATCTGCCTCTTTTATACACTAATGCATGGCAAAGTTCCTCATCTTTCATAGAATCATAGAAGTAGGGTCAGAAGGGACCTTGTAGATCTTCAAGTCTGACCCCCTGCCTGGGCAAGAGGAAAACTGGGCTCAAATGACCCAAGCCAGGTAGGCATCGAGCCGCTTCTTAAAGACCCCCAGGGTAGGAGCCAGCACCACTTTCCCTGGAAGTCGGTTCCAGTTCCTAGCTGCCCTGACTGTGAAGTAGTTCTTACAGATGTCTAATCTAAACCTACTCTCCAACAACTTGTGGCCGTTATTCCTTGTTATCCCGGGTGGCGCTAAGGGAAACAAGATCTCTCCCAAACTCTTCTGGTCCACCCTAGTGAGTTTATAGATGGTTTCCAGGTCCCTCCTCAGTCTTCTCTTGTGAAAGCTGAACAGGTTCAGGTCCTGTAGCCTCTCATTGTAGGGTCTGTCCTGCTATCCCCGGATCATGTGGGTGGGCCCTCCTTTGGACCCTTTCATTGTTGTCCACATCCCTCTTGAAGTGGGGTGCCCAGAACTGGACACAGTACTCCAGCTGCAGCCTAACCAGTGTCACGTAGAAGGGGAGGATCATCTCCTTGGCCCTACTTGAGATGAACCTGTGGATGCACGATAGGGTCCAATTAGCTCTGCCAACCATGACCTCGCATTGTTGGCCCATGTTCATCTTGGAGTCAATGATGACTCCAAGGTCCCTTTCTGCCTCCGTGCTCTCAAGAAGGGAGTTTCCCATCTTATAAGTGTACTGCCGGTTACTACTGCCCAAGTGCAGCAGCCTGCACTTGTCCGTATTGAAATGCATCCTGTTTTTGTTAGCTCACCCTTGCAACCAATCCAGGTCTTTCTGCAGTCTTTCCCTCCCTACTAGTATGCCCACCTCACTCCAAATTTTGGTATCATCAGCAAATTTGAACAGGTTGCTTTTCACCCCATTCTCCAAGTCACTGATAAAGAAATGGAACAGCGCAGGCCCAAGGACTGAGCCCTGGGGGACTCCGTTGCCCACTTCCCCCCAGGTCGTATATGACCCATCCACCACCACCCTCTGAGTACGACCCTTCAGCCAATTTGCAATCCATCTGACTTTGTAGGCATCAATGCCACAGTCGCCTAGTTTTTTAATAAGGATGGGGTGGGAGAAAGTGTCAAAGGTCTTGCTGAAGTCCAGAAAGACTACATCCATGGCAACACCTGCATCCAATTCTTTTGTGACCTGATCGTAAAAGGCTATCAGGTTGGTCTGACATGACCTGCCCCTAATGAAACCATGCTGGTTGCCCTTGAGCATCATCCCCGATGCCAGCCTGTCACAGATGTGCTCCTTGATGATCTTCTCAAAGAGTTTCCCCAGGATTGAGGTAAGACTGATGGGCCTATAGTTGCCCGGGTCCTCCCTCCTCCCTTTT
>JAGPOW010000261.1:213276053-213292940 GCA_030014935.1 Caiman crocodilus | reverse complement strand
GATGATCTTCTCAAAGAGTTTCCCCAGGATTGAGGTAAGACTGATGGGCCTATAGTTGCCCGGGTCCTCCCTCCTCCCTTTTTTAAAGATGGGGACCACTTTGGCCATCTTCCAATCACCTGGAACCTGGCCCAAGCACCATGAGTGCTTGTAAAGCCATGCCAAGGGCCCTGCAATAACCCCTGCTGGCTCCCTCAACACCCTGGGGTGAAGAGCATCTGGACCTGCTGATTTGAACATGTCCAGACCCTCCAGAAGCACTCTAACCAGTCCTCCTCAGCTTTAGGTCTTGAGGGGTTCCCCTCAAGTCCATCTTGAAACACGGTGGGGAAGTCCTGGTCCCTGCACAAGAAAACAGAGGTGAAGAATTTGTTAAAGAGGTCTGCCTTCTCCTCTTGCACAACCACCAGATTGCCCAGTGCATCTTGCAGGGGCCCCATGTTTCCCAGCACCTTCTTCATCCTCCCTGTATATTTGAAAAAGGACTTTTTATTATCTTTGATCTTAGACACTAGTTGTAGCTTTATGTCCGACTTAGCTTTCCTTACAGGCCCAACCAGTGGAGGTATACTCTTCTTTGGAGATAGCACCTCCCCTTCATTATAGTATTTCACCTGGTATTATAATCATTAATCAATTTAGCCTCATAAATCCACTCTGGGAGTAGGTGAGGCATAGACAGGACTTTTCTTTATTTTTGGAGGTGAACATGGAATGTTAAGTAAGAATGTTTCTTTAGCACAAAAAGGAAAGAATAACATCAAGAAATCAACTTTTAGCCTGAACAGGTCATCAAGTTTCTGAGATCAGAGTTCAGCTTCTAGGCTAGGGATAGACATTCAAAAAGCCTAAGCCTGAATTGATTCAATCTTTGCAGGTTAGCCTAATTTGCCTAGGCTAAATTACTTTGTAACAACACAGACACCCCAGAAATGCAGGCACATGCCATCAGAAAACAAGCCTCACTCATTAGTTGAAGCTCTTCATAAACAGCTTTTTCCAAAGGAAGGAATGCAGGGACATTACCAGCTGAGCTGTTGATTACCTCCAAAATGCCCTAAACCAGAGAGCATGCCAGAATGCTGGAGGAGTCTGATTTATTTTAAACCAGCAACGGTTCTAGGATAGATATTGCATAAACCAGTTTGAGCCAAATCAGTTAAGTCTGATACAACATTCAACCAGGTTTACCTCATACTGGACTTAGCCATTTTCAAACTGGTTTATGGCCAGGGACAGACATTACACGTAAACAGGTTTAAGTGATCAGAAACTGTGCAACTTCTGTCCCTAGCCCACATGTCTGGTGACACAAATTCAAAGTATTCCACTTCATACTGGCAGAGTTGAAGGTGACTGTGAAGTTTTGGACTGAGGCCTAAATAGCCTTCACAGCAGTAATCTGCGTGCCAATGCATGTCACAAAGATGTAAAATTGAGAAACAGTATGATCTGTCTTTCTGTATGTCAATATGAATAAATTATTTTATACCCAAATGCTAGTACATGCATAAATCGATAAACACTTTATCTCTGAGTTTCAGAAAAGCCAACTATTTACCTGTGGTAAATAGAAATACGGTGCACCTAATTCCATTTCCCATTAACCACAACAGCTCCACTGATGTTAAAGGAGTCAGTAAAGTTAATTTGGATATACAGGGTACATCTACATGTGCCCCTACAATGCTATTGTTACTGTGCCATCATTTAGTGCTTCTTATTTTTAGCCACTTGTGTCATTGCAGTAATGTGCTATGCCAAGGGAGCGCATTTGCTATGGCGATGTAGCTACAGCATCATGATTTTTGCCCACAGATGCTACATCACCATAATGCATTGCTATGCCAACATAGCATCATGTGTACATGTGCTCTCTGGAAAACTTTGTTTAAAATCTTCATGCCAGATAGCTTGCAGGCACTGGCTTCCCTCAGCTGATTTTTCATCAGACACAACAAGGAAGACTGAGACGCCTTTAAAATATAACCAAATTTTAATTTCCCCACTTAGAGAAAATTGGTTGGGATTTGTTTTGAATAAATAGTTGTAAAATAAGATAGAAGATACTCCCCTGTCTAATTATGTCAAGATATATAAAATTGGCATTTCTCTAGAATGTAGGAACTTGAATAGACAAAAATCTTGACTTGGCATCTATGTTTTGACAGAAAAATGAGATGATTCTATACTCTTTAAACTAATTCTTCTGAGGTCATCTCCCAGAATGGGAGGGGGAAAGAGGAATATTTACCTTCACATACACAAACAAGAATATTTAATTGTGTGGTCCAGCATCAAGGGTGGGAATTATGTGTATATGTGCATATGTGCATGGCCACAGATAACTTTTTATAAGAATTTCCATTCTGACCTACAGTATTCACTTGCTTGCAACTTTGAGATCTTTAATCTTTTGATTGCATTGGTTAAAATACATTTTTCTCTTCCCAATGCTGATTTTCTAGAGCTGTTGTTCATTTTGTTGTTGTTGTTTCTTAGATTCATAGATTCATAGGTTGTAGAGTCAGAAGGGACCACAAAGGATCATCTTGTCTGACCCCCTGCCCTTGGCAGGAAAGAGGACCAGGGTCAGATGACCCCAGCCAGGTGATTATCAAGCCTCCTCTTGAAGACCACCAAATTAGGTGATAGTACCATCTCTCTTGCAAACCCATTCCAGATTCTGGCTACCCTTACTGTAAAAAATTTCTTCCTAATATCTAACCTAAATCTAAACTAGTTTGCACCCATTATTCCTAGTTACTCCCTGGGATGCTGTGGTAAATAGCTCATCACCAATTCCCTGTTGTCCTCCCTTGATAAACTTGGCTACAAGGTCTCCCCTCAGCTGTCTCTTGTGAATGCTGAGGAGATCCAGATCTCTCAACCTCCTCTCATAGGTTCTTTCATGGAGGCCACTAATTGTGCGAGTGGCCCTCCTCTGAACCATCTCCAGATTCTTGGTGTCCCTCTTGAAGTGCGGCACCCAAAACTGGACACAGTACTCCAGCTGTGGCCTGACCAATGCCGCATAGAGGGGGACCATCACTTGCTCATGACCAACAGATCATCCCTTGATCTGTTGGTCGTGCATCTGCAAATACATGACAAGGGGTAATTGTCTTTGTTGATGGCCTCATTACACTGCTAGCTCATGTTCATCTTGGAGTCAACTATGACTCCAAGATCTTTCTCAGTCTCTGAGTTGCTGCAGAGGTCATCCCCCAACCTATAGGTGTGCTGGGGATTCCTCCTTCCTAGGCGGAGTACCTTACATTTACTTTTGTTGAACTGCATCCTATTTCATTCCACCCATTGATCCAACCTGTCTAGGTTGGTCTGTATCTGCGCCCTGCCCTCTGGTGTGTTAACTTTGCCCCATAACTTGGTATCATCTGCAAACTTGGACAGGGTGCTCTCCACATCCTTGTCCAAATCGCTTATGAAGATATTAAATAAGATCAGTCCAAGGACCAAACCCTGCAGGACCCCACTGCCTACTTCCTTCCAAGCCAAGAAGAACCCAGGCCACCACCACTCTCTGGGTGCGGTCCCTAAACCTTTCATAATGATTGGTTTCTAGTATGGGAAGTCCACTTTGCTTGTATTTAGAAAAGAATGCTGTGTTCTGTTTAAACAGGTAGCGGAAAACTCTGTAGAGAGATAGGAAGTTGAAGTTTGTTATGTTATTACAAGGAGAATGGCCCTTGAGTGCTCTGGTGAGAACTGATGTTGATTTGACAGAGTTCTGAGCCTTTAAATGTTTCACTCTGTGTATGAGCAGAACATTTTCTGCACATATTTTTTCAGAAACCCTGTGGGTGAGATCTTCAAAAGTGTTTTACATGGTTTACATGCTGTTCCCACTGAACTCTAAGGGATTTTTGCTATTAATTTCCACCAGAGCAGAGTTAGGTCAGCGATGAACACTTTTGATAATAGCTTCCTTGAACATATACATGGACTGGGCTACATGCCTGTTCATTGCCAAATTTCTTGTGTAAAAAAAATGTACTGAAATTGAGACATTTGCATGAATTGAGAGAGAAGTCAGCCAGTGGAAGAGGCAAAGCTAACAGTCATAAGCAGTTTCATTACAGTGTGAGCCACACATTCTCACAGTATTTTAGGCTAATACAAAGTCTAGTAATTGGACAGTGTGTAAGTAGTCTGCAAGCTCTCTAGTGTGTCTAACTGTATCCCATGATTCAGAAACCAACACAACTGTGTCAGAGAAGCAGTAAATGCATGTAGTTAGGTCTGAAATATTGTATATTGTTAAGAAAGACAGGGAGTTGGGGACCTATGTGGTTTATTTCTGTGATGGTTGCTGTGAAAAGTAAAAGACACCTAGGTGATAATGTAAAAGGGTTCTTTTAAGTATAAATAGTTTAAACTAAACAATATTAGAGCTGAGACCTGATATAAGGGTATCAGACCAGTATTTCACTCTGAGGGTAAAATATAGTTGATGAAATGAGAGAAGGTGATGAGAACTGGTTCTCTGGATACCTTCTCTGACCCTGAACAGGTCATCAACAGAAGGATTTAATTTCTGAGCAATAACTAATTGTTGATTATTTCTACATTAGAATATAGCCTCTTTTTATTTAAATAAATGGCTTTGTTACCGTTTCATAAACTATTTAAAATTATGTTGCAGCTTTAATTGTAACCTATAGTGAAAAACATGCCAAGTGTGTCCTGTGGTTCCCTGTTCCCTTTACAGTATTACTGACCAATTGTTTCAAATAATTATCTGTTTAATGCAGAGAAGTGATACTGATAAATGTAGGATCCTGTCTCTCACTGACTTTTAAAGGATCATCAAGATACTATATATGATTGATCTAAGTGGAATAAAAAATCCTC
This sequence comes from Caiman crocodilus, assembly GCA_030014935.1. Classification (NCBI taxonomy): domain Eukaryota; kingdom Metazoa; phylum Chordata; order Crocodylia; family Alligatoridae; genus Caiman; species Caiman crocodilus. The sequence goes on along the minus strand of JAGPOW010000261.1, from coordinate 213,288,065 downwards.
TCCTGTGCAATTTATAAATCAGGACATTTGGTATTAATCTGCCTTCTGCAAACTGAACCAAACCCAACTTTTGGGAAGATATCCACATTAAACATAGATGTGCTCTGCGTAAGCCACAATATGCAGTTGCAGCCAATTTGGGTTCCAGTCCAAAAGACTAAAATGCTCTTTATCCAGCTGAAAGGGAGACTTCTATTTAATTCTGGAACATTTTTCCTCAGAAATCGTTGCATGTACTTTCTATAAATGTAAACATCAGCTGTTGCTATGCCCTCATTTTATTTTAACCTGAACTGTATTTACTATACCTAAGGATAATTCACATGGAGCAAAGAGCCTTAATATTTGTATTTTAAAATAAATATTATGAATATCTCTCTCAAGGGAAGAAAATGTTTAGATAACCTGCCTTTCACACAGAAAATCTGGTTGCACAACCTTCAAGCCAGCACTTCTTCCCTGTCTTTCTAACTGAGAAACAGCACTACATATAAAAATTCAATGCCTCCTGGCCACACTTAAGAAACCCTATTTCTTTGTAAAGGGGAAAACGTATGGAAGCAGTAAATAAATTATGATTGCCAAAGATCAGAGGAATTTTTACACAAGACCAAAGCAAGTTAAGCTCATGCTTTGATACAAACCTGTTAATAATTCAGCACAACGGTAATCTTGGCATCCCTAAAATTCCTAACAATGGAACGGTCCTTCAGGGTATTAGCAGATGATTAACAATTATTTTAAGTCATTACTAACTGACCTCTCTAGAGGTAGCATAAAGTAGCATGTATAATTTCAGCAGGATGTATTACTATTCCTTAGTTTAAAAGTTCTCTAAGTCGCCTTTGAAAACACCAACATTTATTCAACTATTGAATAAAGCACGAGATACTCCCTTAGTTAACTGTTTCTTTTTTCTCTAATTTTGAAGGCAGTCAAACTGAGCTGCTTTTATTCTTTTGGAAACTTTTTAAGGCATATTGAACCATAATTTTAAGAACTGCATCTTAATTAAGTAGCCTTTGCAATTTCAAGCCAGTTGCCAATGAGACGAATCAAACAAAAGTCATTGCTGAGTCCCGTCCTTCCTGAAGAGGACTTCCAGGGCAAACATTGAGTCATCAAGAAAAGCTGCAGCTTATTTATGTACTGGAAATCTTTAACAAAATAGTCATCTGAGAACTCTAAACAATTACAGAGTATCAAATGTTAATACAGGTTATTCTTTTAGGAAGACTATTTCCAATATCTATATAATTGATAATGTGGTATATAAATAGAACTTTTACACATGGACATGTTAACAACACACTGAAAGTGTTACTGCTCTGAAAGACAAGGCCTATGGAAGTCAATGAAGTTATGATAAAATACCACCTAAAGCTCTTAGCTTGGTCAATATTGAAGCTAATTAATTTCTTCTAAGGAACAGTTATCAGGCTAGATCATCAGCTGGTGTAAATCAGCATAGTTTCATGCTGGAACACCTGTGATTTACCCCAGTGAAGAATCTGGACTATTATGCTGCCAGCTCATTTGCAATGCAAAGTTTAATTTGTTTATTTTTTCCTTATTTTCTCATTTGTGCTAATTATTGTCTGTAAATTTGAAGTGATCAGTGGTTATGCAAAATCCTATTTAAATAAAAGGTGGAAGAGTCTGATTCAAAGTGCTTGCTTAAAAAGCAGCAGTCAGGAAATAGTCATGAGATAGCAAAAAAGTGTACTTCCAGATGTGCATTAGTTGGAATTTTGCAGCAGGGCCAGCTAAAATATTTCTTTTCCAGCATCTGTCTTCATCTTCAGAACTAGGTAGAAATTCAGTGGAACAAACACCTGATTATCCATTACTAATGAGCCAGATATTCTCTGCCATTTAATTTGCTCTTTCATAACTTCATACAGTATATTATGTTTAATTCTGTGTCAGTCAGTCCACATCCACTTAATGAAGAAAGCTTTTCTTTCATCCCTTTCATTCTAACACCAGTAAATGGCTTTGAAAAGTAATATGGTCCATTATTCAAAGAAGGTTTTCAAGATGGTTCACAACAGGTTAATGAAAGATATCTAATGCTCTTATTAGACCAATCATATTTATAACAGAGAAGAGCACAGGAGGGTCACAATGCTAATTGCATAGGAGGTCCAGCCAGAAGGCATCTTTATCTTAGAATTGAAGACACACCAAGTTTGACTAATCACCCACAGTGTATTTGCAATTAAAATAACACTGTATTAACCCTGCCAATGTGAGGTATCAATATTTTATGTGTGGCTTGACAGTTCTAAGCTGAACATTTGTGGTGCTGGATATCAAGTCTACGTATAAAGAGAGAGTTTCTTACTCCACTTTAGCAATGTGACTGAGAGAGCTACAGAAGATGAAATTAAGAGGATCTTAAAAAAAATTCAGTGTTTCTATCCATGTCAATAGCCAGTCTTATGTTATCCCTCTTATTTTTCTTTACATAAGTTCCTTTTCACCTGAAAACTCAAAATCTGGGATGTTTAGGCCAGGGACTGATTCTCCATCCTAGGAAGACTGGTCTGATACAAAGCCTTTTGTCAGTGTAAACACACTGCGCGCATCCAAACATGCAAGCACATGCACTTGCAGCAGCTCAAATAGAAGTAGTGCAAATTTGAGCCAGGGCTTTTTGCCTCAGCGCACATGCTTGGACATGCATTTTGTTGTGGATCAAATTGTTCTACTTGGGGCAAAATAACACTGTCTGGCTCCTTCCGGATCTTCAGTCAGGGGGAGCTAGAGCCTGGAGCCAGCACCTGTGCTGTTCCCAGCAGTATAAAAAGCTACTTTGGCAAGTAGCTCAGGGCTACTAGCTCTTGGGAGCTTCTAGGGCCCAGCCAATTGGTACCTGGGGACACTACCCCGTGTGCCAGCTGAACTGATGAAGCAACCCTGAGAGTTCCCTGCACCCTCTACTCACTGCAGCAGTCTGGCAGTGGGGGGCTGCTGCTTGGCTGTGACCTACTGTGTACCTGCCAGACCCGGATGAGGACTATACAGCCAGTAGAGGCACCTGCCCCTCTGGGCCAGCTGCCAATGGGCTGTGGCTGCAGAGTTGGCCTCTGTGCGGTACTACTGCCATGTGTGCCCCCTGCCTGGCCATCTGGGCAGCTATCACCCGGAAGATGTTCTGGGTGTGGTGTCCTGCTTTGAACTGTCAAAGCATGTCCTCCTGGCCCCATTTGGCTAGGAGGTCAGCCACAGCCAGCTGGGTCCAAGAGGCCAGCTCTGAGCAGGCAGGGTCCTGCCACTGGCCTCCCTAGCAGGAATTCTGGTGTTCCCTATTGGAAAACTGAAAAATCCCTGATAAAAAAAAATCTCAAAGTCACTCTGTAAAATACCCCCAAATCCATGTTCCTCCCCAAGTAAAACAAAAGACCACTATAAAGAGAGAGAGTGAGACAGAGACAACGATCAGTTGGGCAGTGTTTTATTGATATATCTACAGTGTTAAAGCAAGTCTCTTATCATAATAATAAAGTGAACTGTAAATAAATGTTTCATGAAAACATATTTTGTTACCCTCCCGCAGGGTGAAGGACCCCATACAAGGGTTTTGGCCCCCCAACAGGGGGTTCAGCCCCCACACAAGGTATTTGGCCCCCCAAAAGGGGGTTCGGCTCCCCAAAAGAGGTTCAGACCTACACAAAAGGTAGGGCCCCTCAACAGGGGCTCACATACCCCAACCCAGGCAACCAATTGCTGCCCCACCTGGCTCTATCCCCCACCAGCTGCTGCAGCCCTCCCATGGCTGCCTCTACCAGCCCCACCCCCCATGCCCCCAGACCTCCAAATGGATGCCCCACCCAGCCTCACCCCCCAACTTGCACTCCCAAGCTCCCAAGGCTACCCCCACAACCCCAGGCACCATCACTTAAAAAAATAAACCCAGAAAAAGAATAGAAAAAATGGAAAAAAAGCCTATGCTTACCTTAGAAGGGGGGGGGCTCCAGGGCTTCCTGGTGAGCTCCTCAGGCAACACAGAACAGCAGGGGGCCAGGAGGGCCTGGGCAGGGGCCACTGGGTCTGTCAGCCTTCCCTGCACTGTGTGGATGGGGCCCCAGTAGGTAGATAGCAGTTCATAAGTGCCGAGAGGGATTGTTTGTTTCCTTAAACTATGGGGTGAGGGGCAGGGATGGGCGGGCTTGAGGGAATGGGGCCAACCAGGGCAGGGGGAGGGGGACTCGAGGGAGCAGGCAGGGGGAGGGGCCAGCTGCAGCAGGACTCAGGGGCCTGGCGAGGGCTGGTTGGGGGAGGGGCCAGCCACCGCAGGGATTGGGGGAATGGCAGGGGGAGGGGTCAGCTGCAGTAGGGATTAGGGGCTTCAGGGGGGGCTGGCGGTGGGAGGGTTGGGTGTGGCGGGGGTTGGGGACTTGGGGGGGCTGGCAGAGGAGGAGCCAGCTCGGGCAGGGGTCGGGGGTCTGGGGGTCCCCCCATGGTCCCCTCTCCCCTCTTCCAGCCCCCTGACCCCTTACTCACCCACACCAGAGTCCTGGTACTGAATATGCGGCCTGGCCAGTCACATGTTTCAGCTCCAGGGCAAGAGGCCAGCCATAGAGTGGGGCCAACCTAGCAGGCAGAGCATCTCCATTGAGGACCCAGCCTCTGGCTGCCTCATGGTCCAGGACCATGCCCTGCCCTGGTTTTTTAAACTTCATTGTTTTTAGACCCTGGGATATCCAGGGGTCTAATTTTCTTCCCACGCTGTAAGTTTGCAACACGGGGAACATTTTTTAATTCCCGCAAAGGGGTTTGAGGTGGAGCAAGAGGCATGTGCACACTCATCTGGACGCACCCATTGGGTGCATCCACACATGCAAGCACATGTGCTTGCCACAGCTCAAATAGAAGTGGTGCAAATTTGAGCCACAGCTTTTTGCCTCAGCACACATACTTGGACATGTACTTTGTTATGGAGCAAATTGTGCCACTTGGGGCAAAATAATTCTGCCTGGCTCCTCCCAGATCTGCAGCCAGGGGGAGGTAGAGCCTGGGGCCAGAGCCTGTGCTGTTCCCAGCAATATAAAAAGTTGCCCTGTCCTGACCCCAGCAAAAAGCTGCCTTAGCAAGTAGCTCAGAGTTCCTTGCTCTCAGGAGCTTCTAGGACCCAGTCAATTGGTACCTGAGGACACTACCCCTTGTGCCAGCTGGACTGCTGAAGCAGCCCTGAGCATTCCCTGCACCCTTTACCCACTGCAGCACTGTGGCAGTGGGGTGCAGGGATGCTGCTTGGCTGTGACCTGCTGTGCACCTGCCAGACCTGAAAAGGGATCAGGGAACTTGGGAGGGTTGGGGCTGGGCAGGACAAGGATTGGGGGGATCTGGGGAGCAGGCAGGGGTTGGGGCCAGACAAGAAAGTGATTGGGGCTTGGGGTGGTAGGCAGGGAGTGAGGACAGGCAGGGCAGGGCTGGGGGAATAAGCAGGGCTGGCAGGGATTCCCCTTTCCCCCCTCCTCCAGCCTCTCTTGAGTCCTTACTTAAAGGCATTGGAGCTGCGGTGCTGAAGCAGCTCCTTCAGCACCAGGGCAAGAGGCCAACTGTAGAGATAGTCTGGTTGTTGCAGGGCGCAGTCTGGGACTGTACCCTGCCCTGCTTTTTTAAACTTTGGGGTTTTTTAGACCCCTGGATATGCAGCGCGGGGAGCATTTTTTCATTCCCATATGTTCCTCTTGCTTCATCTCAAAGGGGTTTGAGACAGGGCAAGAGGCATGTGCGTGCCCATCTGGATGCACCCATTTTGTCTTCAGCAGTCTCTGGATCAATCCCTAATTTATAGAACTATGAGTAACGTTTCCATCATTTTTCATATGACATTGGTTGATTGTCTTGAAGCTAAAGTTAATACAGGAGGCTTTGCTAAGTGGAGGAATATATGATCCATTTAAAGAAGCTTATGAGTTCACTTCAGGAAGCAGATCCTCATTTGGTGAAAATTGGCATAGCGCCTTTAAAATTACTTGAGCTATAGTGACCAATATTGAAGCTAATTATTGATGCTATATTGACCTGATTCATAGTGTGAAAAAATTAGCAAATGCCAGGTATCACTAAATTTATGAAAGAATATAGCACATTCAGATTCATTCCTGTTGGCTTTGGTTATCTAAAGAGGACACTGTTCACCTCCAGTACTCCCTCACACTCATTGTCTGTCTCTTCATGATAGTACTAGCATTCATTTGCTCCACTGCTATTAAATTTGTGATAGCTCATCTATAAAGCACACAACTGCTACTTTTGACTCTTTTTGAAAGCCCATTCAACTGTCATCACTGAGAACTGAAAAAACTTTTGATGAGAGCTGTGTATACTCCAAATGCCCAAATCAAACAACCTAGAATTATCATGTCACCTTCTAGCAACCTTTACCAGATGCATTATGCCCAATAGCTAAGTCCCTTTTTCTATTCTACTTTATATGTGCAATGACAAAATACAAACAACAGTACTCTTAAAAATGGATTTTTATAATACACTACCAGTTCTGTGCAGGTTCTTTGTACAATCTCAGTGTTTTTGTTATAGGTTTTCACTCTAATAGATTTTTTCTCTTGTTGGTAATGTAGATAGTCCCAACTGTTTCAAATATTTGTTCACTGACTGTCATAATAGATATAATATAATATAAATACAATGTAGATATAATCCATCTCTAGGTCAAACCCTCTAGATTCAGGCACAATAGCTTTGTCCATTATAGCTGTGATCTTACTTTTCCATTTAGTAAATCTTTAAATGGTACTATGTCAATTCATATACTCTTCCACAACTTTTTCAAGCAGTTTGTTACTAGTATATAATTCTTCTAGGGTATTCTACAGCCAAAAAATATTTAAAGTCTGAAACATCCTATCCCTGCTTCTGAAATATATATCCCTAATGATAGGTTTTCCTTTTTGGTTTTGTTGGGTATCTATATTTGCTTTCTTAGAAATGTTTAGGAAAAATTGTTGTCCTTATAAATCAAAGGAGTTTCAGATTCTGAAACTCTGAGCCAGGAACTATAGACTCTGATGTCTAGAAATCATGATGGAATAGCAGTTACTTGCTTATGGTACCCTGTAAATTAAGATCCTAATCAGAACTGGATGAAAACCCACGATCTATTTCAGAAAGGCTTTCAAGACTTTGTTATTTTTGTTCTTCACTAGCACAAAACCAAGGCTTCAAAATTACATTTTTACAAAATGAAATTTTAGCACAACTTCCATTATGAAAAGCAAAAATGTCATGTTTGGAGTTAGGTCCTGCAATTGACCTAAACATCAGATACTTTTCTGATGACAATATTTTGGAAATATGTTCATCTGCAAAATATTTAAGTTTCAATGGAAAGCCTGTTTTCCAATGTTTTGTCAAAAATGTTCTGACTAACTCTAATCCCAGTGCCCAGCTACCCAGATCTCCTACTGAATCCATATATTGGTGGTGGTCAGTCAGCATCTCTGAATTTATACAGCTACCTTTCAGTTTGTACATTTGAAAATGTTGATGCCAGTGACAGGCAGATTCTAATTTATACCATGCCCCCATTTATGCTGCTGTAGTAATGTAAAACTGTATCTATTTTAGTTCCAAATTTGGTCAAAGGGGCCTTACCATAAATGAGAACTTGCCTCAAGTATATTCTAACATGAAGAAACTGTTCATTATTCCTAAACAAAAAAAGTGATACAAAAACAGTCTATTGACTTCTCTTTTTGAAAGAAAGAGTGTTGATGTTGCTTCATCAAGATGGGAATCCTAAAGTAGTTACCAGAAAGAGACAGTTCTGGCATTTAGTTAGAAAGGTTTTCAGCAGTTCATCAGATTTCTATATGTCACTATAACTGAAGAACAAAGGGCATAGACAGAAGTTACATTTGCTGCATGATCATCCCCTTGAAAGTGCTCTACAGCCATGCCATGACAGATGTGCACAGCTGCAGAGTACTTTTAAAGTGGTTGATCATATGACAAATTAATCCTCATCAAATGAGGGATCAGATGAAGGTGCTCCACTTTAGAGTGGCTTGAAGAAATTGTGTTCCCTAGAGTTAATGTGTCATGTGATTGGGGCTGTCTGCAGGAAGGGAGCGGGGAGAGGGGAGGGGGAGCAAGCTGTGTGCTGGGGTTTGCTGAGCCTAAGTTGGCGAAGGTGGATTGGAGGCCTCTGCCTTGTATCCTCCCTCCCCATCAGGCTCCCCACCTCCAGCTCAGACCAGGCAAACCCCAGCCTGCAGTTTGTTCTCCCTCCCCTCTCCTCACTCCCTTCCAGCAGGAAGTACCAGAGCTGAGAGCAATGGGGGACTTGCTCCCCCATTTAGGGGGAAGATCAACTCCTCTGCTACAGGCAGGCTTCTTCAAGCAGGCTTGATCCCCCTCTACCCCTGACTCAACAGGAGAAAATCTGTTGCATTGCTGGAAGCACTCTTAACTCATGGCACTGTATGTAGATGACACGCGGGTGGGGCATGTGCCCCCCATGAAATTGGCCATTGCTGGCTGGGGAGTGCAGAGCACCAGCCAGTATCCCTCTGAGACTCACCAATGGGACTTCCGGTCAGCAATTGACTGCTAGGAGACCCTACCCCCCACATCGACAATCAGCCGCTGGTGCCCCTCCAGAGCCAGGAGGTACCAGTTACCCATGGCACTTCATGTAAACTGTTAGAGTAGGGGCCTGAATGTCTCTCAGTGCCCAAAGAAGGTAACCTCACTTTCCTCCCCAGCCTTCACGGTTTCCTTAGTTCATTTGTCAGCACTTTGCTCTTCTTTTTTTGGTCTTCTGGGGTTGAATGCCTTTCTCCAGGCCCTGCAAGAAGCTCCCCATAAAATGCAACATTGTAACTGAAGATGAAACAGAAAGCTAGCAGACAGTAGTTACCAGGCAGCACAGAGGAAAGGGAGGGTGTGGATCATGATGGTGGTCTCAAGCCCTCCTAAAAATAAACAAGGGAGTATAAAAACTCTCATGAATTTGTAAATCATTTAAAAATCTAGCAAGATACACGGCTTATTCCAAGGCTTCATTCCAAATGAAATCTTTTAAATTAGTCAATCTTAAAACTAAATAAAAATAAAGCAAGCAATGTCCTTTTAAATAGCCAAAGACAAAAAGTCTTCTTACAAATAGAGGAAGAAGAGTCCAGCAGGCAGGAGGCCAGGAGGGTTGTGGTGCATTTAATATCTCATTTATTACCATGTACTTGGGCCGTTAAGCTTCTTTAGCCACAGCCACACAGGGGAGAGAGCATACGCCAGCCTTGAGCTAAAAAATTCAGTGTGTGGCTGTTGATGAGCTGATCACACTTTAAAGTGCCTGATGAATTAGGCATAAAGATCTGTATGATGACGAGAGTTAATTAGCATGAGCACTCTCATCCTGTAGATCGATACATTCCCAACCTACAGTGCATCCAAGGTGGGGAGGGGGAAAGGTTTCTATGGGCCAGAAAACATCTTGCTGAATAGACAGTACAGCTGAGAGCTGCTTCCTCTGTTGCTTTTCGCAAGGTGACAGGCTGTGGATCATTACAAATGAATAGAGTCCACTCTCTTGAAGCCTATCTTACAATATAGCATGATAAATCTACAATGAGGCCAAAAGGAATAATTTATAGTTAAATGTTCAGCTGCTTTAACTAAAATATATTTACTAAAAACTTAAATTCCTGTGGTTTGAAAATGTCACAAAATGCTATGTGATTTTTCTATGCTTCTTGGTCTCATCTGGCCAGAAAATAAGAAAGGAAAGTCTTTAGGCTTGGTTCACCCCTGTTAGTAGCTGGGATGTAAGATGTTCCTTGTGCATTGGCCCTAGGAAACCCTGGGGGATTCTACCTACCAATGAAGGTGATGTTTGAACATAGTAGCACATCTACACAAGATTCTTTACTTGGGATTAGAGCACATACCTGTACAGTAAGCATCACTGTCTACATGTGCAGACACTTACTGCACAGTAATTTGCTCTAATCGTGAGTAAATTTGCTACCTGTAAATACATACCGTAAATGTACTTGTGATTACTTACAGCGCAGTACAGCACATGCAGACAGTTGACCAGGAGCAGATGTGGTCCCAGTCAGCCTGGCAGCAGTGTGTGAGAGATTACTTCCACCCCTAGGACCTGCCTGCTGCTGGTGTGATCTCTGCCACCAGAGCCCAGGAAGGGAACTCCCAGCCCCTCTTCTGCAACTACAATTGTGGAGTGGGCTGGGAGAGTCTTATCTCCCAGCCTCAACTGTGCAACAGTGGAGCTGAAGCTGTGAGATTCTCTGAGCCAAGGCTGGGAGATAAGAATTTCACAGCCCTTGCTCCACAATTGCAACTTCAGAGCAGGGACTGGGAGCTCCCTGCTGATGGGGCAGAGGGACACTGTCTCCACCCAGGCTCTGGTGGCAGAGCTCACCCCAGTAGCAGGCAGCAATCAGAGAAGGGAGCAATCTCCCAACCCCCACCAGGAGATAGCTATCTCCTGGCCCCATGCTTCCTGCCAGCAGACCCTAGAGCTTCCTCTGGCCACTGCATGGGGCTGCTGCAGGGCTGACAGCGGTGGGAGCAGCCTGTTGCCATGAGGGGCAAATCTGCTTCTGCTTCCCTGCACATATAGATGCCTGCCTGGGGTATGTTTTTTTTAGAGTAAATTACTCTAGAGTAAACCCACCTTGGAGCATTTGCACATGTAGATGTGTCCAGCATATCCTTAAGGGATTCTGACTTGAACCCCATCTCCTTTCACTACTATCTTTTTTTTAGGTTTGGTTAACCTGGCTTCAAATTGCTACTTAAACAGGAAGCACTATAACTGGTGTTGTTGCAATCCAATTCTAATCCCACTCCAGGAAGATTTTACATCCCTCTTAGAGGCCCCTCAAAACAGAATGTGCCAGATCAGTGTCAAAATCCTGTTAGAAAAGGATTCCTCACACACTCCTCCCATAACTTTGGTGGAGCTGAAGGCATGGTAAAAATATAAGGCCTGGCTCATTTGTTCCCAAGCATGCCTTATGGATTTACTCATACTCATACACATCAAACCCATAAATATGTGTGAGACTATTCTGGAGTCATCCCCAGTGGTCACTTTCAAGTATGTCAGAGACTGGAGCAATCTCACCATCCTATTTCCAGGTTTGGTGTGTGCAACTTGGTAGTGAAAGAATGCAGGTTCCACTTCTCTAGACTCCTAGATTTTTTTCTTCACTATACCAGGACTTGCTATGTACAAGACAATACAAGGTAATGACTTTGGGCAAATCAATCAGACATGCCACTCCTCTTTCTTTTCTGTTACACTGCTGAAAATGAGAAGTAACTCCCCTGAAATCCATGCTAGCATGAAGTCAGTACGACTAATTTTACCTATTTGTAAAATGGTCAGAATTATTGTTGGAGTTAGTAGTGATCCCTATATTTGGTTTGCCTAATTTTTCTACTATCAAAGACTTTTGTAGCTTGTTACTAGAGCACCTCCATTGTTTGTAAAAGTCTTTGAAATCTGACAAGGACAACTGGCCTAGAGGTATTCTTTTCCCTTGTCCCATGAAATCTTGTTTGGGTTTGGCTGAGTTACAGACTTTTTGAAAAATCACTATTTATTTTCTTAGTTCCTTGGAAAAAAAATTGTCAGCCTGACAAAATACATCTTGAACATAGACATCGTTTGTAGCCAGAGCCACACCAAAAGCAAGAACACAAGTGCATATTAGACTGGAAAAATCTGAGAGCTGCTGTACCAGCTGGAGATGCAGCAAAAAGAGGAAAGTGGAATTGACTTAGTTCTCATGTTATAACTTTCCCAGAGCTGTAGTACTATAGTTTTTCAGGCCTGTTCATTTATGCCATTCTCTGGTGGCACTGTACAAAAGACAGACTCTCTCTTGTGTTCTCTTCCAGGTTGGTGAACCTCCTTCAGCGGGCTTTAAACTAGGCTCGCCGGGGGAGGGGGAAGATGAGGGCGGAGGAGACGTTGAACTGCCAGGCCTAGCGACAGCCAAC
>JAGPOW010000261.1:213239215-213275953 GCA_030014935.1 Caiman crocodilus | reverse complement strand
AGCACCTTGCTGGGGTCATCTGACCCCGGTGCTCTTTCCTGCCAAGGCGGGGGGTCGGACTAGATGACCTGCCCAGGTCCCTTCTGACTCTAGATACTACTATGATGATGAAAAGACCAACATGGAGTTCATTTACCACTTTCTGAAGTAGTACATGGAGCAAGAGCTGTTCATTTATCAGACTGGGGAGAAGATTTCAGGCTGGGAACATCTACATGTGCAATTAGCATAGCTGAATAAACTCTAATGCAGTCCGTATCAGAGTTTATTGCTCCTGGGAGCCATGTTTGCACATGTGCCCAAGACCACAGCACATTGAGCCAGGGTGGAGCAGCCCTGGCTGATAGGGGGCTCAAGGAGTCAGCCTGCTAGCCCAGGGCTACTCCGACCTAGCTTAGCATGCTGCAGAGGGGTTGGCTGGGGCACAAGGGTGCTCCAGTGTGAGGCTAGCTGGCAGGCAGTCCCCACACTGAAACACCCATGTGCCCAGCCACCCCTGTCAGCATCTGCGTATGTGTTGTAGCAAAGTAAATAACTCCACCATAAGATAGTACTTGTGTCAGGCAGTACTATCCTACAGCGGAGTTAATTAGTTTACTCCATTCTTATAACACAGCATGTGTACATCGTGACATTTTACTGTCATCTCAGCAGTAAAGGTGTGTGTAAACATGCCAGTGAGTGCTACATCTGACCATAACTTGTTGGCTTATCTTCCTTCTTGGAATAAAAAGAGCTCTATTCCTGCTGCTGCTTAATATAGTTGGTAAGCTTGATCTTTTTTGTTTTTTAATTTTTGTGGGAAAAAAAGAGAAATCTTTGACAATGTATAGCTTTTAAGCAAAAAGCTTCAAAATTGAATACTCCAGTCAAAACTTGAAAAAAATTGTAAAAAATTAAACTTTTGTCTAAAAAATTTCAGTTCAGAAATGGCATTTGGGAGCTTCATGGAATCTATACTTTAATTGCTACCTGGCCTTGTCTCTGTGTTGGTTTCTCTTGCTGAACTACAACCCATGAGGCCAAGCTGTCTCACTTTTTGATGAGCTGCAACTCCACTTCATGGAAGTCTGTAGCCATGGTCCATCATGACTGATGCACCCCTGACTTTAGTCCCTGGCCCATAGAGGAGAAGAGGGATTGAGTAAACTAGAGTATTATCTCAGGAGGCACCAAAGTGGTATTTCAAATCCTTCCCCCCCCCACTCCCCACGTCTTTAATTGATTCTTTTGTTGTTATTTATTGACTGAAAACAAAAAAGGTTTAAGTATTCAGGTTTTCAACAAAAAAGCATATACTCCTAAAAAAAAAAGTCAAGCTATTGAACCCCCCCCAATTCTCCATCAAAACACAACTATTAGTGTTTATAAGTATAAACTTTGAGTAGCTCCAATAGTTTATGTTAAGGAAAAATGGTTACACTGAAATCTGTGCTGAAAGCTCACGGTTAAAATTCTGATGATGCATGATGCAGCACTCCTTTTTTTTCTTTCTTTCTTTTTTCTTCTTCTTCTCATATACTTATATGCTACCTTTCTACTAAAATGGCACCCTTGTCTATGCCTATATCTCCTGGGCACTATTGTAACAACAACCACAACCACCATCGACTAACAATGATTCCTTTTTTTTAAAGCCTAGGAATCTAATGAAGTAATACATTATTCACTGTGCAATTCTGTTGGTGGTTTATATGTTGTACTTTAGCTATTATTGTATTACTTTCCCAGTGTTTGTTTTCATTACACTGTAGTTTCATTCCCTGCTCTCCACTCAGCTAATATTCTGGTCAATAATAATGTTCAGTTCTTGAAATTGCATTTAGCTGAATACTGTCTAAGGGGGCAGTCAATTTACAAGTTCTGTTGTCTTGACTGTACCCACAGACACATACACGTGAAGCACTTCACATTCCACTTCAATCTGGAGCGCTTCGAATTCAGAGCACTTCAGTTGTTTGTAGATGTATAGCTCTAAACATTCCCCCTTGCTGGAGTGCTTTAAAATCACAGAGCAACATGTACCATCAGTTTTCTCCAACAAGGGAGTGTGAGAGGGGCTTGCTCAGACCTCCAGTATCTTTCCCCTCCCTCCTCACTGGTGCTTCAACCCCTCACCCTGAAGTATGGTAGGAAGAACAGGGCAGACAGTCAATATGCTATCTTCTATGCACTCAGCATGGAAGTCGCCTCCAGAAGAGAAGAGGAGTACAAGAAACTCTTCTCCAGCACCCTGGCTGGAGAACAGAAATCTCTGCCTGCTTCTTGATGTTCAGTCTCATGAAAGGCTTAGAGCATCAGGAGATTGGAGTTCACATTCAAACCCGTGGATTGTCCACACATTAACATGTGAAACTGGTTTTAAATAGTCTTTAGGCAGCTTAAAGTTAGGTTTAGCTCTGATCTGTGTTATCAAGTTCATGTTAGGTTGGTATGCAGCTACTCTAAGCTACACATTAATATAAACATACCAACCCTCTCCCACTTTTCTTGTTGGCCTGGATTGGGCCCACAGTTACTAATTTGATTTGACAACTGTCCTCTGCCACCTCCCCTCATCCACTTGCCCTGATCAGGCCCACCACCCCATGCTGCCGTGGTCTCCCACCAGCACAGATTGGCCTGCTGTGCCCGTGCTTCTGCTACACCAGCTGTCCCCTGCCTCCCCAGCACCCCAGATCCCTGCTCACCCCTGCCCTACCTCCTAGATTACTTTTGGCTGCAAGCACTGTTCCAGGGGAGTAGGCAGGGAAGGGGAACCCGCCTATCCAGAGCGCATCATTTCTGGGCTAGGGGAGCTAAAACAATATTAAGGGGAAGTCCTAGGGGCCAAAGGGAAGCCTAGATTGGGAGGGGAGGGGCGAGGAGAAACAGGGATTCTTACCTTTTAGTCCTGAAAGCCCCTGCTGGCTTAATCCAAACTCAAGCTAGCACTAACACAGATCAACACTTGAGCATCTTGAAGTACAACGTGTAACAAAGGCCTGAAAGGAATTCATCTTCTTGGCATAAATCTGTGTGTTACTCTGAAAATCTTCTACCGGTACATGATTAGCCCATTATTATTTAATACAAATACAAGTTGAGGACTCTTAGCACCTTGTAGGATTGGGTCCTCTGGCAGGATAGTTAGAATGAGAAACTGAAAAGGCATAAAAGACATATGGCACCGAAAAATTCAAATATGCACCTACTGGGATTTAAAAAGCATCTGTGCATGGGCCTTACTTATTTGAGGGGTGTTGGTTGTAGCCATGTTGATCTATGGACATAGGTACACAAGGTTCTTTGGGTAAATCCGATATCTCTTATTACATCAACTTATAAAAGTTGGTCTAATAAAAGATATCAGATTTACTCAAAGAACCTTATATGAGACTCACTTAGGAATATAAATGCTTTTGAAAATCCTACCAAATACCTACCAAACACCTTAAACATACAAGCAACAAGCAACTCTACAGTCTGTCCCTAAACAGTCATCTTTCACTACGATTTATCTAAGTGCCTAAGTTGCTTCTGAAAATGGGCACTTAGGCAACATTGAGAACATTCTCGTATTCCAATTGGCTTTCAGTGGAGTTGTGAACCTGATTGCCCTTCAAGCCTTTGAAAATCTTCCTCTCTGATTTTAGTGTAAACCTAAGACAGAATTTCTCAGCTCTGTGGATGTTTTTTGTCACTTTGACAGCGTTTACATGTACTGTACTAAAATCGTGTTTCCAAAAATTGTTATAATGTTCCAAGTTATATCATGCTATGTTTACATTTAGATATTTGTGTTTGTAAATTTCTTTCAGTTCTCCTGTTTGATTTGTAGAACCTGGTTGGCTTTTTTTCCTTCCAGTGTGAATGTACTGTGCAGGGTCAGGAATAAATAAACAGAAAACCTGAGATAGTTTTTGAAACAACCTTGCAGAATTGGACAACCAGTTCTAATACAGTTGAATTGGGTGTCCAAATTCTTAGGGATGCTTTAAAAATCTCAGACAAAAACTAAATTTCCTTTTATGTACATGACCCCAACCCACTGATCTGGGAGGATCTTCTCTAGAAGGAGAAACCATTTTAACAAATTGGTTAAAAGAATCCATTATTCTTTCCTATTTGCTTACTAAGTGCCAAGTATAGGCATTTTTGTGCTGTGAGCACCAGCCATTTCTCAGTGAACAATCATTAGACTACAGCAACTTTGCTCATTACTAGAACTGTGTATGAACCAGGGAACTAGAAATTCCATTTCTTCTAGGTGCCAAAAGCACTTGTGCCCTAGCACCGCTGCTATTGTATTTAGTAGCACTTTATTGCTGCAAAAGGGAAGAAGATGAGGTAATTTAATGAGGACTAATGAAAAGAAAGAGATTTTCTTGTGACTGAAAAAATAGATTCTTACACTCAGCTTTTAGAAAAGTTAGTATAACAGGGAGGCAGGGGCTCCTATTCCTTTAAGGAAAATTTGTAGCAGGCAACTAAGCAGGAACTGGCTGCAGCACAACAAGCAGCCTAACCATTAAACCCAAAGGAGAACCCCTGGACATTTGTACATGCCACAAAATTGGCCTTTAAAGCAGCTTAATGCCCTCTTGCACCACTTTAATGGTACAGCTGTTAGCACATGTTGTTGGTGTAATGCGCTTTAATGGTGGGCTGTTTGCACATGTCAGCAGTGTAATGCACATTAAATGACTTTGGGACGCAGCAATATAAAACATCTCTGAGGTGGTTTACTTTGTTATGGAGGGAAGCACTGGCCCTTGTACATCTCAGGGGCTGTGAAGGCAGCCGTGCAGGCAGTCTGGTGGCAGCCTTTGCAGGCACCGTCCACTGAAGGAACAAAAAACAAAGCGGCAAGCCTGATCTTTTTTTTTCCCCCTCCCCAGAGCTTGTCTGCCTGTCTGAGCTGCATGGGGGCCTGGTACTTCCCTCTGCAGCTGTGGTATCCTCTGGGACTGCTCAGGCAGGATGCTTGTTGGAGGGTGCCACTTAGGGAAGCATTGCCCTCTCCTCCCCACAATAGCTCAGGGACTGCTCAGCCAGCCAGCAGCTCACCTTCTCCTCCCTGCCACTGGGGAGGCAGATAAGGGTTGGGCCCAACACTTGTGTAAACACCACAGGGATTTACTTTGCCCTTAATTGAAGTGGTGCACCAGAGTAGCACTATGGAAAGTACGCTCTTTGTTGGATCTAAAGGGGTCGTGCTTTTCCACAACAGAGTGTCTGCAGTTAGCAATGCACGAGCTGCACTTCTATAGAACTAGAGAAGAAAATATGAAAGAAGGAGAAGAGAAAATATTCTGGCAAGAGCTGGACTTCAGGGGGTTGTTTCAGCCCAGCACAGGTATAGGCTAAACTAAGTCAGCCTTTGTGGCTGGAAAAGGCTGGCTAGGGCTGTACGTGGGGTAGAGACAACAAAGGGACCTGTATGTTCTTGCTTTCCTTTTTTCCGGAAAAGTACAGGATGTCTAACACGATACGTGTAATGTGTTCAGTAGACACTACTCAGGGGTGTTTGTATATACTGTGTAAAAAATGAGATGACATGCAATATGATACCAATTCCGATGTCTTTTTACTATGTTATTTGGAATGTTGTATTATCCTTTTGTGAGGCCTCTCTTGGAGGTTTTTTTGAGCCTTTTGTTACAGTTTGGTTTACTAATAAAATGCTTTTAAGAAAAAAAAAAAGCTGTTTTTAAAGACCCACTGCTTCAGGTTAGGGAGAATTAAACTGAAGTTAGCCCCCGTGGCATGTACAAATGCTCCCTGTGCTTAATTATGATCACCTAAGCAGAAGGGGCAGTGCTTTAGGCGACATAAACCTAGTACTACCAGCAATGGAGGGGGGAGGGGGCGACTGGCCTGGCAGGCTGCAAAGGGACTGACCAGCACCTAAGATGTTTTTGAGAGTTGCAAGTAAAGTGGAAGGGGGATTTATGGTTTGCAGAAAAGTTAAGCCCCAGTGTCGGAAGTGTTAGATTGCTAGTGGGTTTGTGTTATGTTCTTATGAACAGTGGACCAATTGTGGCTATCATGGGAGGTTGGTGGCCATGGAGGGCTGCATGAGAGGCAGTCAGAAGCAGACAGTCTGGCCTGGAGTCAGGGACTCAGGGGGCTAAGGTTGATGTACTGCATTAGGCAAAGGCTGGGAGAGCTAAGGCCAGGGACAGGCAGCCAAGTCTGGGATCAGGAACTCAAAGGGCTGTAGGCTGTAGTAGGGTGAGGCCAGTGGGAGTAGCCTGGTGTGGGGTCAGGAACCCCAGGGGCAGAAGCCTGGGATAACAGAAGTAGCCCAGCCTGGGCTCAGGATGCGAAAGGTGGGAAGAGAGCTGCTGCTGATGTGTTCAGAGAATGGAGGACTGAGGTCAGAGAAGGTTGAGGCCAAAAGGGCCAAAAACTGGAGAGAAATTAGGGACAGGGTCCCAGAGAAAAGAGAGGGCCTGGAGCCTGACTGGCTGACTGGAGTGTGATCTGAAGCAATATGGCCTGGGGTCAGGGACCCAGAGGACTGGGATAGGGCCACAACAGCTGTGCCAGGGCTGGGGGCCCAGAGAGAAAGTTAAGGCCACTGAAGGGAGGCCAAACCCAAGCAGACTTAAGCCGACGGGGTAGGAGCCTGAAAAGGAGTAGAAGCTCAGCACAAGCAGAAGCTAGACTAGGGCCAGGGTCCCAGGGAGAAGAGAGCCTTTCCAGATTCAGGAGCCCAGCAGCCTAGGTACATTAGTTGATCAGTAGGCAACTTAAAGTAATATCTATGAAGTACAGGCATGACTGTAGGGCTACAACTTGCACTTAAGGCAAGTGGTGCTCTTGGGGCACTGGAAGGTCCCACTTAATACTTGAGGGCAAGACTGAGATCAGCAGGGTGTGGGAGGTACCTGCGGGACCAACAATACAAGAGAGCTCATTCTGAGCTCACCCTGGAGCAGCCTCCCTTTTCTTAATCTAATTATTCCATCAAAAGCATGGCAGGTGAGAGGAAAGGAAGAGTACCCTAGGAGCCAAGCAGCGCAGGAGCAGTGTGGCCACCAGGGGGCATCATGGCTGTCCCTGGCATCTGGGGTCCTGTTACAATGAGGCTGATGGGTCTTATGGGCCTTAGAAGATGAGGATGTATACGCTAATGAAAAAAGTAGATTCAAAATTCTAAAAGTATTCTAAAAGTAGGGCAAAACATCAGTATTCTTCATAGCCAAATGCAGGGCAGGGGTAATAGCTAGGCATCAAGTACCAGTTTTTCTAAACAATATGATTCTAATGCAACAAATACTTTAAAGTAAATAGGTAAGAAAGGTAACTTTAAAAGTAGTATGAAATATAATGCCCAGGTGGAACATGACTGCCACTATCATTCCTTCACTACACGGTATACCTGGCTCTGGAAAAACAATGGAAGTTTTAACATCCATCTGAGTGGCCCAACAGGTAGAGCTATTCTAGTGCAATTATATGGACCTCTGCTGAGATAGCTGTAGACTATATAAAGCACTAGTTCTCTTGAGCATTGTGTCACACAAGCATCTTAAATCAATCCATTTAATATGGAATCTCAAACATATAGATGATATAAAGAATCCCTAAACACTTCAGAAAACAGGTATTATCATAGACGTTATTTTTGTGTGTAGATTTGTCATTATTCTCTGTTTGAAAAATCAGAAAGGAAATAAGAAACTTTGTGATTATGGAAGAGAAATAACAGCACATTACATGTTGAAGAGATTGCTTACATTGTATTGTCCCTAATATAAGAAGAAGAGAAAGTAAACTGAAGTAAAACAGAATTCATACATAATTCTTAGCTTAATACAGTGATTTAAAAGGAAGACAAACAGTACCTATTTATTATTTTGAGTTATTTCAGAAAGCATGGTGTTAGTAGTGAAGCTTCCCTCCGACTGCATGGTCTGAACAGAAGTAGTAGTCTACTATGGTTCCTGATAACTACATGAGCTGTCAAAATACGTTCCGCAGGCACTTCTTTCAGCACAATTCACAGCACAATAATACTGCTGCAATTTTTCCAGTATTTTTTCTGCCCTTATTTTTAGAATAAAGTAGGGCAAATTTCTACTGCAATTGTCTGGTACAACATATTTTATAACAGTGAGTTTGTAGTGTTGTGAGCAATTACTGCAGAATAGAGTTGTTCATGAATTTTCTGCTGAAATGGTTTTGTTTTGTTTTTGTCAGAAAATGCCAATTTGTTGAAATTGAAACTTTTCATAGACTGTATGTACCAATTTCACCAAAGGTAGATTTCTGGTCAGGCAGGCACACTAACTCAATCTAGAAAGGGCAATATCCTAATGTTTAGAGTGTTGCAATGTGAAAAACAAGTTCAAGACACTTTTCTAAATTATTTAGGGCAAGAAATGGGACCTAGATCTATTGGATCCCTAGTGGCTGCCCTAACCATTGAGCTATGGAGCTATTCCATTTTGTATTGAGCATGCATCAACAGTGTTTTTTTACCTTGAAGGGTCTTGGAGTTTTTTGGCTTTTTTATGAAGTTCAAAGAAGTGAACTTCATAACAAAAGGTTTCCTGGGATGGAAAAACTGTTTCCTTCCCAGTCCTACTGAAAAACACTATAATTTGAGGCACTTTTGAAGAGTACATAGCTACAGCTCTGGTACTCATAACTATTGAGATAGTAGTCTGAGATAAAGTTTAGTTCAAACATGGAACTAAAATCAAAGTCACAAAATCATCACATTCTGACCTTAAGTTTGTTGGCATAAATTGAAGGTAACACTTATTTCAGTGGGTGTATACAAAGTTATCTGTGCCTGTTTTACTGATCTGTAAGTTAGAGCACTTTTTATAGCCCTATAAAGTTACAGTGCTCTTAAACATGACAAAAGTACAGTGTTTGTGGGGGGGCAGAGGAGGGGAACTCTGAACCTCCTTGAACTTTCCAGATTAGGAGGCATGGAGTGCTCTGCAGCCTTCTGAAGCTTCTCCATGGGTCAGGAACTTGACCAGCATACAAAAGTTATTTAAAATTCTGTAGGTTTCTAAACTGCTGTAAAATACAGTGCTTCAAATACAATATCTCATTTAACAAGGATTCATTTAAAGTGCTGTACCCATTTTTAAAGGGCTATATCGCCATGCACTTCAGTTAAGTTGTGGCAATAAAATGCTTTAAATGGTAAAGAAAGCAACTTTTGTACACACTCAGTGGTATGACATCAGAGTAGTATGTTGGTGTAAATGAGATCATGAAATGTCTTTGATACAGTTACTAGCCTAGGTTCCACAGATCCAATACCAACCAAAATTTGCTGAGGTCCTGTAGTAAGGTCAATGCTTCTATTTCTATTGCTGATATTATGCCATTCTCACTAGAGAACTGTCCAGCCAAATGCATTTCTGAACATATATATGATGTAAGTACTTTCACTTGGCCTGAGGAAAACAAGATATACTGTATAGTAGTTTCTCTGTTCTGCAATATTCTTCATTGTTTACATGCTAAAAACAATTACAGGTGTGAGAAACTAAGGCTTCATCTGTCTTGCTACTTAGACCAGATTTCAATGTGGTCCTCTAGCCTAAATGTTTCAATAAGCTAGAAATTTTCTAGCTCCCCACCTACCAGTAGTTCATCCTGCCTCTGAAAGCTGTTGTGCTTCAGGGCCTTAGGCAAAGCCTAAGCCTGATCCTAAGCCTCTCTCTCCCTGTAGGAATTTTAACAGCAGAAATTACAACAGCAGTGTAGGAACACTGACGGAATTTTAACAGCAGAAATCCCACAACTTTTCTGTACTTGACTTCCAAACAGTATGGTCCACACTTTCTGTCCCTACTGTCCATAAGTGGAGCCAAGATGGAAACAGTTAATGAAAAACTTAATTCCTAAGAGAACTCTACTTGATGAACAAGAAACTTCTTTGTATAGAACCTTCCTAAGAATCAGTGTATTTATGTCTCCTACGCTGATGTGTAGCTATTGCTGCATAAACTGGGGGACTGTCTGTGTGTCTCAGGCTAAGGCTCCTGTCACACTTTACATATATTAAGCAATTAACTGGTTAATCACACAGTAAATTTAGAAAAACTACATGTGCAAAGTAGTTATCACATTATGAAAACGACTATCCAGCTATAAAAAGAACCAACCAGCTATAAAGTTAGTGCTTGAAAATGTGTAAAGAACTTGCAAAGAACAATTTTTCCAACTATTTAGTTGATCTAATAAAAGATACCACATTTATCCAAAGAACTTTGTCTGCATATATCCTTAGATCAACACAGCTATAACCAACACCTCTGAAAATGTGTAACAACTCTATAGCTGGTTTCTATCCATTTTTAATTTGAATGCATAACAAGACGGTGCTTGTTAGGATTGACCATAAATGGCAGTACAGACAGACTCCCTCCACTCCCAAAAGGATTTTAAAAATCTTTACAGTGGGCATGCCTACACATGCATTAATATGCAGTGGTTACTGTGCATTTAATTTAATAACCGTAATAACAGGTACTAACTAAATGTGCAGTAACCAGTGCTAGTTGACAATAGCGTTGGCATATGCATTTTAGGTGGTGTAGATGGCAACTTGGGCAGTAGTGACCATAAGATGATCAAGTTCAGGATTCTGAGGAAAGGAAGGCAGCAGAGGAAGGACCCTAGACTTCAGAAAAGCAGACTTTGACTTGCTCAGGGAACTCATGGGCAGGATCCCCTGGGAAGCCAGTTTGAGGGAAAGAGGAGTCCAGGATCACTGGCTGTACTTTAAAAAAGTCTTACTGAGAGTGCAGGAACAAACCGTCCCAGTAAACAGGAAGACTAGCAAGTGTGGTGAAAACTAGTGTGGCTTAGCAAGGAACTCTTCAGTAAACTAAATCACAAAATCACAATAAAATAAGTCTAGCAGGGGCGATTGATGGAAACCAGATGCTGAGAGGCTTCTCACTATAACTGCCTTGGAGGAGTCAAGAAACTCACCACTGCAGCAGGCGTAGATCCCTGAGATCACGGACTGGAGCTGGGGCGACAGCAAACCTGAAAAGGAAGAGATTAGAAATGGGCTGAGTTCATGAGTACCAGAAGCACTGAAACTAAAGGTGATACCCTAATATTGCCTAGAAAGTAGAGAAATGGACAATAGAAACTTGAGATAAGGAAAAGCCTCTGTATGGACCCAAAATCTGTGAATAGACGATTTGTAGTTTTGTCCAATCATGGACAGGTTAGCATTAGGTGGGGTGTAGAGGAGGTGGAGCCCCAGGGTCAAAGACACTACATGGAAGACAACAAGGTACTGAGGGAGGTAAGAGTAAGATCTTCCTCCCCTTTAACTATTAATTCCAGGAAAGATGTGGCATATGAGAACCCGCGGGTGCCTTGAGAGTTTATGCAGTTTGTTAAGCTATCATCTCAGAACACAGCAGTAGCGCCTAGTTGGGCTGAAAAGCCAAGTCATTTGTCTAGAGAGCAACAAAGACCCAATCATATGATAGGGGCATGGAGGATAGGCCCTATGAAGAGAGACTCTGGGAACTGGGCCTGTTCAGTCTGAGTGAGAGAAGACCAAGAGGTGATTTGATGGCTGCCTACAAGTACATCAGGTGTAAGCATCAAGATCTAGGGGGCAACTGTTCAGGAAGGCACCTCAAGGGAGGATGATGACCAAGGGGCATAAGCTAATAGAGGGTAAATTCAGGCTGGACACAAGAAAGAACTTTTTCTCTGTAAGGGTCAAAATCTGGAATACACTCCCACAGAAGTGGTGTAATTACTATTCATGGAGGTGTTCAGAATGAGGTTGGACAAGCACCTTGTTGAGCTTGTCTGAGCCCAATAACCTTCTGCCCATGACAGGGGATCAGACTTGATGATCTAGCAGGTCCCTTTGCATCCTGCAGTTCTGTGATTCTAAGACTGAAGTGCTCAATGCCTGTTTTGCCTCAGTCTTTGCAGGCAAAGTCAGCTCCCAAACTACTGCACCTGGCAGCACAGTTTTGGGAGGAGGTGAGAGGTCCTCAGTAGTGAAAGAACAGGTTAGGGATGTCATAACCAAATCAGTTGAGTGTCCAAGTTACAATAGACCGCATGGAGCCATTGCCCCAAATTTCGTCACATTCCGCCTCGTTAGTTATTCCTACCTAGCAGTCCGTTATTGGCCACTCCGGACATATAAAAGTTCATGCAGCTTCTGCCCAAGTCAGAGACCTCCGAGCACACGGCAGAGTAACCACAGAGAACTCTGTAGCGCGATCAAGGAAACTTGGCAGACTGATCACCCACCAATATCTCCCCGTCACCGGGTCCTCTTGACGTACCCTCGTTATCCTGCAGGTTCCTTTTCGTTCATAAACTCATTAACTTGTAACTTGTTTGGTTATCCATGACAATACAAGCAAGCTACCTCGAGGCCTGCGCTGCTATTCCACGTGGTGTAAGTAAAATAATCTTTTAAAACCAATAAGCTGTCTCGTCTCTCCATCACTGGCCCACCTGACGTCTGATTAAATTAGTGATCCTCTGGTCAGCTCCGGCCGCCTGAAACATGGCATCACGAACAGGATCTAAGGGCAGATTCTAATTGAGTGTTGCCCCTGGTGCACCAGGGGGCACCCTGTGGCCGACTCGAATGAGTTATGGGCCCACATTGCATACCACCAAGCAGGCAGGTCGACCAAAAGACTCATCAGAGGCTACCTTTCACTAAAAGGGGAAGAAGGAGCTTTGGGATTATTTCGTCTAGAGAAGACAAGACTGAGGGAGGATTTAATACCAGCCTTCAACTACCTGAAGGAGGGTTCAAAAGGGATAGAGCTGGCAGATGACAAAACAAAGAGCAATGATTGGAAGTTGCAGCAAGGGAAGTTTAGGTTAGATATTAAGAAGAGTTTTCTCACTAGGAAAGTGGTAAAGCACTGGAACAGGTTACGCAGAGAGGTGGTGCAATCTACATCATTGGAAGTTTTTAAGACACAGCTAAACAAAGCTTTGGCTGGGATAATCTTGTTGGGGATGGTCCTTCTTTGAGCAGGAGGTTGGATTGCATCAGTGGTAGTGCTAGGAAGACAATCCACATCACCTAGCTCTCAGGTCTGAGCTCTAACCGCTAGACAACAGACTGACAGGCTTGTTTTGTTGGAGGGGGGTTGTTTTGGGTTTTTTTGACTCCCATTGCAGTTATTTGAAAGACCACACTTCCTCTAGGATTTGAAAGACAACAGATCAAGTGTTCTGAACTCTGGGTGCCTATAAGAATCTGTACAGTACATTCTTTTATATTCTTCTGCATCAACTGTTGTCTGTCATTATTAGGCAGCTCACCAGGACTCTTATTTCCAGGTTGCAATTGATTCAAAGTCTGGAGTGCAGTTGGCAAGGTTGTTTTTTTCACATGTCAAGTCTTTGCACATATCAGTAGCATATTATTCCACTTGCAGTAGTGTTAGTTTTCAATTCAATGTTATGTCATTATTAATGTTTGTCTCCTCTGTACATTTTTAGAGATGCAAATCTCAGGAGCATCCTTGGGTCATTGCTTGAATATTTTTCTGGTTTGCAAAAGCTGATCTTCTCATGCCAACAGTAGGTCTCTCTGCACAGACATTTGCTGTCACAGCTTTAATACTTCTCCCTGTCAAAAGAACTCTTCTTATTCTTCACTCACATCTGCCAAAGAGGCAAGCTCTTTACAATGAAGCAGGGAGAAAAAAACCTGACTTGTTTACTCTGGCTTTTAGTTCTGAGCATAGCCCTTGCTTGCTTTGTTTTCTTCTAATAGGATGCTTTGGCATGAAGCATCTAAGAAGTATATTGCTGGACTTGTTCTTGCCATTTCAAAGACAGTATCCTGTCCATTAGCAAGCAGCCGAGTAATTAATAACAACACACGTGGAAGCAAATGAATGTTTTGCTTGTTGAAAGAGAGTGAGAAAGCCAGACAAAGGCCTGGGCTCCATGTCCTTGCCCTCAGCAGCAGCAGCAGCAGAAATAATGTTATGAATAGCATTTAACTTGAATTTGTAGCAAACTGATGCTTTTATCATAAACAATTGCCAGATGGTATACATTATCTTTCTTTTTTCTCCTTTCACAAAAGCAGCATTAATTGCAGAGCAGCCCAGGGCTCCACTCAGCTCATCAGTGTGATAACACTTCATGACCCTGATTAGCCGTCAGTCTACTCAATTAAAAAGATCATTTAGACATTCACCCAATCATTTGCCTATCGAGCCACCTGGGCCTCAACCAGGGGCTCCATTTTTAACATTCTCCTGCCCTCTCTCATCTCGCCTAGCTTTTTTACATATCTCCAAAAGACGTAATTGAATTAAATAAAGCATCTCAGGGGCAGCTGCAACATCTGCTGTTTGTGGTATGTCAAGCCTTCAGCATTAAAAACAGTTACATATGCTCCAAATTAGCAGGTCGCAGAGATGAAACAGTCGATGATAGTGTTTTTGTGCCAGCGTGAGAAGCAGCTCACAGCTGTGTGCAATTTACAATTAAAGGCTTTATCAGAGCTCAATTGTACTAGTGAATCAAGTGGTGAGAGGTCAGTTAGTGAATTAGACCAATTAGAGCTTGTACAGTTAAATTATCTGTCTTATTACCTACTGATAAACAGCCTTGTCATATCTTTACTCAGATGATGAAGCTGGAAGTGTTTTATGAAGTGATATTGTATTTTTTGGTGTAATGGAACTCAGCAGCTCAGCAAAGTGAAGGTCTAAGGCAACCAGCAGATACTAGATGATGTTTTCTTAATAAAATGCAGTGTTTCAGGTAAAATGGTTTCAGCAAAACTTGCATGTTGCTAAAACTCAAGTTAAGATAAAAAGTGTTGGCTGAATTTCAGAAGGTGTTTTTCTGCTTAGTAAAATACAGATACATAAAGTTAATTAGGGTAAATGTTAAGCTTCTGATTTCTAAGGCTTTTTTAATAAATAAGAATTGCCCAGTGCACCCATCTTTCTCTCTCTCTCTCTCTCTTTGCAGAAGGAGAGAAGGCAGTGGGAGGAATCTCAGAAAATCAGTCCCTGATTTTGTGTGGTAAAGTAATGCAGAAACATTAAGTAATGGCAGTAAATGGTTCTTAGTCTCAGGAGGAAAGTTAGGTAATTTAGTAAAGCAGTTTTAAATAAGGCTAAAAGTGCAAGTTCTATTATCATGTTAGTGCAGTATTAGCTTTTTTATTAATACAATATTTTCTATCTAGCTGGGTGTGTCTGAAGGAGGGTAAGTGTAACAAAGATGACACCTAGAATCTTATTCTTAAGCTTATATTCTGCAAATCACTTCTGTTTTCCAGCTAGGTAGCAATATAGAGTCATCCAGTTACCCCACAATTTGATCTTTTGGGGAAAGATCCAAAAAGCACCACAGTACAGAGTGTTATGTCACCTAACTTATGAGCATCTGTCCCCCAGCCATAAAACTCATGTTAGGTGCCTAGACACCCAATACAAGTATAGAGACTGACGTGCCTTAGAATAGGATCCACAAAAAGCAGTGACTGGAACCCAATGACCCCTTTCCAGGTAAGTGCCCTGATTATTGAGTTAGAAAGCTTGCTCCTTATCTCTCTTGTGGAGTGGAACAGCTTCAGTGGCAGAGATACCTCCCACCCTGGAATAACTTACTGCCTACTGTGTCGAGCATTCTTCTAGGAAAGGGAATATTTGGGTTTGAATCTTCTGAAGGGAGAATTAAAGCTAAGTCTTATGGACCTAGGGTGAGATTTCTAACCACTAAATACTTGTCTAAAAAGGGATCAGTGTCTGCAGATGTATTTTAAAAGAAAATGATGGGCACCACTACATGTTGTGAAAAGCTAAATCAGTCAAACATGTGACTACCTAGCTCAAAGTGTTCAATAACTATCAAGCTCAAACTAAAATACCTAGGACACTTAGGTGGCTGCTGAGAAGCCTCCATTGATATGGGACATAGGCACTTAAACTCCCAGTTGGGTGTCTGTTCTTTCTTGGGTCTTGCTAGTGATTAATACAGATTATTACAAGTGTAGGTTTTGCAACAGAAGTAGAGAAGATGTCAAGTAGAGGGATTAAGATATTGTATTAAGCATCATATTTAAAATAATTTACATGAAGATGTGATTCCTGCTTTTTCTTGCTAGTGTCACTCTACTAGCTTTTGCAACAACAAATAATATAGGCCCTCCCTCCCCACTTCCTTCCCCTCATAATCTATATTTTGTGACTGGCATTTTTCTATTATAAGCAACTGTAAATAGCACAGAAATTACCCTACTTGAAAGAGGTGTACTTGGTAGCCATGTTGGTATGAGACAAAAAGACATGCAACAAACTACAACTCTTTGTTCCAAAATGATACCTTTATTAGACCAACTAGAAAATGGCAAGAAAATTGTCCTTTTCTGCAAGCTTTTGGATCAAAGTCCCTTTGTCAGGCCATGGGAAAAGTGTAGCTGGTACAAGATGGTAAAAAGTCCCCATAGGTAGGGAATAAACTTCATTTTTTGCACAGAGGGAGCTGAAGATGTACAGCCTACAAAACCAAAATTTTTTTGGTATTAGGTACATGTGTGTAGGGAGGGATGATGCAGTGGGTAGACATTAGTCTGAGGCTTACTTGGGAACACTTTTTTAGAAACATCTAAGTGACTGAGAAGTCAAAGTCCCATTTTCAAAAGCACTTTGTTTTTTAGGCTTTTAATACGGCCTTTGACTTTATGAGAATTTAGACTCCTGAGTATTTAAGAAACATCTGAAATGGCAAATAGTTTCTGATTTTGCTTACTTGCTTTTATGAAGTTTACCATTAGTTTCCTTGTGCTTCTGTATAGTGAGGAAAATACAGTGAAACCTGTGAGTTATCATATACTATGATAATGGAGGCCATGTAAGTAGGTAGCCAGACTTCTGTAAAAGTCCATAGAAAGACTGTAAAAATAATTTTAAAAAGACAGTAAAAATAAAACAACTCTAATTTGAAATAGAAATACTTGCCTCCTTTTAATATATTAGTAAATGTTTAGGATTGTGAATCCAAAAAAGCTGACAAAGCCAGTAGGGAAATACGTAGTGTCCGAGCAAGAGGCTAACAATAGAAGGATGGGGGTGAGGAGGGGAACGCAACTAGGTTACAGGAGATACAATGTTAGCCAACTGTCAGATTTTGTCCAACTTCTTCTTTACAGGGGAGGTTGTTGTTGCTCTTATACCTTGGACTTAAGTCATTGCCCCTCTAAATTTCATTGAAATGTACAAGGATACTACTCTGACATAATTCATTCCTATAGAAAATTATTTTAGACCATTTGGACCTCTTCCAGGTAGCTATGGAAGCCAAGCACAATTTGCTTAATTGTATGTCATGAAGAACAGACTGGTTAAGTATCTGATGTTCTTGCAGATGTTAAGAGCATATTTAAAGTTCAATCACAAGTATAATTGTTTTGGGACTGGAACTTGATGCTGTACTTTTCAGAGGAGGAATATATGAACCACCTAGGAAGTGGTTCTCTCTGGACCCGTTACTGAAATCTCCTCAGTTGTTCATATAATCATAGGAAAGTAGGGCTGGAAGGGACCTCACAAAGTCATCTAGTCCTGCTCCCCTCTCAAGGCAGGAACATCACTGACTAAACCATCCTAGAGTGTCTGCCCAACATATTTTTGAAAATTTCTAAGGAAGAAGCTTCCACATAGTCTCTAGGCAGCCTGTTCCAGTGCTTGACCACCCTCATCATCAGAAAGTTCCTTCTAACCTCCAATCTAAATTTCTCCTGCTGAAGCTTGAGGCCATTGCTCCTGGTCCTGTCCCCTGTGGCCACAGAGGAAATCTCATCTCCATCCTCTGTAATCACTCTTCAGGTATTTGAAGACTGTTATCAAATGCTGCCCCCTCAGCTTTGTCTTCTTAACTAAATAAACCTAGCTATTCCTAATAAGCCCTATTCCTATTTCAGCTATTCCTAATAAGTCTTGCTTCCCAGGCCCCTAGTCATTTTTGCCCCCCCTGTGCTGAATTCTTTCCAGTGTGTCCACATCCTTCTTGAAGTTGTTATTCAGGCAGAACTCCTAGTCAGGTCATATGCCGGTCACATAATAAAAATATGTCATAAAATACAGTAAGAGATTAAAGCAATATGCATGTGATATTTATATTCTTCTGGCACAGTAACTTAAGGTTTAAGGCTTAGATTTCAGAACTATTTTCTAAACTCAGCCACAGCCATATCTTCACTGAACATTATTTACAGCAACATTTGTCCTAAACTTCAGATAGCCTCACTTTTCTCTCAGTGTACATTGAATTATATACAGCAGCCTTGAGCTGTCTAAGGTGCTGTATGCTTTCTAATGGTGAACTTTCCTTTTGTAGGATTCAGTTTCCTACATACCTCCCTATTGCTTTTTCACTCCTCCTAGACAAATCTAATGCCCATTTTCCTTTGTTTTTAGGATACCTCTTCTGATATATCTGGTAGTCTACTAAACTATGGACCACTAACTGCCCAAAGACTCTTCTCTCAGCAGCAACACTTGAAGAACATACCTAGGGTCCATGTATATCTAGGACTTTTTTCAGTCCCGTGGAAGTCTAATATGAAGTTTATTGCTAAATCTATGGAAATAGTCGTAGCATCAGGTGGTGTGTTATGGATTTGACAGAAGTGATAGGCCACCATGGGAGTAGGATAGGAAGGGAACCACTGAAGAAAGCAAAGGAATAGAAGGCTGAAGAGAGAGTGGTAAATCTAAACTTATTACATCGTGATAGAACTATCATATCCAATCAGAGTCTTTTGTACACATGACTAGTGAGGGATGTTCCTGGAAGAAGGAAGTACAGGCTACTCCTGACTATTTAACTAGTGTAGAAGGAATCTTATTACTAACAACAATAAAATAAGATTGACTTTTCTGCAAAGGACAATCAAACCGACTTTGCTTATGGTCTTCCAGCCATTTCTTGCCTCCTGAGTCTTCCATGAAATTTTCAGAGGAAGAGTTCAAAGGGAGAGCCTACCCACTACTCAGTCCCAATGAGGAAGACCCCACTGGACCAAAAGGGGACCATTTCCACAGGTAGAAGAGAGCAAATTGTTTCAAAAGGCTGTATAGCATGGCTATTAGTGGATGGCAATATCGGCCAGTGTCCTGAAACAGTGATTTCTTTCCTCTATTTTGTTATTGTAATCTATAAGTACATGGTAACAGAGTTTGCTTGAAATAATTTTTTTAAGTGAAGAGACATTTAGAGGGTAGCTTTTCCTCTGTGTAATTCTACCAACTTTTTCAGAGTTAATTCATGAATTAAGTCTGTTTTGTTTGTGATGTGCTTTCAAAACCTAAAGTATATTTTAAGAAGAGAGAAGAAGATGTTGCTTTTCCCGGTCTCTATTTCTTCCTTTAACTAGATGTCTTACTAGGTTTTATGGATAGATAGATGGATCCAATTTGTACATTGGAGTACTAGAGAGAATGTTTTTTATATAGAGTTCACATTTTGGACACTTAATAATCAAAACATTATTATATCAGTTAATCTAGTTCTGATAAATCACTTTTCAAAAGTATTTAAAACATTTAACCTCATGGTGAAGTTGCATAGAATTATATTGTGACTTTTTCCCCTCAGTTACATTTACTATTTCTCTTTGCTAATTTAGATAAATGCAATTGTTTCATATGGAGACACAACACCAAAGTTTTGTATTGCTCATGAAAGATTAATTCTTGATCCATTATTATTTTCACTCTGTGTTAATAATGCATTAGATGTGCTTATTGCATAGCTGTGGAGGTATAAATGGGCACACTTTGGTTAGACCAGTAAGAAGTGTTGCTGAGATCACCCTTATTCCAAACGGATTCTAATGCTTATTGGTTTAGTGTTTTAAGAAAAATGACTCATTGTATGAAGGAGTTTTATTCAAGATGTACTTACCAAATGTGTTGCCTTAGTGAAGATTATACTTTCAATATTGATCAAACCACTCTCCCCTGGTGTACAGATGATTAATTCACTATTAACTGCTAGGATATGACTAAACCAAAGAATACATTTTAATAAGTGGCAATACTTCTTCCAAAGTGCAAGCAGAAGCCCTATATAAAAATCAACCCCTCTAAAGTTTTGCTTGTACATTTGTTACCTACATACTCTGTCAGGAATTTTTTTCCTAATACAACACATTTTTCTTAATTTTATCCTAGTGCTCCTAACTACACCTTTGTGCCATTCTACACTATTACTCTCTGGGTGCATCTACACAAGATACTACATCATCATAGCAACATGCTATAGTAATGTAGCATCGGCAGTCAAAATAACATGATGCCACAGCTACATAGCTGTAGCAATGCACTCTGTCACTATAGTGCGTTGCTACAGCATGCTAAAAATTACCATGCACCATGGTATGGAGCAGTAACAGCATGTACACATGTAGATGTGCCTTCTATGCATGTTTTAATACCCCCTTATTGTATGTGGATGGTAATACTTACGTCTTTACCTTGGAATTTCTTGGCAAAATGTTTTTTCTTTGAAAAAAATTGATTCATCAAAACTCTCCATTTTTCTAGGAACATGACTATTCTAAAAATACTTTAACTGTGAGAGGTTTCTGATATCCAGGGTGGACCTTCTGATCAAAATGAAAGAGGAGGGCTCTCATTCCTGAATAATCAGTAGTCTGGTGCCCAGGCAATTCAGACCAGACAAAATTATCGGTAGGATTGAGAGAGCCTGACCCTAGACTACACAATTGCCTGGTGGTTACAGTACTTTCCTGGGAAGTGAAAAATGACTTCAATAAAAAGAAAGAGTGAAAGGCTTTAGTTCATCCTGATATGAAAGAGGAAAATTTTGAACCTCCTATGACTCATCAGAAGAGAACCCTTTCCTGCTCAGTTTTAATCTTATTCTCAAACATTCAACCCTAAACCAAATTATGATACAATCTGTAAACTCAGTTGTGGCTTTGTCATGAATCCTGAGTAAGGGACAGTTAGCAGTTCTGCTTGCCTAAGAGCATACCCAGAATCATGTTGTAATTTCTTGTTCTGGATGATGGTCAGGTTAAGATGGATGGAGGTAAGCTATGTACATATTATATCAGACACAAACTTTTTTTCTCCTCTACACCTGTTTGGCTGCTACATTGGAATACAGCAGCTAAAGGTCTTCCCCCATCCCCACCCCCTGCCTATCATGACCTTACCTGTCTTCCTTCGAAGGAAAATTGACTTGTATCTCTGTGACAGTGTTCTCCCTTCCTTTGTTATTCTGCTCTACTATCTACAATATGGGTAGTCAGTGCCAAGGAAGAAGGGATTCTGTTTTGGACATGGCCTGAGACTTCAAATTTCAGCCTGGATTTTATAACGGTTCCTTATAAATCAACATAAATCCTTTCAACACACATTTTAAATTATTTTCTCTAAATGTCCTCCAGTCATTATTAATAAGTGTCCAGATTTTTTTACGACATTCCTAGCCTCCCGTCACCAGAAGTATATAGAGCCAAGACTAAAATCACTGGTGTCCCAAGATCTGTTTCTATATTCATTCAAAACCTTTAGATGGTGCCAGATGGTATTGAAAACGCATATTTGATTTTGTTTTCTGTTATCGTATGCTCCTTGTTGCCATTATGTCTTTCTAGATTTTTTCATTGATGGGTGAAATATGTTTCTGGTCTGATTTAATCTCCAGATGTATCAGTGTGGGGTTTTTTTGCAAGACCAAGTTCATGTTATGTTATCCATGGGGTGGTTCTCCAAAATAGGTGTGTATGACTGCAACTCTTTTTATACAAGTAAATCCCATGCTCATGTTTGTACTACCCAACATGGCAGTATGGAGCATCATACTGAGGCTATGGACAGGTATTACATTTGTGTTGGGCGAAACACTTTTCTCACAGCACAAAAAAGAAAGCAAACAGCTGTTCAATTTTAATTTTTTTTAATTTTTGTAGGAAAAAACTGATTTCTACCCAGGAAGATCTCTCTTCATTTGCACCAGGTTGAAAAGCTATACACTTCTCTGGGTATTGGGATCCCAGGACCCTGAATCCCACAGTCCTCCACTCCCCATTAATCCTCCCCCCCCACCCCCCCAAGAGGAGGGAGGTAAAGAATCTGCTACCCCTGCTGGATCTAGGACAGTCCCTGGACTGTTCAAGCATCAGCACCCATTTGAACAGATCTGTGTCACCCCCATATCTGTGAAAGAGATGGGGAGGCATTCTCCTGTGACCCCATCATTCAAGCTGTAGGAGAATGGCCCAGTCCTGACAATTAGTTGATTGATGGGACAAAGCCATTCTCCATGGCTGAAGGATGATTGTATCCACAGGAGACTGCTGCGTTCTCCCACACTCCATGTACAGCTCCAGGGGATGGGGACAACATCTCCCACAGCTACAACCATCCCATGGCTGTGGGATGGTTCCAGCTGCAGGCACTGGTCCTCCCATCCCAGTCCCAGGCCAGCAATGGGGGCTGTGAACACAGCCCTGACTCACCTGTAGGGAGGGTCAGGGCCAGGAATCAGAGATTATGGCCATCTCTTCCACCTCATCCAGCATCTGCCTTCAGCTAATGCCCACATGACATCAGCTAAAGAAATATCTCTGCCATGGGAGCATGGAGGAGCAAGGGTCCAGCTCCCTAGCAGTTCCTGGCTGAAGAACTCACCTTTGAAGTAACTTCCTTGATATCCAGTCAGACGGCTAGAAAGAGTGTGGACTCCCCCTCTCACCACATTTACCTGTGTTGCAAAGTTCCTGGAAATTTGCAATTCTGGAATGCCTGTCCCTAGCCTAAGACACAATGTGCCTGCTCTGTACTGGTTACCTTCCAAACTCAAAGTAGTATAGTTGGTTTGGTCTGGCATTTAGTGTGCATCAAGAAGCACCTCATTCCACACTCCCTAGCACTGTATTGGGGTGGCCCAGACATGTCTGCTGACTCCAATATGATTAG
The DNA here is from genome assembly GCA_030014935.1 of Caiman crocodilus. Classification (NCBI taxonomy): domain Eukaryota; kingdom Metazoa; phylum Chordata; order Crocodylia; family Alligatoridae; genus Caiman; species Caiman crocodilus. The sequence continues at coordinate 213,252,995 of JAGPOW010000261.1, read as the reverse complement.
GTATATGGTTAAAGTTATTCATGATCCAATCTGCCAGCGTCAACTTTTATTTTCAAGCCTTTCTAAGTTCTTGATATTTTTTTTCTTTTACTAGTCTTGATAACTGTCATCCCAATAAATTATAAGATCTGAATTTCATAAGCATTGTGTTATTCTCCTCTTCTAGACCTTTTAATGAAGTCATAAATCAGTCTGGACCTATCACTGATCATTGTAGTATCATATGAGACACTCACCTACAAAACCTCAAGCCATTGTCTGCCCCAGGCAAACTTCTTTCTGTATACCTCTGGGGTTAGAGTGCAGGGTACTTCTATGGGTAGCTCAAGGACCGGCTCATCCTGTCTCATAAACCTAATAGATAAATTCACATAAATACTGGGAACAGCTGCTGCTGTTGTTGTTATTAATTATTATTATTATTTATTGTTATTTATTATTATTATTACTATCAATGGTATGACTGAACTAACAGTTCCAAAGCAAATCTATTATTCTAGGTTAAGGTGCCTAAATTAAAACAATCAAAACCAGTCTTCTCTTATATGCTGCTTACCAGCATGCTATTATTTAGAAAACTGATAGAATGAATATGTTGGAAGACGCAGCTAATAAATTGAATAAAGTCCTGATTAAACTGGTTGGGGGCCCTGTCTTCTCTGTGAAATGCATCTTGTTCAGGAATTTAAAATGAAGCATGTCCTTTTAATGATAGTAAGCAAATAGGACAATATTGTTCCCAAAAGTTATAATCCTTTTACAGTATTGTGTGTCAAGCTCAGTTAAAAAGCAGAAAAAGTGTTAAACAAAATAGAATCGTTCTCCCTTGCTGAATTTAAAGACAGAAATTGTAATCATCACAGGCCTTTTCTCCCACTATTTTTAGCCAAATAATTTCTTCAAATAAATTAGTCTGAGAATTGTTTGAAAGCAGTTGAGTATGAATTTTAATTATTCAAATCCTTTTGATTAGACACATGGTTCTGTTTCTATTTAGGATAAGTATAACTTTTAGAATCAGATTTCTGGTGCAAATACTTGCAAGTATAAATATGCAAATAACTTTCTGAATTATTTTGTAATATTTCCTTTACATTTGATATTTTGGTAATCATTTTTGCCTGTGAATCCGTTTGCCTGAAAACAAATACAAATGGGTCAAAAATTCTATCAAATTGAGTTCATTAAAATTTTTGCAAACACAATTGCAAATGTTTTAAGTAGTTCTCTAACTTGACCCAGGTTTCTTACCGGCAGCCAGCGCTAAGAGAATAAACTCAAATTCAGGAACACATGAATACACACAAAATATAGTTAAGCATATGCTTAAATGTCATCCCTATGAAACATAGTTTTCTAAACAGAGATGGATTAAAACAAATACATTTAAGTACTTTCCTGAATCAGAGGACAGTCAATGGGAATAAGATTTTCTTCCCCTCACTCTACATTGTAACTTGGAAAATATTTTGCCGAACTGATTTGGAACATTGAAAAAACCTGCATAAAAATGGTTCCAGAACATACATGCATTCCATATTCCAGAACATAAATGCAAAAGCATGTTTATCTAATATTTATTTGAAAATATATAATTTATTATTTGCAAAGCATCAGCAAATTGATTTATCATTAGTGTGTGTTGCTTACTTGAAGATGCTGGTTATATATCTTCAAATTTTGTTTATGGCAAAAAAGAAATCTGTGTTGGCATTTTTAACCGCAGTTAATTTGAGTTGTGTAGCATATTTCTCATATTTTATTTGATTATTGAATCAGGGTCTACGTTGTGCATGAGAGGTCAACACTGCAGATCCATCCAGGGAAAGGAATACAACTTCTTTTCTTGCAGATTAAATATAGAAGTCAATGTAAGGCCAAGAAAAACAAAACAGAGATGTAGTTTCAAGGTCATATGCTTTCCATATGTTTGAGCCTAGTGAAATCTGACATTGCCAGTCAGGGGAGTCCACCCAATTTTTTTTTATATACTTAGAGATTAGGGACAGACATTACACACAAACAGGTTTAAGTGATCAGAAACAGGTTTAAACTTGCAACAAAACAGAAGTTCAGTGCACATAAACCAGTTTGAAAATGGCTGAAACCAGTTTGAGGAACCTGGTTGAATGCAGTATCAGACTCAACTGATTTGGCTCAAACCAGTTTATGCAATGTCTGTCCCAGACCCTTTGCTGGTTTAATCTAAACTGGACTCCTCCAGCATCCTGGCATGCTCTCTGGGCTGAGAAGAGCTCTCTGCTGCACAGCAAAGCTGGCCCCTCCCCTCTGCTCCCTGGCTGGAGTTCCAGCAGAGACCTGCAAACAAAGTAACATCTGCCTGGCTTCCCTGTATCCCTCTCCTCCCCACCACGACCCACTGCTAAAACAGAGATGCCTTCCTCCTCTCTCCCATAGCACAGACTGTAGCCAGTGGTATGGTAGCTAATGCTGTGTAAGACAGATAGGACAGTGTTTGCTTAGGGCTTTTTGGAGGTAATCAATGGCTCAGATGGTAACATCCCTTCATGCATTCCTTTGGAAAAGGCAGACAAGTTTCTTTGGGTAAATCTGATATCTCTTATTACACTGACTAAATACAGTAAAAGTTCTGTTAACTGGCATCTTACAAGCCAGCATGCTTGTAAGATAAAGTGAAATAGAAAGTGCCCACCGTGGGCACTTCCACTGGGTACTTCCAGTTTCTCTCAGCCACCACAGCCGGGGGCAAAGCAGCCTGTGCTGCCAAACCCCCATGACCCAGGTGCATAACAAGCTGTGTGGGGCTATGCAGGGCCTGCCTCCCTGTCCCACGGGGCCCACAAGGCCCACAGGAGGGGCAGCAGTGTGGCAGGAGGGGCAGCAAGATGCCACAGATACAGCAGGAGAAGTGGTGGCCTGGGCCACTCAATTAACCAACATATTTTGTTATCTGGCATCCCGCATTCCCAGGGGATGCCAGATAACAGAGCTTTTATCATAGTTGGAAAAAAATTTCTTAGCAAGCTTTTGGATTTAAAAACCCTTCGTCAGGCTGAGGAAGCATCTGCAGTTGGTGTATGCTCTTCCTGGATGGAATGAATAGTAGAGAAGCCAGACGCTGGTTCATATTTTCCTTTGGAAAAAGCTGTTTAAGAAGAGCTTGTAATGTGTGAGGCTTTGTTTTCTGATGGGGTGTTAAATGCTGATAACAGAGCTGATAAATGTTCTGTTATTAAGGTGAGAGGGGACCCGTCCCTGATCACAGTGTCCTGACAGAGCCTGGCAATGTCCCCCTCAGCTCAGCCCTGTGCAACGGAAGGAAGGGCTGCTCTAGCACCCCATGTGCCTGCATTTCTGGGTTGTCTGTTTGATTACAGAACTGATTTAGCCTAGCCAGATTAGACTAACCTACAGAGATTGAATCAATTCAGGCTCAGGCTTTTTGGATGTCTGTCCCTAGCCAAAGGGTGCATCTACACTCATGCTTTATTGCAGAGCCGACTAATTAGTTCTGCAGTAAAGTGTAATCATCTACATGTGTGCCTCTATTAGGCTGGAGTAAACTAATTCTGCTGTAGGATAATACTGTCTGGAACAAGTACTATCCTACATCAGTGTACTTATGTGTGGCAAAACACACATGTAGATGGTGGGGCTGGCAGGGGCATGAGGGTGCTACAGTGTGAGGCCTGCCTGTGGGCTAGTTGTGCAATGTAACGCCGTCTTGGCCCAGCCAAGCCCTCCAGTGCATGTTGAGCTAGGGTGGAGCAGCTTTGCACTGGCAGACTGATTCCCTGGGCTGGGGCTGCACCGCTCTGGCTCAATGTGCTGTGGTCCTGGGTGCCCATGCAAATGCAATAAACTCTGGCATGAACTACACTGGAGTTTATTCAGGCACATTAATACCATGCACAGATGTGCCCAGAGAGTAGGAGCCAGGGTTGAGTGACTAGAATAGCAGAGATCTGGGGAAAATCAAAGTGTTATGTAAAGTGATGATGGTGACTCAGCAAGTTCCAGAAAGCCTTCTTTTATCATTTTGTTCATCCATTCCCTAATTCCTACAGATGAGAAAAGGGGACTAAGAGTTGCTTAGGAAATAAGGTGCTTTCCTTATTTTTCCTCTTGAAAGAAATGAAGTGGGCATCTTATGTATTATTTCAATAATACACCTTCCAATATTGTGACTAAAGATGAGGTTAGGACAGACCCCAAAACTGAAGAGCTTATATGAGATACAAGAACCTATAGAGATTTTTCCTTTGCCTGTATTTGTTTGAGGTTGTGCATGCACTTGTGAGGGAGTTGCATATTACACCATATTTCCCAAGAGGTAAGTGTATATAAGTGACTACTTGTCACACAACCCTCCAAAGAAAGTCTTAATATGTCAGGAAAACATCAGGGTGGGGCATGGATCTGAAGGGCAAGAAATGCCATTGTTCTCCCATCTAATTATAAGTAGTACAGGCTATCTTTTGTGAAGGAAGGAATCAGTGACCTATCATCTCTTGTTTAATTGCTATTTTACTTTAAATGTTTATGGCTTTATGGTTTCTTTGACTACCAGATACAAACTACTTAGAGCACAGATTTAAAATGGTATACAAAATGTTAAAGGTATTATGTGGAGTCTCTTGCTGATTTTAAGAGGAGGAATCTATCATCAGGGAGAGATACAGGTTGACTGCCCTGTTGACAATTGCAAATACTTTGTACCAGAGATGCAGTGGAGGACACACTGAGACAGAACGCACTGTAACAGCAACGCATCCTTTTTCTTTGGGAAGTATGGTAATCCGAGGCAGATTTCAAGCCCCCCCGCAAACAGTTGTTTGGGATATGTTAATTACAGGGTAGAGCTCCCTCTCTGAAATATACATTATTTTTAAATCCCACTTCTAAATAGCATAGATTTGCAAAATATTTTGAATGGATGAGCATTTTCTATTAAATTAGCATATCTTTATATATGGAGTGAAATACAAAACCTACCAGAATAAAAGTATAAAGTCTTCATGTCACTAAATTACATGTAACTTCAAAATAGGAGGAGCTAGTGCATGAGAATTGTGCAAGCTTTTTTATGGGATGAACTTCACTGTGACTATCAGAGCATTTGAACACTGAGATGCATTTCAAATGAGCAGAATCAATTCAGTGCAAATATGACCAAATACACGTGTAACCTATTTTCTTCTGATAATACCATTTCAGTGTTAAGTGTAAAATGAACCTAGTGTCATCTACATGACCAACTTGCTTCTCACCTCAACTGTTAGCACAGACACCATTTCAGGAGAACAGCATCCAGGTCCCAAAAGAAAAAGGAGGAGAAGGAGGTGGTTCTACTCCATTCATAGGATACCATGTCTGCAATTTGAGCAGTGGTATGCCGGTAACTAGAAGTCATAGGGGTGCAAGATAGGTGATTGCTGCCACCAGCAACCCCAGCTGTCTTGAGGCTTCCCATTTAGGTTCCATTCTGTCTTGAAGCTTATCCCTAGTTGAGCCTTAGAGAAAGAGGAGAGGACATTGCAGCAAAGCTTTATAGAATTCTCTGGCAAACAGGGAAACAGGTGGAGGTGGGCTGCCATCCTCCCCTAAACTACCTGCTAATCCTCTTATATCCTTCAGATGATACTTGTTTCTTCATTTCCTTGGAGCTCATTCTAAAAATCATTCATATGTCACCTTAATTTTATTCACACACTTAAACTCCATTGAATAGGAAATCAGTGAGATGTTGAAATGTAGCTAAAATAAGTTTGCAGGTTTACTCACTAGAGAGGGACTGACGAATCAGCATCTTTATGTAGACTTACACCTTTAAGGAATCTGTTCACCTTGGCAGTCAAGCCCCTCTTTAAAACCACCATAAACAAATTAATCTAGAGTTGGAGTTGAGGCTTAAGCCCCACTTAAATTAAGATGCACTTAGTAAATAGATGGTTACATAAAGTGACATGTCATACTGTAACAGGTAACCTGCTTTACAGCTAACAATCTAAGACCCCCCTCTACACATGCAGGTAAAGATGTGATGGGATCAAATGCTCAATCCATACAATTACACCTCCTGCCACGCAACACGTGTAGGCGTGATTATACAATTCAGCCCAAGATCATGCCTTGTTCCTGTTCCAGGGGGAGCCCAGAATCACCAGCCTGAGCTCCCCTTGTGCCAGCAAATAGCAAGCTCTCAGCTGCAAGTCCCGCAGCTGATGGGACTTGCTGCCCATGCCCCACAGGCAGCCTGGGCTGTGAATCCCACAGCTGATGGCCCCAGCAGCTATGGGTTGCTCCTGTAACTGAGAACTTGCATCAGGTGAGGTCTACCAGCCACAGGGGCTACATGTGCAAACTAAAACTGGATAGAAACCAGCTATAAAGTTATTACATATTTTCCAGAAATGACTTTATAGCTGGTTGGCCCTTTTTAAGGGATCATAGTTAATTTGAACATACAGCCAACCAGTTGTAATTGCACAGTAGCTGTAACGTGTAGAAGGGGCCCAGAAATTATAAACTTGGAGCAAACACAGAAAAAGTAATGCACAGTGCTAATATGATTAAGATGATTTAGACATGTCTCTGAGACTGACTGACTTTTCAATCTGAAGACTAAAACAAATAGCATTTTTAAGAAGATAGCATAAAGAGCACTGCAATAATAGAGCATGCTTGTAAGTGAATGTCAGGATGAGTATCATAAGGCTGGGCATCAGTACAGTTTATCACTCACTACATTCATTCTATGATCATTATAGGAATAAATGACCTTTTATTTGCAGAAACTTGCTGAATAAAAAGAAAACTTGTGTTTATGGCACTACCAACATGATTTATAGATTGTCATAGTATCAAAGATGCCCTCATCAAGATGTAAATATGGGAAACTATTTTTATATATTCTCTGAACATCCAAGCAACTTTCAGCAGTGGGGTATGGCTAAGTTTTACTTAAGTAGAATGTTTTATCTTTTTGATATAACAAGCCTTTGTTGACATGGTGTCCACTAGACTTTAAGCTAATTCCATAACCATTGCTCGCATGAGTCATATCATTAATAGAGGTTTGGTTACTCATGTAAGAAAGGACCAGTCATAAATTATGTATGTGTGGATATCCCAGTATCTAGATGTTAACAAGAACCAAGCCCCAGTTTTATAATTCACACAAAAACACACGCACATACACACACAACCAGTTAACATGTAATGTTTCACTCTACGTTTATGAGCAGTGTTGCTCTCCAAAAGTTACAAATTAATGTACTGATCCTGCACATACGTGGACCCAAGTACACCTCTTTCCCTGCAGTGCCCTCTTATCAATGGAGCCCATCTATATGCAACCTGAAGCAAAACTAGGATGGATGATATAGAGTATTTATCTTGTACAGAATCAATTTCTCAGTTTAAGGCCTCATAGCAAAACATTGTCCAGGGATGAAAGAAACTGCTCACAGAACCCAAGTTAGTTAACTGTGAACCCCCTTTCATCCAAGGTCAGTGCAGTGGCAATTAGATTAGAATGTATCAGGAAGCATTTTTAACATGAGTCCACTGCTTTTTGCACAGAACTGGGAGCTTGCCAAGAAGGTGGCACATAGGCAAATAATTTGCTGTGAAGAGAATTTCTTTAGAGAAATAATCAAAACTACCATAGCTAGATCAGGAGAGGCATAACCTTCTAATCATAAATAAACCATGAAGGTCACGGTCAACACGTAGATGACAGAATGCAACTGAAGGACCACTTCAGTCAACTCAGCCTCAGGCAAAGGAGAAAAATTGTACTTAAATGTATTGATACGTCACAAGGCAATAAAAAACCAGAAATACCATCAACTTTGGTTTGACATTAGCAGAAACCTGCACTCTAAGTGCATTGATCTTGTGTGTAAAGGCAGGCAGAAAATGATTGCAGTTGACAGAAGTTGTGAATTTAAAAGACAAATCCCAATCCTAAACCAGAATTAATGAAACCAATAATGTCTGCAAATGAACGATGTATTGTACATACATAAAGCATCATCTAATACAAGAGTGGCTGCACAACAGCTGAGTTTAAAACAACAAAAAAACCCCAATTTCTAATAGCGCACTAGGAGGTTAGTGAATGATGTGGTGTATATGAAATCTTTTAAAATCCTATGAAATCCAAAGGACTGGAGGGAAAAAAAACACAGGTAAGAGAACACCTTGCAGAGTTAAATGACATCCGGATTGTTGTATATCTAGAAGCTTCATTGCAAATCTCACTGAGATAAATTTTAAAGCAGGCCTAAAGTCAATCTCATTTTTCATCTACAATAAGATGTGGCTTCCATAATCTATAGACATAGATGACAAAATTCAGATCTCTAATTCGCTTCCGGAATGGATGGGGCCAGATACTAAGCTTGCATAACGTGGTATTGCCTCAATAAAATCAATACCTGTATATATAGTCTACAGATATTAAATCCCACCTCTACCCTATCTTACCAGTTTGTTCTAAGGAAGTTGCCACTATTGATAACAGGTACAAAACTAGAGAGAGGTTTTTGGTGTGTTTTTTTTAAGCCCCAATTGTTTATATGAGGAAACAGTTTGAATTTAGTATATTACACACACACACACAAAAGAGTTCAGGTTACTTGGGGGTTTCCTATCACTGCAATCAATAACAAATCCAGGAAATCATGACTTGAGACAATGCCAGTAACCATAGCAAGCTGAATTCTCATGCCCTACTCACCAGATATTATAGGAACAAAACACTGAGTCTTCACACCTACATAACAAGGTCATTTCTGGTTTCTAATACCTTCAGGTACTCTATGCCTGTTTGCAGATCTTCTAGTAAAGCACTTTAAAAAAAATAAGCAACACATTACTTCAACCTGGCTCTGCAGCATCTGTAAAAATCAGGTGCTTCAGCAGGGCTTTTTGGTGCTTATCATAGCTAAAGCTGATTCAATCAGCTATTACATAAAAGGGCCAAAAAATCCCCAATAAGTGCCTGATCTTTACAAATGTTGGGCAAGCTGAGTTGAAGTAACATGCTAGATCTTCTGGGCATGGATGGGGCTCGGTGGGGGAACATGCTCAGTTTAAATTAAAATGCTATTTTGGGGGGGGGGGGGGGAATGGTTATGTCTGCAAGCACTCTAAGTCTTTGTTTCTCTTGCATTTTCTGAAGTGAGAAATGTGCAAAAATTGATTTAAACAAAACAAGCAAACAGAAAAACATATAAAGTAATTCTGGAACATTTGGAAACCAGAAAAGTTTACTTAATTTTTTTTATTTCAAAATCACTGTGTATTTAAAAGTAATATTATGTACTTAATAGATGTTTGTTTAAATAGACTTTTAGACAGCACTTTTCATAATAGGACCCAGAAATGCTGCATCAGTGCTTAATTTGTGTTTCATAGTTCTTGAAGTTCTCCAAGAAATCAGCAGCTCAACTATATAGGTGGAAAAGCAGGGTGGCTGTCATCTGATTTTGCAGTCCAAGCACAGTGTTCCTGCCCCCCCCACACACAACAATTAATTGAGTGACCCTGGAAGTCCTACCTTTCCCCAGAGATTGTGAAATGCCCCCTAAACCAGGTCTTGGTAATGTATCAATTAATGGCTTCTATGGGTTTCACCCCATACCAGGAGAGAAGGTAGCATCTTGCACAGTGCCCCTAAAACACACGGGCACCCTTATAGGCTGACAGGCAGGCAACCCTGGGCTAGGTATTTGCAAAGAAATGCAAAAAAAAATCAAAGCCAAAAAAACGGGGGAGGTCAGGGTTCTTTGCAAACTCTCAGGCTGGCCCCTGACTGGCTCCTGTCAGGGGCTCAGCCTCTGATTTGGTCCCCCTCTTCCCTACTTTCTTTTCTCCTTCACTCCTTGCTTCAGGACACCAGGGTATCCCACCATTTTCTGTTTTGCACCTCTTTTTTTTTTCTTTTTCCCTGCTTGCTCACCAATTTTGTGCCTTTTTGTGGTCCCCATGTTTTTTCAAGGAGACCAACCAAATTTACGGTTTCCATGGAAATTATGGATTTGGTAAACCCCTCTCTATGTGTAGGTTGGGATTATGTTTTGTATGGGATGGTTTGGAAAGGGATGATCCTGCCTTATGCAGGGTGTTGGACTCTGGAGGTGTGTTCCAGCTCTACATGACTGATTGATATAAAATTTAAGAGGCTCAGAAAACATAAGTGATATCTTCTAAATTTTTCATGTTTTGAATGAACTGTATGTATTCACAAATATGGTTATTGTTTTCAGTAGTTTTCATATATGCATAAAATCTCTGCAACATTCCAAAATATATCATCTCAGTATCATTACTCAAATTCTAATTTCTAGGCTATACTTGTTTCAATCAAATAACATAAACACCTAGAACTGGCCCCATAAAGAAAAGTGATGTTTTAATTGTAACGGTAACATCTATGGATTCATTACTGAGGGGATAGCAAGGGGAGATGAAAGTACCTTTTTAGAGAGTTAGAATTAAGTAATATCATATAGGTATATATTTCAGTGTTACAATAAATAAGAACAAAATGCAGCTAAAAACTAGAAAATGAAATAAAAAGTGGAGTAGGAGATAGACAAAGGAACTGCAGAACATTTGCATTTGGCATTCAACATGATATCCTCTACTAAATTAACAGATTAAAAAATAAGCTTTCTTCCAACAAAAAGCTTCATCAGGTGTTTGTCATAACAAAAATGGTACTTGGTTTTCAGCATACAACTTGGTATGAGCTTTGGGAAATGATTGCAGGGCCATTGTCAAAAACTGCACTGAAAGCTAAGCAATGCTTCCATCACTAGATGGAATTTCTAGGACTGAAAGACAATGATGAATTCCCACATACTGACAGTACTGCTGCCACACATGGAAACAGAAATTTGGCAAGACATTTGCAGTGGCAAAAAGAAAATAGCAGTCTATTTTTAAAGTAAACTGTTGCAATGTGGTATCAGTATTTCATTTTCCATTATTGAGATCACTTACTGAATTCAATATACCATAGAACAAGTGCAGTCAGTATTTTAAGGAAAAAAATGTCAGAAATATTAAGAAAGTTTTATTGGAGAAAGTGAGAAGAAAGCAAGTAATTTAATGAGAAGAGAATGACTTTGAATGAGCAGTAACTCTGATCAATAAATAGCTCCCTTCATCGTTGTCCTTGCTATCAACATGTGTATTGAGTCTGAGAAAATGTATTCTAATGTCTGTGTTAACTGTGGCAAAGTGAAAGGTTTAACATAGCTTCTAAAATTGATATAGTACCAGAAATTATATTACTTAAAAATCTAATTGTAGCAGTTAGCAATATAATTTAAAATGATTCAGGTGTAAAGGGCCCCGTACTTGGCTCGAAGTCTAAAACCAGATTTCTGCAGTTTAATGTTGCAGTTTACAGAAGTCTGTTTGTTGCAAGTCACTAAAGAACTAGAAGTTTTGTTGTCCAACTGTCTACAAAATCAGAGAGGTCTTTTCTGACCCTGCCAAAATAAAATTTTGAAAACTTTGTAGTGCCCAACATTGACTGGAACTGGTGATGCTTGGTAGAAGTTAGTGTGCCAATATAGCTCTCCTACCCTGTAAATCGTGTTAATCTTTGCAGTGTCCTAACGAAACTGCATTCTCAGGTTTTGTGGTTCATCCAATGTCCTTTTGCAAACCTAAGTCACAAAGTTAAACTAATCATCTTGATGTGTATAAAGAGGAATCCAGAAGTCAGTGAGAATATGCACTTATTTCAATGTGCTTTGGATCACCCACTTGCTACAGGGCTGCCTGCTAAAATCACCAACCCTCACCCAACTCAAAAAAGGCTTGATAATTAAATATGGCATTTATGACAAAAAAAGATAAAAACTCCCTCCATAAAAACAGTTGAACAATTTTTTTTTCTTTCAATCAAACAATTTGGTGCCCAATTCTGAACTCATATTCTACTTACTTGTATGGAGTTAATCCCCATTCATGCTCATTTGAGAAAAAGTAAGGCCCTCAGTTTTTATTTGCTTTTGTAATTATACAACATAAAATTTTAAAAATATTCTTAATATCACATGGCCTAAGATTTCTATTCTGAGACTTCTGAATAAATCCAGAACAAGGAGGACTGGATAAATGTATATTGTTTAAATGTGTTTGTAAGAGGAGAGGGAAGTGTTAAATTGAAGAGGGAAGTCTTAGTCATAGAGAAAAGAGGAGACCTTTCATAAAGTGGAGTCCAGATACTACATAATTTTCATTTATTAAAAATTATTGGATTTTAAATGTTTAAACTATTTCATTTTTTAAACTATTGGATTTTAAGTGTTCTTCATAAGGTATGAGTTTAAAACCTTTTGAACCTTCAGGATCACTTCACTCTTTCTACAATCAAAATGGAAGTAACTCCTTTTCAAAAGGTTTTATCTCCATATTTATTACTCTCTTCTTTTGGGATATAACAGCACTTGGGTTTGCCAACAGAGGGCAATAGTCAAGCTAGGATATACCACATCTATCATTTTTGCAACTTCTAATGAGTCAGAAGGACACATAGAATCCTCATCTGCTTTTATGGATATTGCTGTGTAATTGCAGTGTAATTATGGCGCACAACAGCTTCAGAAAATTATCTTTGAAGAAAACAGCTGGTTCTCTTTAACAAACAGAGATGAAATCTTGTCAATTTAAAAAAATTCAAAGAAAAAATACTAAAAATATATACCAATAATAAACAGGCAACAAAAAAGAACCCTGAAACAACATAAAAAATAAAATGTATAAATCAGAACAACTGCAATGAAAAATAAGACTAAAGTATAAAACACTAGAAAATTACAATGATGTAGAGGTGCTTTTGTTATATAGTTTTATATTATGGAGTAAACAGACTCAGTGAAAAGATTTCCATTTTCCCCTTTCCATTTGTGGAATATGTAAAACTACAATCCAGCAAACATGTATGCACATGCTAAATTTTAAGAGTTTAAGAGATCCCTTTGAATTCAATGGGATTATTTAAATATATAAGGACACATGCTTAGCTGGTGTAAATCAGTGTAGCTCTACTGAATGAGAGGACCTACACTGATGTTCACCATCTAATGGGAAAGTATTCTCTATAGTATCTATATTCTGTATATTCTAAAGCAGAAAAAATGGGAAAGCAAACTAAAAATGTATAATGCAATTAATTAATTAAATTTTCAGACTTTTGAAATTTATATACAAATAAAAACACATTTTATATAATATAACATAACTAAACAGCTAAAATTAGTGTCATTCCAATTAAATAAGACATGCATAAAAAAGTGGGGTTTTTTTTACTGATTATGCCTAAACCCCTGGATTAAGCAGGCTTGTTGAAACAGAAGTTCATTCATTCCCTGTAGGTGAAATGGAAAAACTGAGGACGTGTACTTGCCTCCTGCAGAGTAATTTGTTAATGTTATTATTTGACCGTTTCCTAGGTCAAAGGTAAATAAGCAGTTTTTTACTAATATACCTCCTTAGTAAGAGATCCTATAGGCCATGTACAGATGTTTAAAAAGCCTGAGGTGGAATTGATTTAAATTACACATTTTTCTGTAAGCAGCATAGTTTAAATTGGTAGTGAACAAAACTCATTTGCCCTTTGGTGGGTGGGTGGGAAGGGGAGGGAGTTTCCAAAATGATATATTTTATTAGACCTGTGCAGATTGCATTGTAGGCGGTGACTCATGACACCACCTAAGAAGCCAAACCCCCGTAGTGAAATCAAACCCCTTGTAGTAACGCCTGAGGCCAG
>JAGPOW010000261.1:213224377-213239115 GCA_030014935.1 Caiman crocodilus | reverse complement strand
AGCCAATAAAAGGGAAATCAAAGCCTAGTGCGGGAAAAAGAAATTAGTTAGAGTCCGTTCGTTCTCGCCCTAGGGGCCTGTCGGAATTAAGGCTCCGGAAGTGCGACAAGACCAACTGGGAAATGATAAGAAAATTATCCTTTTGGGCAAGCTTTTGGGATCCAAGTCCCTTCATCAGACTCCAGGAAAAGTATAGATGGTACAAGATGGTAAAAAGTGTAGGAACTGAACTTCATTTTCATACAGAGGGAGCTGAAGATGGAAGGCTGTCCCTCTGGGTGCATGAGAGTGTGTTGTGCAATATGCTAAGAAGCCCTTTGATGTGTTGATCAAGTAGAATTCCTTCCCTGGAGGTGTCAGATGGCAGACAGGGAGGTAAAAAATCTTCCTTGTTGTTCTGCAATGAAGTTTAAAATCCAAAATTGGCTAAAATCTAGCATCTTCAATGTTTCAGGGGTGTACTTGGTAGCCATGTTGGTCTGAGACAAGGGACATAAAAAAACTAGAACTCTTGGTTCCAAAAAGACACCTTTTGTAAGACCAACTGGGAAATAGCAAGAAAATTGTCCTTTTCTGCAATCTTTTGGGATCAAAGTCTCTTCTTGTCTCAGACCAACACAGCTACCAAGTACACCCCTGAATATATAATGATGCATTTTTGGTCCATTTAACAGCATTACAATAATAAATAAAGCACAATGTATTTCAACATAGATGCGTTCATGTATCTATAGAACTATTTAACTATTCTCACTTTAATAATGCACAAATTTAGCTTTTTGCACTCTATTTACTTGTTTGTTCAAGATCTGTGGAAACCAAGCCCAGGCTGAGGAAAACCTCAAACAAAAAAAGATATTTGCTCATATGCTAATCCCCTGTGCTGAATGGAATCTGAAATCTGCCCATGTATTTGTGACTGACAGCTTCATGTAGCTGACTAACTAAGATTACATCCCTTTTTAATACAACCGGGGACAGAGATATTTCCTTAGTTCAAGTAATATCAATTTGCATCTCTCAGAACAGGGAGTCTGAATTGTTGGCCCCAGTGTGAGCATTGAGGTCTCTGTGGCCATGTTAAACTAAAATTGTCTGGAGATTACGGGGCACAAATTTGTTAGAAACTATGTAACTAGCAGAAAAAAAGGAGTCTGTTAACATTCCAGCTGCTAAATTATAAGGTGCTACTTTATGATGCACTGTTGCAGTGTTGGAAGCAAGATTTTTCAAAATACATGTTAGAGAAATATGTAGAAGGTGATAGTTTCTACTTCCTTTCTGATAAAGGAATGATAGAGAGATGTATACTCAGATGAATAATCTCCTTCCAATACTATAAAATGGATTAAATAGAACGTTAGCTTCATGAAAATGAATTTGGAGTGATGTACAGCTGTAGCTAACATTAGCTGAGGGAGTATATAGGTAGTTTAATTGAACAAAAATTTAAACTGTGTACAACCACGTGGTTCTAAAATGTTCAAGCTTGTGTTACATTAGTAATATATATGGGAGCTAACATAGTTTCATTGATACATTTTATGTACTAAAGCAGGGATAGCCAACTTATGGCATGGCCAACCCCTGTGTGTGGTATGTGGCAGACTGGGATGAAGATAAGCAGCATGGCAGCAAATAGGCAGTAAGCAAAAAATGAAGTAGTGAATTGGGCAAGGAGCATCAGGAAGGAATCAGAAAGCCAAGCAGGGGGATGAGATCAGAGTGGTATTTGCTAGGGCAGGACTAATTCATGGCATGCCTGCTAAAAAAGGTTGTCCTTCACTGTATTAAAGGAGACATGTTTTACAACAGGGGTGGCCAACCTGTGTCATGAGTGCCACAAGTGTGTGTAAACATGGTAAATCAAGGGGGAGACAGGCAGCACAGCAACAGGTAAGGCAGGAGAACAAGGCTAGGTACAGACAGTCAAAAAGTCCAAGACTGAATCAATTCAGTTTTTGCAGGTTAGTCTAAGCTGCAGCAATTAAATTGAAACAGAAGTGAACATACATTTACTTTTGATAAAAGAAATGCAGCCACATGCCTGCCGTGGCTCAGACCAGAAGCCATGGGGCACTAGAGAAGGGCTCTCTGGCTGTGTGTTCACTTCCTCTTCCTGCTGCCCCCTAAGTCTCTGGGATATGCAGAACAGAATCACAGCAGCAGGACTTGGCAGGGTTGCTCATCACCTCCTCGTCCTGCTTCCAGGTGCCTCTGGGATTGTAGTCCACAGTTGCAGCCATCCGTTAGTTTAAGCAGGGGAAGGGGTGTTTAACTCCCCTCCCTGGCCACAGACCCCAGTTGGGGTTTGTCTGGGCAGGGGAGGCAGTCAGCCCTCACTGCTCCAGCTAGAGAGCAGAGAGGTGGGGCCAGCCCTGCTCTTTGGAGCAGACAACACAGCCCAGCCCAGGGCTGCAAAAACTTGGGATGCTGGGAGACTGTGATTTAACTTGAACCAGGAAGTGGTCTAGGACAGAAGATTCATAAAGTGATTCAGGTCAAACCAGTCGAGTTTGATACTGTGTTCAACCAGGTTTATCTTAAACCAGTTTCAGCCATTTTGTATGTTCATTGAGCTTCTCTTCTGTTACAGGTTTAAACTCGTTTCTGATCACTTAAACCAGTTTATAAGCAATTTCTGTCCCTAGCCCAAGGGACCAAGCAGACCAGGCTATTGGGCAGAGGAAGAGTAGCACTTGGCGAGGGTGTGGGGCTAATTTGTGGCACACCTGCCCCCAAAAAATTGCCCCTCCCCCCACCTTTCTACAATAAGTTATATTACAAGTAGACTCATCCATGTTCAATTAATGTGACTGAATAAATTGTGGTGCAATTTGAGCTAGAGTAAACTAATCCCAATGTCACTGTCTACCCATGCATTTAAGAACAGTAATCTACTCCAGCATCAGCTAGTACCTGTGTCTGATGGGACGATCTGATGGCACTATAAATTAATCTACACCAGCCCAGTTGCTGCAAATGTGTAGACAGTGACACTTTACTGCAAAGTAAAGTAGTGTACTCTGCAGAAAAGCATACATGTAGATGTGCCCACTGAGTACTAAGAGAAGTGGTTGGTATTAGAGCTGAAGGTATGGGAAATGGCCTGCCAGTGTCGATGAATCTGTTCAATAAGACTGATCTTTGAACATTAAACTTGAATGTCAGTTTGTCTCTCAGGTAAGCAGAAATAACCAGCATCCGAAGTACTGATTGGGAACAAATCCATAGGTATAAAACTTCCACTGGCCCATGTCGTATTCTTGGTAGTGCAGAAATTTGCACTACTCTGAACTGAATGTGACTTTGTTGCTGTTTACTGGGGAATTTAACATTTCTGACTGCTTTGGCCAAATACTTTTCCCATTTGAATCACCAGCGATCAAATTCACCAAGCAAAATGGCAATATCAGCTCTAGAAGCACATGGCCAGGTCTCAGTGTTGCTTTTCCTCATACAAAAAGGATTCTAATATATTTTGCTCTGACTGTTATGAGGTGATGTGAATGTAAGAAATTCTGTAGTTTGTTATGAGCAGTTCTGCTAGGATAGCACCAGCTCTCCTATTAGGCAAGCCTCCTCTTTTGTTTATCCTTAGCTGTAGTAACCTGGCAGCTATGTAACTGTTTTCCTTAGTTGTGTACATTTCAAGGCCAGGAAAAAGAAGGGTTATGTGAAAAAAGTCATGTGCCACTTTGAAATTCAGACTTACATGAGTAATTAACAAAAGCTTTACAAAAGGTCAAATTGGTGACATTTATAACCACTTTAATCCAGAATATCCAAATAGATATCTTAACAGTGTTGGATCTTTGTGAATTTGTTTGAGGTGAAGTTGAATCTTCCTTGAATCTTAATGGCTGAAGTTCTCATGTTCAACCTCATAGAAAATTACATGGACTTAAATTCTTGTATTCTTGTTTAGCAGGTCAATTTATGTTGCCTCCATCAAGGTTGAGAAATCAACTTGTTTTATCGTGAAGTTTTTACTTTCATTTTTCAGATATATATCTCACACTTTCTGAATGGACTGTCCCAATAGCACAAGAGCAAAATCTCTAAAAGAAGAAAAAACATGCCAGATTGTGTCCCCTTCTACAGTTCAGTTGTTGTTTAGAGCCATGTGAGTAGAAGGGTGAAGTCAACACTGGATTTTTTTACCAATGCCCAGCCATATCCATAAATGAGGCCAGGCCACATAGAGCAAGCAGTAGTTTCAGGCTTTAACTTTAATTCACGATTCACTTGTTGCTACTAAATTCTGAAGCTAGAACAATAAGACAGCAGCATACAATGAAAGGCTTCTACGTTCTCAGGTTGTTCTAACCATTAACGAGGTCTGCACAGTAAACAGAGGCACAGTAACACATACATGTGTTTTACTGCCATCTAGCAAATACACAAGACTCAAAACATAAGAGTTGCAAGATATTTGCATGTTCCAGCTAAGTAAATCTGTTATAAAATCAGAGTTGTTTTAAAATTGTTCCTTGTTATCCAAAGGTCAGAAATATATATTTTGACATTTAAGTGTGTACATGCCACCAAACCTTCATCTTCAATCCAGTAATTTAGAAGTAACCAAAGTTGGCCATGAGCCCTGTTCCTGAGAGATCTTCTTTACCAACATATGGCTGAGCTCAAAATGATTACCCTTGACTTCAGTCTGTTAATTTAAGTCTAATGAGGTCCGCAGAGGTGACTGCATGACTCATAGAATGAAGTCATTTTTCCAATTAGCATTCTGACAAATGCATTACAAGTAGAGCTGTTTCAATAGGTCTCCACAGCTGGGGAAGAGATCAGGTATCACTAGATTTTCAGTTACTTTCTGCTAGTGTAGTTAAAGAATTTCCATTTAGTTTGTGTATGACTCTCTATACAGAAGATGGATATTGCACATCCTAGAAGTCCTATCCATTCTTAAAGCAACTCATTTCTAGAGTTCTAGACTGAGGTGTAAACTACACTCTTCACTGAATGGCATGATATCCACTCCAAGAAGTCTCTCTTCTAGTCAATTCTGTTGTTTCCTTCTGAGTAATATAATCTGTAGTGTTTAAACAGCAGCTGATGCCTAATGGAAGACTTTTAAACAGCCTATTTAGAAACCATTTTCCCTGCATATGCATGCCTCTTTAATCTGCTATTCATGAACATTCACACAGACAGTTCTGGAGTTTAAGGGGGAGAAAGAGTAGGGGGTGTCGCGTGAACATTTGGGGACGATCAGAGATCAGGAATCAAAAATCTGGTAAAAGAGTGTTCATTATTCTTTATTACTCATTTTCCCAGTGTTATTCTTAATTCTCTTGTTTAAAATTTGGTCATCTAATGATGAAGCATATGACTTAGGTGAAGAGTCATACACCACAAATTGAGAATAATCAAAGTGAGTGGTTGGCAAAACACCCTATAGACTGAAGTTGGTACATAATTGTTCACAGAGTAACTGCAAACAATGAATACATACCTAGAAATCCAAATTCTGTACCAATTAGTGAACAGAAAATATATGTGTATATTATTTTAAATAACATATTCATTATGAATAATTTAGCCAGCTCTAATTACCAGTTTGCTATATTAAAAAAAGCAATTAAGGTGGACCTTATTTGAGAGTTTATGTTCCAAACCTCAACTTTGTTCAGAGATCTCCATACTACACAAACAACTATGAAGTCCTGGACAAAGGATACATCCTAGAGAAATAGTCTCCAGAATTATTTAAAAAAAGAGTTGTTAGCCTGTGCTTACCCTCCATTGAAAAACATTTGGCTTTTCAACAATTTTATGTTTCCATTACTTTGGACTTATTTTTTGTTTCTTTTGTTTTTAGCAGTTAAATTCTTTAACTATTTCCACAGAGTAAGCTAGAGAGTATAGAGGCATAACACAAAAATTAACTAAATCAAAAATAAATTCCTTAAGTATTCAAATACAATTTGCCTTTCTAGTTTGGGCAAAATTTAATGTGGCTTTATTTCTTTGAAACCTTTCACCATGACAACATAGATTAGCCAGATTTTTATGTGAGATTATTAATTTCACATTGCTAACATGAAATAGACATTTAATTTTAAGGCATATGTGAACTCATGATACAATTTTTAAAAGTACATAAGTGCTGTTTCAAAACTAAGAGGTTACTGTATTGACTTTCTCAGGTTAGGGTTTTGCTTTATGCACTTTGAAATTGTTGCCAATAATGTGTGATCCAACGCTCACTGAAGATAACAAGAATATTTCCAAAAGAGTGTTGGAATAGGGCCATAAATGACATTTATTTAAGACATTGGAAAATTTAATTTAATGAGACCTGTATGTGTTTGGCACCTTGGAAAATTAAACTAGTCCAAGTGGTTACATACCAAGGTGACCTCTGTGGTTATTACTACAATTAGGACAAGTCTGCTTTTGAACTTTAGACTTATCCAGGTTAAGTGGGGTGTAGAAATTTTCATTGAAGTCTTTGGTTGTTGAAATTTGATATCCATCCTTCTCATTGCCTTTAAGAAACTGACACCATGAACCTACATGAGTTAATCTAAGGTATAAAATTAGTTATCAGACAACTTGTTGTAAAAGTGGTGGTTTACAGGTGTATATTTATGATTAAATGTATATGTAGAGAGAGGACAGTTGGTAATGCAGAAAAATCTGTACAACTCCAGCAGAACACTAAAATGTATCAAAATGGGCACTTCTTTTTCTTTTTTTCCTGAAATGGCACCTCACTCCCTTCTTAGCACTGTGCCTAACAGTGTGATATAGTCCATAATGATCACAGTAAAACAGGATCACTAAAGTCCTGGACAGTTCACTTCCATCAATTTGAGGAGCTAAATTAGCATGATGTATATATTATTTTATTTTGGTATGAACATTTTATTACCTTGTTACCACAGGGGTTTTTGTTTGTTTGTTTTGTTTTATATTCTTTGTCTTGGTTTTTGTCTTTGCAGGGAGGGGCAAATGTAACCTTTCTTTCGACTCAGTAATATTCTTTCAAATAAAATGATTTCTTATCAATCCCAGGCACTTTGATCTACTGTTAGCATTGTTGGTTGCAAATATAGTTTTGTAATCTTTAGAGCTCTGGCAACTGCCTGTTTCATAATGATTTAAAATCCCCTCTCTAAAACATTGTTCATTGCACAGTAAGACCCTTTTACTATTTCTCCATTGTCCAGATAATTAGATGTATTTGACAGGTACAGTACCTGACATAAATATTGCACTGAAAAGGGTAGATGAGAAAAGAAAGAATGATGTAGTAGCATGATATGATTCCAGGGGAGACAATACATATGATGATCTCATCATGAAGGTTACTAAATAAATGAAAGTAAATGGCTGGTTGATTCCCTTTAATTCAACATGTGGTGTAGACACTTCCTTCCCATTCCCTCTTTGCAGTACATTGGATCACATTAGGCCTGACAATAAGGATTGACTGAGTGGTTTTCAGCTTTGTGCAATGATTTTGATCCTTTTTTTGCATGATTTACTGATCAATGTATTGTAAAAACGCTTAGTGTTTGTGTTAATATTGTTTTTGTTAACTTTCTTTGGAATTTAATAGATGTTAATAAACTCTATGGTAAAATATTAACTGTTAACGTTAAAATCTCTCAATTGCCACCTAGATATCATCCTCATATCATATCACTGACTTTTTAGTTATTTTTTTTATTTTATGTTTCCATGGGAAAAACAATATAGTTGTCAAAGACAGTACAAGGATATCAACGTTACTATTGTATTAAGGCAGGTATGAATTTTAAATTGTGTTTGACTTAAGGCAGAAACGCAGCACAAATGCAAATATTCCCCAGTGTAAAATAACAGCAAATGAAAGGAAATGAACATAAAGCACTGATTCAACTGCTCACAATCAATGCTAGTAAGGATGTTGGAATGGATGGTTTAGAATTTCTGAGGATGGTTACACAATATTAATCCACTATCCTGAGTTATTTAATATGTCCTTGATAGATGTTCAGGCATTGGTGAGGCTTTGCATACATCCTGGAATTAGTGTCATTTAAAGAATTATCAGTTTTTATCGCCTCTCTTGCCAGTCAGTACAAGTTAACATATTAGACTCCGAGAGACAGAGAAAGATGAAGATTACAAATTCTTTTGTCAAATTTCTCATAATCATCTTTTCATTTGACTTTCATCCTTATTGCTTTATGGCTATGATCCTTCTTCAGTTTATTAATGATAGAACTTTCATTTCTAAAAATTGGTTGACCCAAGTAAGTCTTACGAATTTCTTCAATTTTTTTTTCTGTATCCAATTTAATTAATAGGTCACTACAGACTTTCAAAAAAATCATTAGATCTATGCTTTTCCACCATTACACATTTTAACAGCAAAGTGAATCAATTTCTGGTTTATATTATTAATATTGATTTGCTTTCAGTTTCCAAAAATACCCCTTTGATAGCTCAGTGTAGTGGTGCTGGTACTTCATCAGATTTAAAGTCAGCTTTGTAAAGAGATTTTGATCTTAGTCAGGATTGTTTCAACCAAAGTGGTTTGATAATCAATAAGGGAGAAAGATGTTGCTGTAATTTTGGGGCATAAAACTGCATTTCAATCTATTTTTGTAAGAATCTAAAGCAAGCAACTTCTTTCCTTAGCTGCACCGAGCAAAAGCACAAGCACTCTCATTGATCTTAACTGCATGCTTTATATGATAACTGGGCCTGTGCAAAATGTGTAGAAACAAAACAGATTTTCAAATCTCAGACCAGGCATGAAATGCAGTCCCCACTGAAGTCAATGGAATTTTTGTCATTCACTGAATTTAAGCCAGGATTTTACCTAGAATTATTGGTGGAAAACTTCATAAGCCTAGTAAATTAAATGGCCTTCTTCATAGCTTTATATACAAGACCAAATCAAACTTGATGTTTCTCACAGAGGGGCATGAAATCCAGACCAATTAAAAGCAAAACAAGGCACTGTTGCTGACCTAGTTCCTTCTGGTTCCTTTCTATAACATATTGTCACATTGTACTTTTCATGGTGCCTGTGGGTTTATTTCTCTTATGATAGGGAGTAGAGGGTGTTTCATTCCCTAGGGTACATAGAACATGCTGGAACTCATACTTTTTTGTGGACTTTTTTAGAATAAACTTCTATTACGTGGTTCTTAGCCCAGTGGAGGCTACTTGGACTAGGGGTAGACATTACACATACACTGCTTTAAGTGGTCAGAAACTGGTTTAAACCTGTAACAGAACACATGTTCAATGCACATAAACTGGTTTGAAAATGGCTGAAACTGGCTTGAGGTAAATCTGGTTGAAAGTAGTATGAGACTTAAATGATTTGGGTCAAAGTGGTTTATGTTAAATCAGACCCCTCCAGCATCCTGGCATGCTCCCTGGGCTGGGCAAGGCTTTCTGCTGCCCAGCAGGGCTGACGCCTCCCCTCTGCTCCCTAGCCAGAGCTCTGGCAGAGACTTGCAGGTACAGCCTGACTTCCTCCTGCTCTCTGCCTCCCCTCCCCACTCCCAGCTAAGCTGGTATCCCCATGTCCCCTCTGACTTACACAGACACCTCAGCATTAGCTAGCAGACCACATGGTGGCTACAGTCTGTGCTGTGGCAGACAGCAGTGTCAGCTTAGGCCTTTTTGGAGCTAATCAACAGCTCAGCTGATAATGTCCCTCCCATTCCTTCTTTGTTTAACAAGAGCTCAAACTAATGAGAGAGACTGTTTTCTGATGGGGTGATAAATGCCAACAGAGCTGAGAAATGCTCTATTGTCAAGGGGGGGGTTGGGGGTTGGGGTGGGAACCCCTCCCTAATCATGCTGGAACCTGGCCACTCAGCCCAGCCCTGTAAAAGGGAAGGGAGGACTGCTCTAGTGCCCCCCTGGTTTCTAGCCTGATCCATTGCAGGCATGTGCCTGCATGTCTGGAATGGCTGTACAATTACAAACTGATTTAGCCTAGCCAGGTTAGACTAACCCGCAAAGATTGAATCAGTTCAGGCTCAACCTTTTTGAACGTCTATCTCTAGCCTTGATGAACCAAATAGCCCCTTTCCTAAAGCAAGTGCCCCTCTATTAGCATTGCCAATTTTTTCATATGTCTAATTAAAACAGATGAATGATTAATTGTAGGGTTATTGTTTTAAGGCAGTGGCTCTAAATCTTTTTAGACTTAAGGCACTGTTGGATAGACTCAAGGCAACCCTCAGAAAATGCCAGCTTTTAGTTTTCACCCCTTTTTTTTTTTTTTTTTTTACTGTTGTGAAGACCTCAGAAAGGCCACACCTATGGATCTCTCCTTGAAATCTCTGGGTTTATCTTGTGACTCATGTTTGTAAGCCTAACAGTGCTAACATTGTGAGATTCTCAAGGCAACCTGCTTGAAAATCATTGGGTGCCTCAGGGGTTGGTGGTGCTCACGGGCTGTTGGAGGGGGAGCGATTTAATTATAGCGATTCCTAGAGTCACGAATTAAAATGTCTTATAGTCATGTGTATTAAACATTCCACATTTCAAAATGGCCACGGGAGTGCTTTAACTAAAGCTTATTCACCAAGTTTAAAGTGCCTCCACAGCCATTTTGAAACACAGGATGCTTAATATGCATGACAGTGAGGCATGCTAAAGTATTCTAATTAGAACGCTCGAGCAGACTCCGTTTGATTCAAGACTGCTCCAGCGTATTCTAATTAGAGTGTGTTGGACCACATCTATAGGCACCCACATACAAACAAAACAAAAAAGTTCTCATGGTTTCTTTTATGCATTTCACATGTGGGCTTGAATAGTTCAAGAATATTTTTTAAAGCCTCTCACATTGTCAGGGGGATTTTGCAACTACAAGTAAACCCTGCATCTGCATCCATTTAGATGACTGAGTGCATAGATCATGTGCTTCAAAATCTAAAATGATGACTCGGAGATCAATTAGTTGACATCTACTTTACACTTATGTGATTATGGAGACTAAGGTTAAGCATGGCATTTACAATAGAAAGTATAAATATTAGATTTTGTGGCCTTGGTACTTACTAGGGTTGTGCAAAGCAGGATGTATTCGATTCAGATTTAGATTCGGCTTGATTCGGGGGACAGTAATTTGATTTGTGATTTGAATCACTGTCCTCATTTAATTCAGCTGAATCTGAAGATTCAGAGAATCAGCGATCTGGCCTTAGACACAACTTTATATATTTTTTTCTACGTGTCGTGAGGTATCAGGCATATCTCGTGAATGTTGAGATGGTGGGGTGGATGAAGTGTCCCACAAGAGTACAGGAGGGTTGCCACCAAGCATGTGGGGGCTCCCCTGCACTGCCCTGGCTCAGTGATCACCCATGGAGGGGCCCCAGGTGCCCTCCCAGACCCAGGAGGCACCACTTGCCAAGCTGGGGGACAGGTGAGAGAGCCCCCTGCTCTCTTCATGGCAGATCCAGAGGTGGACTGGAAATACTTCTGGTCCAGTTATAGGTTCACTGCCAAGCACATGGGGGACCCCCTCCCCCTTGTTCCCATGGGACACTACATCCACCCCACCATCTCAGTGTTCACAAGCCATGCCTGGTACCTCGAGGTACGTAGAAAAAATACATAAAGCTCTGTCTATGGCTGAATCATCAAATCACTCCAAATAGATTCAAAGGCTTCTGATTCAATTCAGAGAGATTAACGGGTCTCCTAATTCAATTCGGATATGGATATTTGGTTGGGCCAAATCTCCTCTGAATTGAATTAGCGACCAAAGCTTCACACAGCTTAAGTACTTGCATTCAACCCTGAATATATTTCCTATCTCAAAACTTTAATCTATGGTTAGCCTGGAACAAAAAAGAACAACTGGTGTGATGTTTTGGTAGTACTTTGTGAGACAGTGACTGAATGTGCCCATTCTAAGGATGAGATCCTCTGATGGATTTTGTGCTTTCAATTTTATTGGAACAAGAGAGAAGTTCTCTTCAGGCCTGAAGAGTGGCTTTGGAAAATACATAAAGGAGGTAAAACACAATTCTGCCATTCTACTCACCAACAATGGCCCAACAACAATTGCCATCCTGGAATTATTCTGAGCTCAGGGATTGCTGTAGGCTTCTGCATGGGAAGAGAAGATTTCTTGTATACTTTACTTCTGTCATTTGTTATGTAGCCACAGAAAGGCTGTGCAAAATATAGTCCTATTTAACAACTAAGTCTGTGCTCCCAAATGCTTCAGTGGGGTTTGCAGAAAGAAAACTATAAGCCTCAATGTTGGTCATACATATATCAGTATTTTCAAGCAAATTTTAAAAGTAATCCTAAAACAAACAAACAAAAAAGTGGTCACTGTTGCCAGTGGTGTTGCCAGAGGGAGGAGGGGGGGTGAAGAGTGGAGAATAGGGCCAATAGACCTAAGCACCGACTTGGTGGGGGGAGTGAAAAAGACAGCTGCTGCTGGCAGCCATGCATTCACATTTATGATCACAGTGGCACCCAGAAGTCACCACTTCCACTTTACCCCAGACAACCAGCTGCATCCCTACATTGCTGATAGTTACAAAGACCCTTCTTCACTCATGCTACTGAACATTTGAAGCAGTATGTTAAATTAGTACTTATCTTACAAATTGTGAATTAACCCCCCTTTCTCCCCTCTACATCTATTGATAAATTTGTCTCCATCTTCCAGCATATCAAGAGCCTTGAAAATAGAACTGTTCAAAAAAAATTGAATCAGTGAGATTTTTTTTACTCCAGCACCTTGTAAATTTATTATTTCCACAAGGCAAAACTTATCACCTACTTGGATCTGAATGCAGTGATTTCCAGGATAAGAACTGAAAAGCCCAATGTAGAAAAGCCTGTGACTCAGCTGTAAGACATTTCATTACGAGAGAGCTTCCACGTGCCATTTAAAATGTAGAAGCGTCATTATAAAACTCCCACTCTCCTAAGAATAGAGCCATCACTGGACCCTGTTATCTCACAACCCCAAGGTACAATATGATAATGATACCACTTAACATCAGTACACAGAGAGAGAAAACACTGGAGATGCCGCAAGCATCTCAACTATAAAGAAAACCAAATTAAAATATTAATTTACTGATTAATATAACATTAGGTGACCCATTTCTCCAACTTGTTAAACAACAAAGACTTGTGAAACTAAATAAGTGCCTAAGAGATAAGTGTTTTAAGAATTCCCATAGAGATGTTTAGCTCCTTTTTAAACATCATTAAAGATATACTTTGCATATAACAGGCAGTTTTCTTTTCTGCTGCATTGACAAGTCCTGTTTGTGTTTATTAATATACACTCTTAAAAAGGGCTACATAGAGGGGATTTTCTGTTACAGAGTTTCTGCAAGTATAGGAAAACGTAAAAAGCAAGAAAAATACTGTGTTGTAGGAAGATGATATAGTAGAAAAGAGCTTTGGGATCTTTCAGGTTGAGGAATGGGATAGGATATAGGGAGATCTGTGCTTGGTTCCTTTGCAGAAACCATTTAATCCTTTTATGCCTCTCTTCCTCCTATGTACAGTGGGGTTTATAAAATTACTTTGTCCAAACTGGTCTGTTTAAAGTTCTGGTACTTTAGGTTTGCAGGGAAAATGTATCCCATTTACATTTAAAGTTTTCTTAGGACTTTAAAAAAATTGAAGGTCAGCTTCTATCTGCAAATTCTATAACCCTAGAATCATGGAGTATATAGGGTTCTAATATTCCACATGGCACCGTTATTCATTCAAAATATTCCATACTGTACAAGAAAAAAGTGTGTGTTAGGGATATTTCTTATTTTAACAATGCAAGTTTCCACAAAAGCTAAGCAGACACCCACAGTACTGAGAGTCTCTTACTGAGGTTAGAAGTAAATGTTTTGTTTTCTGTTTTTGTTTTTCCCCCAATGGAACTATGAAACTCTCTTTTCCTGTGACAACACATACCATTTTATTCCTAATGGTTTATGAGATATAAGCCCTTCAATGCAGTGGTGTAACAAGCACCACACTGGGGTCATCTGACCCCAGCTCTGTTTCCTGCCCCGGGCAGGGGGTCAGACTTGATCTACTGAGGTTCCTTCTGACCCTAAAAATCTATTCATCTATGAAACAAACTGAAGTAGTGCCCAGAGCAAATCCTGCAGGAGATTTGGGGGTGGGAGGCACAGGGCGGCTGAAGAGCACAGTTCTGGGGTAGGGGTTCTGGGAGTGAGAGGGGCATGCATGTTCTGAGAGTGGGAGACATCAAGTGGTACAGGTCCAGTTTTGGAGTTCCCAGCAGGCAGGTCCTAGCATGGGGGTGCTGCCAGGGCACAGACTTTGCAAGGGTGGTGGATGATTCCAGCACCCCTCCTAACTTTGCACTTAGGGTCCCTCTTGCTCACACCTAATTTACTATTTGCTCATTACTTTAATGCACCATTAATGGAGCCCTTCACCTCAGACCACTTTAATATTTTATGGTGGTGAGGGGTGGGGGACAGAAGCAAAGAGAAAGAAGAAGTGAATTCAAATCTTCAGAGTTAGGGAGAGGAATTTTTCCCCTGGCCCCTGATCTGTCCCCCTCCTTTTAAAGCTGCTCAAGCAACATTTAGAGTACTAGCACTAGTCCTAAGGAAATTGCATCATTGAGCAGGCTGAAAAAGAGGCAACTCAAGTTGCATTAAATATATGTTTGGGATACAGAGCAGCATTTTTCTTAAATACAGATTTGTACAATCATGCGCGCGTACACGCGCGCGCGC
>JAGPOW010000261.1:213185698-213224277 GCA_030014935.1 Caiman crocodilus | reverse complement strand
CGCGCGCGCGCACACACACACACACACAATTATAAGCTTTTATCTTTATCTCTTTTCTAAAGCCCCTCACAAAGCCCCCACTGTTATTCCAGGGTACCATTTCTCTCCATCTCTGCTCCCATGGTAACAGTTGTCTGCTTCCAAGACAATGACTCCATTTATTGTGTTTTGCATCTTTTCTCATCTGCAAGACCCTGCCCTGAGCATCTTGCCAAGCTCTCCTTCACCAAGTCCTTTGCTTTTATTTGTCAGACTACCTCTGTTTGTTCCAAACCCTCAATTCTACAAGTGTAAATGCTACACACAATTTCCATAGAAAGAAATAGCTGAATCAGTTTTTTTTCTTTCTTCTTCCAACCTTCTTTCACTCTCTCTCCCAATATGCTTGGCTGCCTTAAAAAGAGAAGTCTTGTCATGATTATTTTAAATAAGACTCCCCCATTTCTATGGCAGGGGCAGCACAAATTGAATTGGAACCATAAACCATTTTTAAAATGCAAATTCAATTATGAAAGGTTAGAGTTGTATGCACTTCAAAACACTCCAACTGGTCCTGGACTCACAGTTTATATGAAGAAGTAAAATGTGAATTAAAAAAAAAAATCTGCATCCACAAAATGGGGAAAATATTTTGGCATTACCATTTTCTTTTATTGTTGATTGGCTCCTTAGTATGCTGGAAAGCCTTCCAGAACACAAAATACTCATTTGGGACCAAGATTCAATTGTGCAAACAAGCCAGTAACAGCTAACAGTTCAGAATCAACATGCAGCCATTTAGTAATGCCAAAAGCACATGGCCCAATGGTAGAAGACATAGGGTACCAATTTGATAGTAGAAACAAAAGCCAATGCAGTTATACTGCACAACTTAAGTGGTAATAGAATCTAAATCATATGTAATGCTGGATGTTTCATTCTGAAGCCCACTTGTGGGCTTGTGATTGTTTTCAAAAACAACATTATGGTTAATGAAGGGGTTGTCATATACCAATGTTTGGTTCTGGTCTTTCTTAGCAGGGAGGCTGCAGCGGGTGGTCATGTGTGAGTCTTTATCATCCCCTCAGGACCTTTCCTATAGCATCCCCCAGGATGCATATATTTTCTCCCCTCTTGTTCAGTCGGTATATGAGGCAATTAAGTGAGATTGTATGGAGGTATGGAGTGAGGTACCATCAGTATGTTGATGACACCCTGCTCGACTTCTCCTCTTCTGACCCTGGCCCCACAGTCTTGGTCTTTTCCCAGTACCTGGCAGCAGTTCAAGACTGGGCATGTTTGAACTAATTGAAACTGAATCCCAGCAAGACAGAGGTGATGGCAGTGAGCAGACCACTCATTCTGGAGGGGACTGGGACATTGTGGCAGGGCACCTTTGGTGCCTGACACTTTAAGGGCCTGAGCTTGCAGCAGAGCCACCAGCAGGTGACTGCAGAGCCCATTAGGGAGTCACATAGTAACCAGGAGGCTGCCTGATTGGGGAAGAACTTGGCTGCTGGAGTATCAAACCAGACCCAGGGAGCAGGGCCAGCAGTTGCAACTGGGGAGCCAAAGAGTGAACATCTCTCAGCTGGAGTACTGCTGCTCCCAGACCACCTGGAGGTCAAAGATAGGAATTATGGGGACAGAGGAGGTCCCTGGTCCTGGGGCATGATCTGAAACTATACCCTGCTGGAGTTGGATGCTGTAGGGAGGCTTCTTGTAGCAGGGCAGTCTCCAGGAAATGCCACACCTGTGCCTCCCCAGTGACAGATGAGGATGGGGTGCTGTAAAGCCTCAGCCCCTGCTGCCTTGTGTGTACTCCCTGGAGGGAAAAGTCTAGGGAAGCACACCCTGACAGAAAAGCACAGGGGCCCAGGTCTATTGAATGGGGCCTGAGGTGGGCTCCTGGTTCATTCAGTGAAGCCTGTGACAGGGCAAAGGTCCACTTATAGAGACTTGAGGTCCAAGGGGAACAAGTCTCTAAAGTCCCAGTGAGGCCCCAATGAGGGGGAGAAGTGGCTTCTGGGGGCCTCACTGGATAGAGTCCGAGGGGGGCCTGAAGGACTGCACGTAGATCAATGGGAGTCGAGGCCCTAGTGAGGGGTCAGAGCTGAGGGCTGTCAGAGACTGCAAAAAATAGGGTCCATGGGATCCTGAAGGACTTTGCTTAGGCCAGTTGGAGCAGAGGCCCCAGTGAGGGGGCATGTGACCCAGCTATGTCTAAGAACACCTGAGGCCAAGTGTGGGCCAGAGGCCAAGTGCAGCCCAGCAATGGGGCCGAGGGAGTTGGAAGTCATTTTGTATGCCATCTGTGAGGCATGGGGCATGATGAAGAGGAGGTCAGAGCCATGTATTACAGGCATTAAATGGGCTGCCCCCCACATTTTTCCATCTACTTTGATATATCAAGTTGTGGCAGGAGACATAGGGCAGACTGCCCTACATAGGTAGGCAGGTTGAAGTAAGTGACTGGACCTGAGATGGCCCCCTGTCACAAACATGTATTACAATGGGGTTCAGTCAGCTCTAATCACTCAGGTTTACAGCATTGGAGTGCTCCTGGATCCTCTGCTGGACTTGGATCTTCAGGTGGCAGCAATGTCTGGGAGCACCTTCCACCAACTCCATCCTTTTCTTTTGGATTCTGATATTTCCGTCATGATCCATACCTTTATAACCTCAAGGCTGGTCTACTGTACCATGTTCTATGAAGGGCTGCCCTTGAAAACCATCTAGAGGCTGAAACTGGTCCAGAATGTGATAGCTTATCTTCTGATGGGGGTGGGTTGCCAGAAGCACAAAACTCCAGTCCTCCAGCAACTACGCTGGCTTAAGCTTCCCTGAACCTTTGTTGGAAAGGGCAGCCTATAATTTGAGTAAATACGTAAATAAATAAATAATCTGATGGTGACTTTTCTGCTAGTAAAAGAATACTTTTTAAAACTTCAGTAAATGTATCATTATTTTTAGAATCGTAGATACATTCCATAAAGACACTCGACACTTGTAATTCCTTTTAACTTATTTGGAAGTTCAGGCATTTGGTAGTCCTCAAGATATGGCCTTATATGGACTTGTGGAGCATTACTTCAATAAGATTTAGCTAGCTTTCTCTAAGATTGAAATTATGTAAATTGTGCTACTGAAATACGAATCTTATTTTCAGTTTCTGGCTAATATTGTATATGAAAGAGTTTGGTAACTAATTAGAAAAATTTGGGCACCAGACTCGTGTCCAGTACTGTAGAAAGAGCATATATACCAATCCATGAGAGACAGGAATCCCATTTACTTAAATAATCCCCAGTATCATTTCAAGATGCTCAAACTAACAGGTGATTAAGAGGAGCAAGAGCATTGTGAGCACATTAAGATGAGCTGGATGTCAGAGATACTTTGATGCAAAACCTATTTCACTTAAGTACAATCCTGTTCCATAGTTTCATAGTTGGTAGGGTCAGAAGAGACCTGAGCAGATCATCAATTCTGACCCCCTGCTATGGGCAGGAAAGAATTCTGGGGTCAAATAATCCCAGCTAGGTTATTATCTGGACTCTTTTTGAAGACCTCCAGGGTAGGAGGGAGCACCACTTCCCATGGAAGTTGGTTCCAGCTCCTAGCCAACCTGACTGTGAAGTAGTACCTCCTCATGTCTAGCCTAAACCTTCCCTCAATCAACTTGTGGCTGTTATTATCCTAGTTACTCCTGGTAGTGCTCAGGGAAACAGGGACTCTTCCATTCCCTGGTGGTGCCCCCTGGTAAGTTTGTAGATGGCAACCAGATCCCCTCTCAATCTTCTCTTGTGGAGACTGAACAGGTTCATGTCCTGTAGCCTTTCCTCACAGGGCCTGCCCTGCTGCCCCTTGACCATGCAAGTGGCCCTCTGGATATTCTCAATGCCATCTACATCCCTCCTGAAGTGCAGTGCTCAAAACTAGGTGCAGTACTCCAGCTGTGGCGTGACCAGTGTTGGATAGAGGGGGAGGATCACCTCCTTGGTCCTGTTCATGATGCATCTGTGGATGCATGACAAGATGTGGTTAGCCTTACTGACCGCATCCTCATATTGGCGGCCCATGTTCATCTTAGAGTCAATAATGACTCCAAGATCCCTTTCTGACTCTGTGCTGTTGACGGGGGTTCCCCAGCCTATAGGTATGCTCCTGGTTCTTTCTCCCTAGGTGCAGTACCCTGCACTTGTCAGTATTGAATCCCATCCTATTCTTATCAACCCACCCCTGTAACCTGTCCAGATCTAGTTGTACCCTGTCCCTCCCTTCTATCATGATTACCTCTCCCCATATCTTAGTGTCGTCCGCAGATTTGAACAAAGTGCTTTTCTCCCACTCCTCCAAGTTGCTGATGACGATGTTGAACAGTACGAGCCCAAAGACCAAGCCCTAGGGGACTCCACTCCCCACATCCCTCCAGGTCAAAAAAAGACCTGTCCACTACCACTCTCTGGGTGCAGCCAATTTGTGAACCATTTGACTGTGTAGGCATCAATGCTACAGTCACCCAATTTCTAATGAGAATGGAGTGAGAGACAGTGTCAAAGGCCTTCCTAATGGCCTGGACAGATGTGCTTCTGGATGATCTTCTCAAAGAGCTTCCCCAGGACTGAGGTAAGACTAATAAGCCTATAGTTACCTGGGTCTTCCTTCCTTCCTTTTTTGAAAATGGGGAACACATTGGTCTTTTTTCCAGTCCTCTGGCACCTAGCCAGAGCACCATGAATGCTCATAAAGCCATGCCAGGGGCACCACAATGACCCCTGCCTATTCCCTCAGCACTCTGGGGTGGAGATCATCTGGACCTGCTAATTTAAACACATCCAGCCCCACCAAAAGTACCCTAACTAGGTCCTCCCTAACCCTAGGCCAGGCAGTGCCTCTCTCAAATCCATCTGGGATCCCACTGGGGGAGATTTCCCGGTCCCTGTTTGGAATAATGGAAGCAAAGAATTTGTTAAAGAGGTCAGCTTTCTCATCTGGTGCAACCACCAGATTGCCAAGTGTGTTCTGCAGAGGCCCCACATTACTCGGTGCCTTCTTTTTACTCCTTATGTATTTAAAAAAAGACTTCTTGTTATCTTTGATCCTGGTCACTAGTCCTAGTTTTGTCTCTGCCTTTATCTTCCTAACAACCCCCCTACAGTCTTGAGGAACGGAGGTATACTCCTCCTTGGTGATAGCCCCTCCCTTCCACTGGATGTACGCCTCCTTTTTAGCTTTCAGACATTCCTGAATGCCTTTGGTGAGCCATGGGGGCTTATGAGCACTCTTGCCCCCTTTGATTCGTGTTGGGACTGTCACCCTTTGGGCTCAGAGGATGATCTCCTTAAGGAATGACCCCTCGTCTTGGACTCCCAACTCCCCTACCCTCTGGGACCTCAGTGCTTTTCCTACTAACCTCCTTAACTCATTGAAATTGGCCCTCCTGAAGTCAAAGGCTACTGTCTTACTGCGGGCAGGCGTTTGACACCCTGCATGGTATAGTGAATTCCAATAGGCAATGATCACTATTGCCCAGGTGGTCAAGAACCCACAGTCCCCTCACCAGAACCTCACCTGTGGCCAGGACCAGGTCGAGAAAGGCATTTCTCTGGTGGGACTGTGCACATTCTGGGTAAGGTGGAGGTCTTGTATCTCAGCTAAGAACCTACATGAGCTGCCAGACCTGGCTGACTTTTCCTCCCAGCAGGTGTCCAGGTAGTTTAGGTCACCCATGATGACCACATCCCTTAATTTAACTGCCTCCACAAGCTGACCTGAGAATTCTTGGTCCAGCTCTTCCTCCTGAGTGGGTGGTCTATAGTAGACACCTAAAGTTACGTCCCTTTCCCCAGGACCCCCTTGTAATCTTAGCCAGAGCACTTCAGTCTGCCCCTCCTCTGACCCCATACCATGCTTTTCAAGTCTCCGAAAAATTATTTTTTGCAACTTTTGCAACATCTTGTCATCTCAGCCTTGATACACAGTTACAAAAAGAGAGGATGAGGAGGAGGATCTAGCTTTTGTGTTAACCTACTCATTTTCTTTATTAAGAGTTTTTCAGGGCCGTAAGCAAGGTGCAGCAGAATTGCACCTAGGTAGTTAAGCACCACATAGCTTCTGTAGAGGCAAAAGAGGTTATGGGCCTTGATTCATGAAACTTTGAGATGTGATGGATGTATATCAACTTCCCTCTCACCCTAGTCTGCTATTGACAAATAAGCCCCTTTGTCTTGCTTCGGCACACCAACACCAGAAACTGGAAACATACTTTTGTGTTTAAAAGCTCTCTCTCAAAAAAGCCTGAGAATAACACTGAAAAATATGCTCATGTCGACTCTGAGTCACTCAGGGCTGTTCCGTACCCATCTTCTCTGACTAGCTGCTGGTCTCTGTTACACCCAAGATGAAACAGTTGGATGGGGCTTATTTTGTCAGTGAGTGGTTCAGAGCTGGGAGGAAAGCCATATGGACCATATTAGGTATACCTCTGTTACTTTAGTTGAATAATAGAATCTGTTGTCATAGTTCTTCATATTTTAAATAGGGATAATGCTTCATTACTTTAAATTATTAGCATTTGGGAAGTCTTTTGATACTGAGAGAGATGCATGACTGCTATTCAAGGAAGCTATGCCTGTTTATACCAGCTGAGTATGTATGTGGCACACTGAGATGGGAGTCAGATGAGCACATATGTAGAGTATGTTTAAGGAAGAAGCTGGTCACATGGCTCTACACCTTCCTGCATGGTACAGAAGCCTCTTAACAGCTAGCTAGAAGTTTGTGATCTGAATAGATGTTTATAATTATTTTTTCACACAAATGGCTAGAAAAAGGGTTTAAACACATAAGTCCTACCTTGTGGCAGGAAGTAAAGCATTCTTTTTTATATCCTGGTGTCTGACAGTCCCTGAATTGATGCATATGGACCTGTTCTGCTGTTTCTAAGTCTCCCTCCCATACCCCTACTTGTTATTCCAAGTAGATTATTTAACTCTGTGTTGGTATCTTAAGACACTGTAGGTGATAGGTTAGGGTTGTGTAAATGTTCTGTGGTTAAAATCCAAAGATATGATTTGTTCTTATAACCTTTAAATTGCCTTCCTGACAAAATATATACAAGCTGAAAGCTCCTACTCATTTAAAATTGTGATAGAAGGCATTTTATTGGAACTTATTCTGAATAGCTCTTTAATTTGAAGTAACTCACCCTTTAAATGCCATAGGCAAGAAAGGAAAAAAATGAGCACACACACACACATTTTAAAAAATGACTAGTGCATTTAGTTAAATTTTTTCCTCTTTATACTTCAAGAAGACCTAATCTTTCACAAGGACTCCGCATAAGTCCCACACTGAGCACTCAGAAACTCTATAGTATACCTACTTTTCATCATTCTCTCTTTAGATGTACACTATAGTCTCTGTATGACAGTGAATCTGGTCTGTCTCTAGCAGGTATAGTCAGGCATATTTGTATGTATGAAGTGTAGAGACAACCATTGCGGGGTGTGGGGCCTGGGGCAAATCAACCTGTGTGAGACTCCTTTAACACTGCAAGAGGCAGGGATGTGGTCACTCTGCCTGGCTCCTGGCCAGCTTCAAAAGGCCTCCTAAAGAGTGGGGCCTGGGGTGGTCACCCTAATTCACTGCCCACCCTCCAAAGACAGCCCTGATGAAGTAAGAGCAATTTAGTAAAATCTCTTTTGCCAAATGCTTTGGGCTGTATGGGCAGATATATGCCCAGTAGTAGATTATCCAAAAGTCAATAACAATTATCTGGGACGTCACTTAACAGAAGTTTCATATTAACAAAGAAAAAGTTGTGTTCCCTAGTCTGGTAATGTACATAGAGTTTGCCCTACCTGCTGAGCTTGCCCCACACTCTCTGACTTGTGCAAGCACAGTCAGTAATCTTGGTCTCACATTCCTTGGCATATATTTGCTGTACATAACAGTGATTAAAATATGGTAAAGTTTTCAGCACTTCATATTGTGGTGCTTGACTATCCAGAAAAAATAATTAACCAAAATGATGGTGACACTAATTATTCTTGATCAATGCTCTTGTGTGTGTATAATATAGCACAAACAGGGTACATCTACACAAGATGCTTTACTGCCGAGCTGACTAATTGGCTCAACTGTAAAGAGTCACCATCTACATGTGTGGTGCTATTAGGCCACAGTAAATGAATTAACTTTGTTGTAGGATAGCACTGCATAGCACATGTACTAACCTACAGCGGAGTAGTTACGGGCAGCAAAACACACATGTAGATGGTAATGGGGCTGGCTGGAGCATGAGTGTGCTATGGTGGGGGGGCTGCCTGTGAGCTAGCCCTGTATTGTAGCACCCTCATGACCCAGCCAGCCCTTCTGCAGCACATTGAGCTGGGGCAGAGCAGTCCCAGGCTGGCACACCATTGACAATGCATAAGTGTTGACAGTGGAGGGGTGGACAGACAAGGTGGGGCACTA
Organism: Caiman crocodilus; assembly: GCA_030014935.1. Lineage (NCBI taxonomy): Eukaryota > Metazoa > Chordata > Crocodylia > Alligatoridae > Caiman > Caiman crocodilus. The sequence goes on along the minus strand of JAGPOW010000261.1, from coordinate 213,215,817 downwards.
GATGCTGGCTCAGACCAGGCTGCAGCCCCATTCCCCATGGTCAGTGCAGAAATTGCACCTCTGCCACTCCTGCACCCCATGCCCCACCATCTGTGCAGAAATCTAGGGGGGGCTAATTGCACCTGTAGATGCACCCATAGTATACAAACAGCATACACATTTAAAACTTTTGTTTTGTTAGGGAGCCTTCCATTTCTATATTTTTCCTCATTTCATTAGTTCAGTGGGATATTCCTTAACAGAAGAAACGTTTTCAGTGTGTCCTCTCCATGTGAGCAAGTGAGAGCAGAGGGAAAGCATAGTAATGTTTGCAAAATCTTGTCTCTTCCTGTTCATTATTAGGAAGTTTGTAGTAGGAACGGTTAAATGTCAGCTATAATCAGACAAAACTGCTGTTTAAAACCCAAAATAAAATAGGACGTACTTGTAGAGACTGTCTATCAGAAATGTAAAAAGTAGTAGTGCATAATTTATCAATGTTAATAGCTCTAGGTGCATTTCTGAGGGAATTAACCTAAACAGTAAAACTATTTATCACATCACAATATATAAAATGTACTTTTAATTAATAAATGGATATTCTATTGCCTTTATGGCTACATCAAATCAATCTTCCTTTACCTTCTGTCTACAGTTTGGGTTCCTTTAATGGGTTTTAATGGGTTTTACTCTATACTCACACAGTAAAGCTTATCACTTGCTTCCTGGAAGACTTTCTGTACTCTGTGGCATAAACTCAGTCTCTTTGGTATAGTTCCACCAAAATATCACTACGTACATAAATGATAACTCTTTTTGTTACTTTAAAGCATCATTCATTACTCTTGAGTTGACCTCACTGGCCCATGTCTAGCTTGAAAGTAATAAAGTTACTGTAATGTAATGTTGTTCTTGTCAATAGATTAGGTCCGTGAAGTCCTTTAGTTAAACCATTTTTCTCAGAGAGGCAAAGAATTTTCAGTCACTGTGAATTGTCAATAATATTTAACTCTGTTCCAATGCTTTTGATCCACAGCATTTGGCAAAGAAGATCTTTATCATTTCAGATGTAGTGGTATCTCTAACTATCCTTACTAGAAATTAACCAATCTGATTCATCTTCTTATAATATTTTATCTCTTTGAAGAGAGTAATGAATGTAGATGTTGATGCAGCAACTCCAGTATACTCCTGTTTCATTGTTGCTTTGTTTTTATCAGTCCCAGCAGTACTTCCAAGATTACATCACATGGTGTTTGATTAGTTGGTCTTCTGACATCTTTCTGTGGCAGGCAATATCTCTGAAGCCAGAAGGAATTTGTAAATCAGTAATGGAAACACATGTGCATGCATTTTGATAGAGAATGCTATCATGGCCACATCAAAATCAATGGCAAAAGTCCTATTGACTAAAGTAGCATAAGATCTGATTCTGCTTAGCCTGAACTTTTTGTAGTCCTTTAAACATGTAAGAAGTAGCTAAAAAAGACCATCTTTCTAATTTGGTAGTTTGCATTCTCTCTATTCAGACTTAAAAGACTATGGTGCAGTAGGCCCTCAGGGCTAAAAGTATCATCATGCCTATCAAAATAATATTGCTACTATTGCTGTACATCTACAGTGCACCTTTTGGCCAATGCCGCTAAAGTACAACATTAGAAGAGTCGTAGCTGGCTTAGCAGTCTGTACTCTTGGGAACCTTGGGCATTTCTACATGAGATGTTTACTATACAATAGATTAATTAGCTGCAGAATAAATGTTGCACATTTACACGTATACCCTTAATAGGCAGCAGGATGGTGCTTGTATGTACTTTTTTTTTTTTTTTCCCCTGCAAAGGGGAGAGGGAGTCTCTGTGCTGCTTCTGTGGTGCGGGGCTGAGTCACCAGCTCCAGGCATGCCCTGTGGGAGGGGCTGTGCCTGCTCCATCAAGTCCCATGGGGCCCCCCCAAAGCATGGGGCCTTGTGTAGTCGCCCCAATTCGGCATACCCTAGGGACGAATCTGACAGCAGCACATGTGCGGATGCTGGACAGACTGGCTGGGACATGAGGGTGCTTCAGTGTAGGGGCTGCCTGCTGGCTAGCACCCTTATGCCCCAGCCAGCCCCTCTGCAGCACGTTGAGCTGGGGGGAGCAGCCTCAGGCTGGGAACCTGGGCTGCTCTGATCCCGCTTGATATTCTGCAGTCCTAGGCACATGTGCAAACAGGGCACCCAGAGAAATAAACTCTGGAGCAATAAGTTTATTCCTTTGCATTAATATGCACATATAGATGTGCCCATTGACTGCTAGACTGGTCCTTTGGGGAGTGTCTGGCAAGTGGATTCTTTGTATCCTCACACTTCCTGTAGCTGTGCCCAACATGTACGTGACACAAAAAAATCTGCCCCATAGATCCTTCCCTACATTGTAGGGCATTGCTTTGAACTCTTTAGAAGCAAATGTGAGTTTTGAATTAAATCAAAACCCCTGTTCAAATTGGCATCAACTGTGATTTAACTCCAAATAATAATAATAACAACAACAATGCCAATAATGATTCCAGAAACGTACAAATGCTATCCTAGAACTGAAGCAACCAAAACCCTACGCTATTGTGGGAAGTCATAACCTACTTGTCATGTTAATGTTCAGTTACAGGTCATGTGAAGTCCTGTAGGTTACAAGAATATCTACTCATTTTGAGTGAAATATTACACTTTTTTACTCCTCTTTATATACCAAGGTATATTTTTTGGCTTTAATTGTGCAATTTTAGGCACTTCAGCATACACAGAACATATCATAGAAAGCATAGAAAATGAGGATTGAAAGGGACCTCAGGAGGTCATGTAGTCCAGCCTCCTGCTCAAAGCCTCTTGCCCTAACTATATCATCGCAGTCAAAGCTTTATCTAGCAGGGTCATAAAAACCTCCAAGGATGGAGATTCCACAGCCTCACTGGGTAACCTGTTCCAGTGCTTACATACACTCCTTGTGAGAGAGTTGTTCTTAATATCTAACCTAAACTTCACTTGCTGCAGCTTGAGACCATTACTCCTTGTTCTGTCATCTGCCACTACTGAGAACAATCTAGCTCAGTAGGCAAAATGACCCAAGGCATGTGGGCAGCAGATCACAACTTTGCCCTGGCTCAGGCCTTTGCTGTCACCTCCACGAGATCCTGGCACAAGCACCATCATCGGCACCGGCCCTGGCCTTGGAGCAGCTGCCTACCCAGCGGTGTGCCCCATCAGCACTGCTTGGACCAGTCTCCGTGGAAACCCTGGCCCTGCACTGTCACGGCTCTGCCACTCCTGTGATCTCCAACTGGATGCAGTGATACAGGCAGGGGATGCTGGGAAATGGACTCTGCCATGGGCCCGATCCAGCCCATGGGCTGGGCTTTTGCCCACCCCGGTCTAGCTCCATCCTCTTTCAAACAGCTCATTAGGTAGTTGGAGGCTGCTATTAAATCCATCCTCCATTTTCTATTCTCCAGATCATATAAGCCCTGTTCCCTCAGCCTCACCTTGTAAGTCATGTGCCCCATCCCCCTAGCCATTTTTATTGCCCTCTGTTGAAATCTCTCCAATTTGTCCACATCCTTCCTGTTGTGAGGGATCCAAATCTGGACAGTATGCCAGATCTGGCCTTAGCAGTACTGAATACAAGGGAATAATTACTTCCCTCGATCTGCTAGCAGTGCTCGTACCAATACAGCCCAGTATGCCATTAGCCTTCTTGGCAACAAGGGCACACTGTTGGCTCATGCTCAGCATATTATGCACTGTAACCCCAGGTCCTTTTCTGCAGAACCAGAAAGAATCATAGCATACAGAAATTACAAAGTAATACCTTAGAATTTGGGGATTTCCCCAAGAATCCATTATGAAGACAACACAGACAGCCATGATAAAAGTCAGATGGAGGGTATAAATTGCAGAATGTAATCACCTGGCACATGCCCTTTAATAAACTCAGTGTTGCTAAACAGGAAAGCTCTATGAAAAGGCTGCCTGTTCCGGCTGACATCAATAAGCATTGAAAGAAATTGTCATTATAAAATAGGTCTAAATTCTGTTCTCATTTTACCGGTGTAAATCTGGAAAAATTCCACAGAAGGTTCCAATGGAACGTGGCCTTTACATGCTCTTTCTCTTCCATACTTCATTGCTTCTCATTTTGTAGCTTCCTATTTGAATTAAGTTGCTATATGCATGGCAAAGGGAGGGCATTTTAGGCTATACACATCCAAGTATCATTTTTTGTGGATAAGTTGGTTCAGATTTCCCCATAGATGTTTGATAATTAAGAATTTCAGTCTTATCCAATGTCTGCATATATCTCATTTTTATGGTTCAGGTGTATTGTGAGGTAATTTAAAGATCTTTAGAAGAATAAAAATGTATCTAGCTGCCCAATAGCTGCTGTAACTAAACATTCACTTCTGTTACCATCATAGGAAGTCGATTCTTCAATATTCTGTCATTTAGAAAACCCTTTTCCCTACAGCAGTTGCTTCATTTGATATTCTCTCCCCCAGTGCTTGGTATCTGACAAAATAAGTGGTTTTCAACAAAACCTCATGCATCTCAAACAGTTAACCTCTATGGTGCCACCCTGCCCTACCTTCCCTCCAACACTGAGACCCATCCAGGTATTGCCATTACAAAGTCTACGCATTAATTTTTTGATTCACTGAGTGTGTCTATACATTTGCCAGACTGTGCAGTTGTTACTGTGTAGTCATTTTGTACTAAATTACTTGCTTTAACAAGTACTAAATGACTGCCCAGTACCCAGTAATACTGCACAGTCCTGATGCCACACAGATTTTTTCCCACGCTACTGCACAGTAGCATTGGCGTCATGGTTCGTGCCCACCAACACTACATCACCATAACAGCAAGCTACGATGACATAGCTCATAATTACAGTAGCATAGCATCTCATGTAGATGCTCCCACTATGTGGTCATCCTAATGAGATGCATACACTTTTAAGAACAAATTAAATGATCTTTAGACCAACACCCGTCACAAAGCACTGTCAAAGAATTATACTGTCATATTTCAGGACTTTAAATTTTTCTATGAAATTCCAAATGCTCATGTTATTTCTCTTAACCTATTTCTTCTATAGCTACTGAATGAACTTTCTTGCAAATCAATATTAATTAAAAATTATTATGATGAAGCAACTAAACAAAAGGCCAGTGCTACTAAAGAAAGGGTATGCCCCAGTGACAGATCACTGTTAAACCTCTCATGCCATTGGGTGATATTTACCATATGTCCTATGATTGATAGTAAGATTTAATGAGTTCTTACAAGCAATTAAATAATCAAGGGTTCCTGCTGTTACATGGCATAGCTTGATAGAACAGTGACAAATGAGAGAATATCTGCAACCTAATCAAAGGGACATATTTCCTTGGGAACAAAATAATATTATCCACCAGTGCAATCAAAGGACAAAAGAACACAGAGAGGATGCAACAGAATGAGATCAATTTTGTGTACTTTTCATTATTCTGGCCATACAGTTTCCACTTACTGGGTCCTATTAAATCAGAAAGAAAATTAGGCTTGTTAAATATCTTTCATTTGTCATACACAGTTAGTGCATACATATCTGTTAGGTTTATAAAAAGAGGCTGCCATTCAATATCTGGTCACCTTACCTGTCCCATAAAAATCCTTGCATGTTGTTGTCCTCGACTTCTGTTTGATATTATTTAATTTTTATTGTGGTGATGGAGGTTGTCCTGCCTTTGTTCTTGGTTTTTTTTTCACTTTAACTTAAAGGCATAAGTTGCGTCCATTGCTCTATGGTGTATTTGTCAAGTATTGTTGATTAATTAACTGTACAATCCCTATCACTTTTTACTGTCATCATGTCTATATTAATGTTCACTTAATAGTATTTGAAAATAATCACCTATCATAAAGACGGGGAAGAGACTGAATTTATTTCAGAACTGTTTAGATTCAAAGCTGTTATATATGTAGGTCAGTTTTTTTCCTACTCTAAGAGTTGAATTTTACTTCAATACGGGCACAGAATAGCCTACTTTGTTTTTTGTCTTTTGACTGCTTACCTTTAGGGTCAGAGATTTATGATTAAAGTATCCACTTGTGCTCTGATAAATCAAGCTTTATGCCTTACTTTCAGGATATAAGTAACCCCATTCCACCTTCAATCCCTAAATCAGTGGCAAAACTCCCTGTGATTTCAGTGAAGCCAAGGTTTCACCCAGAGAAACAATTCACAGGGTTATAGTTAGGCCTATGCTTAACTATTCTCCTGAATTTGGTCTTAGTTTCCAAATAATCTATAAATTAGGCCCCTGGCATATAATACACACGAGACATAAGTAGTCTGTTAATCACATCTTACATAGTAACCCGGCCACATATTCTGGGAATTAATGGCACTACACAAAGGAAAATTGACAATAAGAATATTACATGAAAAATGTGTAATAGTTTTAGCACTGTACCTTAAATTGAACATGGGACAAGTTTAGTACCACACCAGGGTCACCAACCAGCCCCAGTGAATTTCCTATTGGGTGACAATCAGTTGATTGTGGGACATCCAGCTTTCAACTTGCTGGTGCACTGGGAAGTAGGGCATAACTGGGATCTGATGCCTGATCCCAATATTGCACTTCCTGCCATGCATGTATGTCATGGCAGGAAGTACAATTGTTAGGATTGCAGATCAGATTCCATTGTGCTTTGAAGGGCCTTCTATCAGTGAATTTAGTAACACCTCCACTCTTCCCTAATCTTAAAGGCATAGTACAAGATTTTTTAAATTAAGGTGGCTCTCTGACACTTGCCATAAAGATCAATGTAACAAGGAGCACATCTAGGCACCTTTGAGTCTACAGCCCAAATGACCAGGTAACCACTTACAGTTGGATCAGATAAGAGCAGTCTTTGACAGTAAGTCTAAAACAAAGGTTACGCTTTTGTCTCAGTTTCCATAACAAAATACCTTACTAACTCTCTCACCACAACAAATCTCTAGTCTGTGTCTACAAATTTGTTCTAAATATTAAAATTAATGAAAAAACGGATTAAATATGTTAAGACTCTTAAAAAGTATATATTTATAAAGCTTCAGAAATGGTAATCATTAGACTGTGGTTGCACTATAGCTATAGTGCAGGTCGTGAACAGATTAAAATACTATAGAAACATTATAGACATAACTGAGAAATCAAGGACTGTCCACTAATGTGTTCAAACAGTTATTTCTAACAGATGATGATACATCTGTAGAAATGTAAATATGTGAGTGTCATTATTCTTTACCAATACGTAGGCTTTTCTTTTCTTTATTTAGACTGTCTGAGTAAGCAACCTATATATACTCATTCCATTTGTCTACTAACCTTTCTATCACCAACCTAGCTCCAGGAAAGGATCATCAGAGGGTTCAAAGAACTCTTGTATCTAGTTAAGGCATAAACCTGGTTGAGAATAATTTGTCAAATCATTATTCAATGTAAAATTCTGATGCTTTACAACTGATTTTTTTTAACAGAATCATGTTCTTTTGAGCAAAGCTTTTGTTAAGAAGATTCCTGAGGTCCAAGATGAAATTTTTGTGGAGGCTTCCTCCTTCCCTCACCAGTAGCCAATTGCCAGTGGTCAAAGCACACAGATATGATGTGAGAAACTCAGATTCAAGACTTTTCTCTGCCAGGTTCAGAATGGGTCTTAAATGTGAGCCTGTCACATCACATGAAATTGACCTAACCACTAGAATAGTGGCAGTTTCAGGGTGGTTTCTCTCATTTTTTTTTTCTAAATGGCTTCTGGTCATTCCAAAGTAGGATGAAAACAAATTGCAAAATATCTGAATTTTGGAGGAAAATCAAATTCTTGTTTCCCATCCAACCCTACTCAGGGGTGAGTGATAACCCTGCTCAGAAGTAAGGGGGAGGGAAATCACTTTAATTTCACAGGCCAATAGTACAGTTGTGATATTTCTCCATAGACAGAGCATACATTTTTCATCATATATGACTTGTTTCAAATATGAATCACATTGCTTGATGAACTAATTGAACGGATTTGTATGCAACAATGAAGAAGCAATACAAGAACCTATAGAGAAGGACAGAAAATGAAAGGAAACACCAAACAGAACAAATATGAAATCTTCCCTTATATGGCAACAAATTGGTCTGTCTCAAGAATCTGTTCTTTTTTCTATGCATGAACCACAGCTTCCATTAGTGAGCAGCAAGTTGGCATACAGTAATATTGACAGCATGGCACCAGTCCAGTAATGTCCTCAAGCTTGTACCTGGATTCCACAATGTACAATCTTGTCAAAGTTAATGGTATATTCATGAGGGTGGGGAAATATTTGCTTAAGTGATGATATATACTGTAAACTGGAAGAAAACCATGAGTTAACATAAGCCTTAAATCTACAGCATTTTGCCTATGATAAAGCACACAAAACTGTTAAATTTTAGTCATTTTTGATTATGTAGATTCAGGAATATTTTGGCTTTCAGTATGGAGAAAATTCATTATTTGCGTCCCTGACCTAGCATGTCCTATGCTATCACTTGGCCACATACACACTGCATGACTTGGCCATATACACAATACATGACTGCATAACATTTTAGGAATTTTAATATTAAATGAAATCATTTGTAGCAGTGGAGCTGGTTTTATGTGGATGGAAGTCAGCTCACTGCTGCACTGGGTCATGTCAGGTCTGTGCTTAATATGACCTAGTTGAGACAAGCAAAATTGGTTCCATATGTAGTGGCACAAGTCAACAGCTCATACTAAAATAGTACGTTCATTATTTTAAAAAAACAGAGAGAGAGAAATGCTAAAAATTTGGCAGCATTACGTTCCAAAGACTGTTATAATCAATAAATTCACAAAAATTACACACCTCATTAGGTTCTACACAGATTGCAAAGCTAGCTATAATGTAAAAACAGGCAGACAGTCTGTCTCAATATTATTACAGGAAGGGTTGGTTAAATTAATTGCTTCTCATTGATTAAAAAATCTTGCATTTTACATGTTCTTAAGATGGTTCCCACCATTACCTTTCAATAACAGAATACGAGTCTTTTGAGAAATGTGGTTGTATTGAACTAGTGTGCTGAAATACAAAGGTAGGCAAAATAAGTTGTTTACATTAGCCTATCATTATTTCCTGCCATAAAGGCATGTCTACCTGAAAGGAAAAGACAATCCCTCCAGTGTGTCCTAAGGATCTTTTTTTAATGATATGTTCTACCCTGTTCGAAAATGTAATTAGCTTAGAATGGTCACTACGCACAAATCCACCAAGTCAATTCAGTCATCATTATAGGCAAGAAATCATTATATCCAGGTAGCATACATCTGCCATCACATTCAATAACATCTCTTAGCTTTTGTCCATTCTTAACTCCTTTGCAGAAACCCTTAGCATTGTTTGTGGGATGGGTTTGAGTTTCCCATGAAAAGTAACCTAAGTCTTGTTGTGCAGGCTCTCTCAGATGATCCTTGCCCCGAGTCCCAGATCCCAGGCTCAGAAGTGCATCTACGCAGAGTTCATTGCAAGATTGTGGTCTAAATAATAGTCAAACAAAGCATGCTTCATCAAAAAACCTACTTTAACAGCCTTTAGAGTAAAACAGAAAAGTTTGTTTTTCTAGTTCTTTTCAAAGTGAAACTGCTTAGAAAAAAGATACAAAGCCTGATCTTGCTTCATCTTTTATGAAACCAGATATAAGACATCATCACTCTGTTGGTATGAGAAACTGTAAGTATGCTAAACAATTAAGGAATAAAACAACTAGATATAATCCATCTTTGAAAAAAGTAAACATTATCCTTACCAAGAGATGGGCTGTGATTATGTGCTAGATAAGTAATTTCTATATGTACAGGTCAGACTTTCACAATGTAGTAGGATTTGGGGAGAGGAAATCCCAGGCACATATCAAGTCGTTTTTTCTATTTTGTCTTTCCAGTAAAAGCAAGCTGAATTTTTATGTCTTTTCCTCCCAGCATTTAATGGAAACAGCTGATTAAAAACTTTCCACTTCCCTCACCTGTCCAAAGATGTGTAGACTTTTGCATTGTGTCAACAAACAGATTTTCCATGACATTGGCTATCTGTTCATATACAGAATGGTCGTATATCCTTCCCGGCTACTCACCTCATTGGTTGTAAGTCTGCTGACTCCTCTCTTCTTCTTCCACTCTTTTTAATGCATCGGAGCCTCTGCAGTGCAAAAAAAAAGGCACTGCATGGCTCTCAGTGAATTCTTTTGAAGCATCAAAAAGAGAGAGTAAGCTTCTATATTTGGAATAAATTTGAACTATTATTAGCCAGAGTTTTTGGAAGTAGCTATAATTTATCTGCTATCAGGAGCAATAGAAAACCATATGGATGATAAAAAACACAACCAGGGCAAGGTCCTTCCTGTGTCTGTTGACAAGTAATGTGCACCAGGAGGACAATGCCATATGTTTGCATGTATGTTACCCCAGGAGGGCAGTGCCATATGTTCACACGTATGTCACCCCTCTGGCCTGTTATCATAAGGCTGTTTCCCAAGGGGTATGCTCCCTGGAAAAAGAAACAAAACCCGCAAAGGCGAGTCTTATACACTTTCCATGTTGACAGACTCTGTGAGACCAGCACTGCTTTGTCAGAACAGCTGCTTCTCCACCAAACAAAGGTCTATATATCCTTGCAGATATTTCTTGAAGAGTGACAGAGATGGAAAGATAGTTGTCCTGCCATACTGGACTTCCTAACTAAAATACCAAGAACAGGCAAGGCTGTTTACTAACTTTATTGATTTGGCCCTCCCAAAATATTTTGTTCTCTGTTCTCCTCTTTCACTAATTCCTGGTGGGTTGGCTCCAGCCTCTTGCCAGTAGCTTTTGATAGAATGAAAGAATTTCCACACCGAGGTAAGAGATGACTGAGAAGTGTATTACTAATGATACTTTTGTAGAGTCTTCAAAAATAGAAATGAGAAGGACTATTATATTATCTTGACCATTTCCTGCCATTGTGGTATTATTCTTTCCAGTATAATTTCTAGCATTCTATCCAGCACATTTAGAAATTACCTTGGATCTATAGAAATATTTCTTTTGTAGTCTACTTATTCCACTACTACATAACATTTCTGATATTCATAGTATGTTTTTCTTTGCTTAATCGCATTCCCCATTATCTCTGTTGGCACATAGATACTTCATCTTCATCTATTTGCATTTTATCAGAGATCACTGATTCTAATGCATAGGGAAGGAATGCTTACAGTAACATGGTATTTTCTTCCAGTAAGGGCAACGTGTAGGATAGTGTAGCCTTGCATGACTTCTATAAATGCCTAAGGTTTTGAATAGGTATATCAAAGACAAATGTAGGTGTGTGCCTTCCTAATTAAGCTTTATTTGATCGAAATATGATAGTTTAAGTGCTAGTAACCATTCATAGTGTTCATGAAAACTGTGATAGGAACATACAAAGCTGTTTCCTGACTGCCATAACTGAGATCTGGCTTTAGTGAGAAAAAGCAAGAATCATTCTGGCTTAAGTGAGAACAAGTGCACGAGTGCCTATCCTACTACACTATAATTAAATCAAGGAAAAACATTTGAAGAGGGCAGGGAACTTTTCCATGTGATGAGAAAAGATGGGAGGCAGCCCATGGAGAGATTTAAGATGCCAGGCATTTCAACAAACAGGGACAATGATCTTGGTGGCAATAACACCTGGAAATGAAAAAGACCATTTAACATAATAGAAGTGTGTCTTCCTTTGGTACAGAAACCAGTAAATTAGTTCTAGATATGACTAAGCAAGTTTTCCTCAGAGGCAAGGATTTTGGTGGGTGATATCTTTCATTGCATCAATTACATGGTTAGTGTAGACTTAGACAAGCTTCTAAATGCAGTATAATGTAGACTTTTTCTAATAGAAGTGTACTGCATTCAAAAGCTTGTCTAAAGCTATGCCAACCATACAGTTAATGCAATGAAAGATATCATCCAAAAAAACCTTGCCTCACATATTTCTTAGACCATCATGGCTACAACATCATTCCAGGATGATTATCTTCCTCAGAGTATCTTTCGCCCTTTATGCCCATCCTTATATAAGTGTTGTTACAGAGCCAAGAGAGTCAGATTATTTATTGTGTTGCTTTTAAAAAATTGCTTCGAATGTATCTCAAACAAAGGGTAAGAGAGCTATCGTATCTTCATATTCATTTTACACATTTTAGTACATGTCATGAATGGAAAGTTCATTTTATTCGATGTTATCAAACATACTCTGATAATTCACTTTGCATGGTTTGTCATTTCAGCTTCTGTACTGCCTGAGTTTTTATATTTTCTTTTAAAGATAGGAAGTTAAAAACAGTAGATACAAAGACAATAGATAGAACTGTGCTCAGTATGCCTTTTCATTCTGAAATGCTTTATTTCAAAATCTCACTTCAATTCCTTCTTTAAGTAACTCTTTCTGTTCCCTTCTTTTACCTTCATACTACAAAGCTGAACAAAAATAGTGCTCGTGTATGCTACTAAATCCTGGCTATCATTCCAACACAACTAATCCGATTTATTCCAGAAAGATATTTGGCTTGATCAAGGCAAGCTGGATTCAGGCCACACACTGTCTAGTGCCTATCTCCCTATTAAAACAACATGTCCTGTTATTATGTCTGCTGCATTTTTTTATTTCTAAAATTTCCTAGAGGACTCATAATTACCAAGAGAACATCCTTTCTAATAAAGTTGTTGCACTTCCACTTCCAGACCAAGCCACAAGCTGGCAGTACAGGGGTAAACCTAATATAGCAAATAATTATAACAAGTTCATTAAACATTTCACAACCTCCTAAAAATATTTATTTTGGGATTTTCTTCAAGTGATAGTCTAGACTCAAGTGTTATAAAGTGACCATGTATTTTATCTCACAAATAGGAAATAAAAAAAATATTTAGAGTATTTTCCATTTGTTTTGACCTACACCAAGATCCTGATTCACTTCTGTGTTCAATCTTTCTGTTAACCTCTATTCCAATTCCCATTATATAGCAAAGAGTGCTCCAAATATATAAATGTGTGTGTGTGTGTGTATTTTGAACATAAAACTTATCTTGAACTGTCTTCTGCATTGCTTGGGGCTTAAGTTAATGTATTTCCCCAAATTTTGGCCTCTTAACAACCTCTTCCAAATTTTAATTATTCACTGCATCCATAGACAGTATCCACACCCCAAGCTATTCTTTGTTTTCTTTTTTTGCTTTTATAAGAACTGGATTGTTAGAAGCAGTAGTCACGCTATTATATTTGTCTGAAGGAGTGTGAGACTCCTTTGTCTGTCTGCCTGGCTTTTCCTTTGGTTAGTTTTCATAGAGAGAACATGGATTGCTGTTTTAGGGATGGAAGTGGCAATTAGTGTTGCTGAGCTATAGTTTTGTTTTTTGACAGAGCTGCTGAGTTTAAAAAATGATGGGCAAAAGGAAGTGAGGGAGGCATCAGAATCTGCCTAAGCAGCACATGAGCTGCTATTGCAGCGTAGACCATCTCTATTCAATAATTGCCAATTTTAGTCTGGTTTTTGCAGTCAAGTGTGAAGAAGAGTCATCTGTAATTAATAACAATAAAAAAATCCATATGGATACATGCCAACCCTAAAAGAAAAGAGGAAATAGAAATGGGCTTTTATGAAATGATGGAATCACTTAACTTGTTCACTACATACAACATCCAAGCAACCAAGCTCGTGCTTCCAGAGTTTTCAGGCTTATCCATGCCACCCAAGGGTATATGTAGATTTTCAATATATTATGGGACAGATTCTTTCTATGCCTTGCAGGATTTGCATTAGAACAGAAACAAGGAGTCATACATATGCCAAGCAAGGAGTAGAGACCATGGCAATCTGGAGTTTGGGAAGCACAGAAATTGCCCCTTTCATGTACCACAGGGATCTGGATTATTTTCAATTATTTGGATTTGGGGAGTGACCACAAATGCAATAGGCATTGTGCAGACATGTAGGACGGGATGGTTCTAGACCCACAGAGTTAATTGTTTAAAAGACAGGCTATAAGGAGAAGGGTAAAACAAACAATTGAGCCTTATGGCAGGTCTTAGCTGTTAGTTAATTTTTTTTAACATATTAGATATCTAAACCATCCCCAATTGCTTCTCAACTTGCTGTCACTAGCTGGTTAACTTACCAAAGACATGCACTTAAAGTGAATCTTCTAAGGGACCTGAATTCAGAAAGGGTATAAAACAGACTGGTACCTTTCCATCCTTGTGACAAGCTATTTAACAGAATTCACAAATTCATTGGAGTATAACAGGGTTGTGCCACAAGCGTTTCCAGTATGGCCTTGAACTTACAACCTCTGAGCTATCCATATAGCTATGCTTACTCTGTGCTTTCATATCCACGCTCACTAGTCTGTACTATGGCTACATAGGTGCTATGGGGGAGTCGAACTGGTCAGACATGCACTTAAAAGAATAAATTCCAGAATTTTAGCAGCATATTTTTTATATCAAAGCAGGAGAGAGTAACTTTCTAGCTCAGGAAACCAGTAGTCATTAGGAGACCTGAGTTCTAGCCCTCCTCTCACCTGGAGGGGATTTGAACCTACATCACAGCAGAACACTGTACCCACTAGGGTATAGATGGCCACTCCAGCCCTCCTTTTGAAACTGTCTCATTGGGCAGCCAGGAAGAGTCAAAGAAGCCAGAGGAAGGGGAGCTCAATGACATGAATGCTGCCCTTCTGGCATGTACATATGTTAAGTAATACTGTTCTGCCACAGGTGTATGTAGAGTCCCAATTCTGCATAAGTGCCAAAAATTGCAATGCACAGCAAAACAAGAGCCCCTTGGGTATTTAAAGGTGAAATAAGATTTATCCTGATTTGTCTGAGAAAAGTGTGCTGCTTATAAGTGTCTGTTTTTATGCGACACTGACTAAAAGGCATTCAGCAAGCTTGCACTTAAGTTACTGTTGTTGTCTTGTTTAATATTTTACAGGCTATACAGAGTAGGCTTTCACTAAGCAGTATGAATACTGTTCCCTTTATAATGTTGATGTTGTCTCAGTACTTTGACTCTAGGGATTTGTTGAATCATTCACGAGTAACACATTACTTCAGGTCACATTATGTCAAGCAGCTCATCAAGAATACTAGTGCCTTTCAGCTTGTTTATTTAAACTACAAACAACAGAGATAGACCCAACTACCGACACATAACTTATGGCCTTACATACATTTTTCCTTAAAATGTCCCAGCATTTCTATCCTAGATATAGCTTGACAAGTAGTCCTGGTATAAAGAATAGATTAATATTTTTATCTCTGTCATCTGTCCAACCCTATATAAGATAATTTTAGGTTATAGACAAATACCTGCCAGAACCTTTCCTATAGTAGCAGTCCAATAGTTTTAACTCTCCAACAGAATTTCCCTGATTGTAGTAAAAGTAGTTAACTTTACAAGTAAGTGTCCAGTGGTTCCACAATCCTTGATAGCACAGTGATGACGTAGTTTTCCTGGATAATTAAATGCTTGTTTTGCTTTTTGCTCTTTTCTATCTGATATCTGGTAATTATCTTCTTCCTTAGTATCTGACACGAAGGTCTTGATCCTGCAAACACTTTTATATATGAAGCAATGTTACATATGTGAGCAGATTAAGTTATTCACAGGCATAATGGCTTGTAGGTTTAGGTTCTTGTGGCTTAAGTATGTCCATCTATTTTTTTTCAGTGGAAACTTTTCTATTGATTCCACCTGCAAGAGAATTGATACCTCTATAGTAGCTTCTAGTTTTGCTGGTTTTTTAACCCGCTAAAAGCCTTTCTGCTATTGCTTTCTAGTCTGATAAGAGAGAGTTGATTTCATTTAATTATAAAATGTTTTATGTGTATTTAATAAAAGCCCCTTCAACTTGTTTTGATAAAATATTGAATATAGCAGGGTTTTATTCAAAGAATGTTCTGTGGAACCTGTGCAATCCTCATTCTCCCATTTTCTACATAATTGTGCGATCAGCTCCCTAAAAGTTATCAAATGTAGGGCTCCAACTGCCCTCAGGCATGCAATTCTTATCATGATCTATTGAAATTGTACCCTGGGTTCCTAAAGCACTGCTTTTCAAATGAAAAATTCTACGATCTTTTAATGTCTTCACCATTATAATAGATACTAAATTAGCAGAGCCCTGATGCTCTGATCATTTACACCACAATATGCTATTTAAAGCTGGAAGCCCAGCAGGAGATTTTATTTTTATTAATTTAGTATAATTTTAAACATTATAAAAATAGCTCTCTTGCAGCTTCCCTGCTGCTCCCTAGATTGTTGCTACAGCCTTCTGTAATACTTTATCAATGTAACACCACACCATAAATACTGTGTAGTTGATGTGGGTTTCAGAATACATAAAGGTAATAAAGAAAGGAGGAAAAACACAAATATTAGTTTAGTTTTGAAGGTTGTTTTTTTTTTTAAAAAAAGTATATAAGGCTACATCCAAAATATTTAAAATACTTTTTGTATCTGCAGGATTGGAGAAATGGCTTAGTAGTTGCACCTGAAGTTAGATCCAGTTCAGTATATCTCAACTTCAAGAATGTGTATATTCCACTGACCGTGCACACATAAAATTAAGCATATGCTTTATTGGATCGCAGTGTGAATCTATCAGCCCTTAGAATTTGCCTTGTCACAAGGTGCATGAGCGTTTTTCACGTATCCATAAGCGCTGACTCTGGTGGTGCTCCAGGGCTCAAGCACCCCTTAAAAAATTAATGGGTGCTCTGTGCATATCTTCAACCTGGCAGCATCTTTAATGATTGGGTGCTTCAGTGGGGCTTTTTGGTGCTTTTAGCTAAAGCACCTGATCTTTACAGACACTGCAGAGCTGAGTAGAAGTAACATGCTGCCTCTTCTGGGCATGCACAGGGCTTGGCATGGGAATGTGCTGAGTTAAAAGTAAAGTGCTGATTTTTTGTTGTTTTTTTTTTTTTTTAATGCCTGCAAGCACCCACTGGCAAATAAAAAAGTCAGAACCTATGCACATATTCCTTGAAAAGCAAAGGCTTATGTGCCCCACCTGGCCATTAAAAACAGAGTTTTGAAAACACAGCTACAAAGTCCACATACAACTCTGCACACACATCGTCATGAAAAAATTCCACAATCTCCATAGCCAGAAATCTCATGGAGCCACCAGTCTAGTTGGGCTGTGAACTGCTGTTGCTGTCTGGGTTTAATTTACATTAAGTTCTTATGTAATATTTAAGTAAAAATAACGGAGTTGTTAAATGCAGGCTCTCTGAGGAATCCTTAATGTGTATATTTTCGTATTATTTATTTATTGATATTTAATTTGTATCAAAGCCCAGTTACTGAGCTGTTTAATTTATGATTTATGATTTTTTTTTACTTATCATAAGTATTGTAATCAATAATAGATATTTCAAAGAATGATCATACAATAAAATATAAGCAATGAGACCTAGTCCAAAACGATTGAAGCTTATCATGTAAATATACATTTAGTAGCAATTTTTATTTGTGGATAATTGAGTGACAGACAAATGCCTCTAACTCTTAAGAAGTATTAACTAGATAGAGTTACATAAATATGACCACCACACATGCGTACTTAGCGGGGAGGGTGATCTTCCATCCAAAATGTCCTGACCTATATAGGTCAAGTGTTATATAGCTGTTGATTGAATTGTCTGTTGGCAACTCCACAATTTCACAGGCAGGGCTGTACATAGGCCTGTCTGAGGCACCAGGGGAAGAAGCTTTGATGACCCATCAATTAACCTTAATTAAACCAATAATCTTTTTTCTTGAGGCACATCAGTGCCTAAATTCCCCTCTCAAAACATACAGGTATTGGCTTGGCAAATTCTCCTGAAGTAGCCAAAATTCTTGCATATCTCTTACAAACATGCATTGTTGGATGAGTGTCAATATATCTGCAGCAGTGTGTTCTTACACAAAAAATACTAATTCTATAATCCTGCTTTTTTCAGTAATTGCCAGGGGAACATGAGTGAGGTAAGTCAGACCAAGGATATTGGGATAAATGAGGCGTGAAATAAAAGCTTTCCTGCACTCTCTGCCAGTCCTCAGGAATGTTAGGAAACTCAGTGTATTTCAGAGAGCAGCCAGGCATTAAGTAAGGCACTGGGACAGTGAGGGCTGAGTCCTCTGTGTGACATGCTCTCCTCAACATATGACAACATTAATGTACTGCTCAGCTATCATTCTGAGTTCACCCAGTCAAGGTCTATGTTTCACTTACTTTTTTTTCACAGAACTGTGAGAGAAATTAAATCAGATCTAAAAAGATGTGAGATTTTTTTTTTGCTATTGTAATGCCTGTTGAGATGCATATGTGGCCTGGCAGGATTATGAGTAAGTGGGTCTGTTCATATTTTATTGCTCTTTGTGTCATTAAATCAATTCAGTTGACCAATATGAATACTCGTCAGTTAGTTTCCTTTGCTTAGTCATTTCATGAATAAAACCTGAAGATGAATCATTGGAAGGTTTGTGCTAAACCATTTCCAATAAGCATAAATTGGGATTTTCTCTCTTAATATTTGGAGAAATTTTCCCAGCAATAGGAGTAAGTTAACACAGATTTTTACTATCTTCAATAGATATTCTGCCATTGCCTCAGATAGAGCCACAAAGCATTGTACCTAAAACTAAGAAGTTTTGCCAGAAACTTCCCTGAAGCTGCTAATAGAAAAATTAGAAGAAAAGATCCTGAGCAGAGTTGTCACATGCAGTGCATCTACATGTGCCCTTTACTTTCTACAAGTGCATGGCAATTAGATTAGGCGCCATTAGATAGTCCCATCAAATACAAGCACTATTTGATGGCATAGTAAATTATTGCACTTAAACACACTTGCGGACAGGGCCGGGGCTGGGTGGGACACAAGGTGGCTTCAGTGCAGGACTAGCTGGCAAACCCTGTGCTAAAGCACCCTTGTTCCCCCACCAGCCCCTCCACAGCATGTGGAGCCCTAGGGCTGCTCTGATGAGGCTCCACATGCTGCAGAGTAGCCGGCTGAAGCATAAGCAGCCCGCAAGCTGAAGCACCTTCAGGTCTCAGCCAGCCTCTCCACAGCACATAGAGCCCACCGGGGCAGCCCTGCACTGGCAGGCTGATCTCCTGGGTCTCCTGCCAGCCCAGTCTGTTCCCACTGGGCTTTATGTGCTGCTCATGCACACCATGAGGTTAATCTCAGTTGCCATCAGAACTAAAGGATGATCACTGCAATGAAAGTATGGCTGTCTTGGCTATAGTGAGTTTCCCTTTCCCTCCTTCTCCGTACACACACAAACTGGGTCTTGGATTTCTATATCTTATTGCTATATCTTAGACCAGACTCTGGGTACCATAGCCTGTGTAACAACCAGTTTCATCCCTGCAAGTCAGATTGACATCTGACAATTGTATTTATTCCTATCAGGGACCTGTGACAAGTTGTTTTGTATCACTGAAACAGCCATCTTAAAACAAAAAGTATTATGTATCAATATGAATAATGCATTGGGGAGAAAAGGCTTTAAAATAACAAATAATGTAATCTTGCCTACCATTTTACCATGATAGAAAAACAGGCAGGCCCAATTGCTGGCACAGTTAATGTTGGTATCTTTATCTTAGTTCCCTTTTTTAAATACTTCCCAGCCATTTTGATCTGATCATATTCCGTCATTTCTGGGGAAACTACTTCAGAGACAGTGGCATCAAACCATAAACTAGGATGTTGTCCCCTTATAGGCTTAGAATTATTTTCCTTAGTAGTAGTAGTAGTAGTAGTAGTTCTCTAGAGCCATTTTTCTTTTCTGGATGTGTAACATTGATACCACAATAGCAAGTTCAAAATATAATTTCAATAACATTACAGGGCAGCTCTGTATATATAGCACCTACTTCCACATACATCACTTTCTGCTATATCCAAAATATATGCCTGGAATCTCCTAGTACAGTATCATAAAATTATTGGATTGGCAGGGACCTCAAAGGTCACCTAATTGAATCCTCTGTTTTGAAAACTGTTTTGTCCTCTGTTTTGATCCCCTGTTTTGAAAACTTACCAAAAAAAGGAGATTCTGCCACTTCCCTAGGTAACTCCTGCTATTCATACAATTACAAAGCTTTTCATGAAATTTGATCTAAAACTGCTTTGCAGCATCTTAAATTCATTGTCACATGTCCTGACCTCTGTGGTAAGGGAAAACATTATTTCTCTGTGGTCTTTATGGTAACTTTTCACATATTTTAAAACTGCTTTCAATTTTCCACTTTCTTTTCTCCAGATTGAACATGCATGGTTCCTTCAACCCTTAATCCTATTGCTAGTTTTCCTTTATTATCTTTATTGCCTCTAGATCTTTTTCAGTTTCTCTAAGTCCTTCTTAAGAAGAACTAGACAAAATCCTTGGCTGCAGTTTGGCTCTTTATGGTTACTGTTTAAACTTATCCTTTTCTTTGAATATTTCCAATTGAGTCTTTTTCCACTTCAAACTTCTTGGTCCAGCTGTTGAAGCTCTCATTTGTTCTGCTACCTTAGACAAGAAAACTTTTGTGAGTTAAACTGCTCTCATGAAACACCTGTTATCTTACACTGCAGTTCTTGTGTTCCCTACTACATCTGAAGTAGAACAAGAAACTAAGCTATTTTCATTTGACCACAATGAATAAATATACATGATTCTGACTTTAAAGGAATCTAAATTAAACTAGTAACTCCATTTCACTGAAACAAATAGCACAATTCTATTTATGAGAGCTGTATCTTATAAAATGAACTCATCCCAGTTTATATATCATGGGGGACAACTCTGGAAATCCCATCTCCCCTTATTCTGCTTGCTAAACTACAAAAGAAGTTAAAGGGATTTGCTGCATGAAAAAAGTTCTTTGGACAGAACTTCTTTAAACCCAAATGCTGAGAAACTAACTTTGTTAATACTGAGTTACATATCACATGTTGCCTTTATGTGAAAATTAAACAAACCTAACTGTCCGTACATCTGATGATCTGTTATTAAGATGCAGATTTCTACATCAGCATACATCTGAGCAATGTGTCACAAGCTCTCCTCTATCCACTACAAAATCCTGCATAGTACTGGTTTTAGCATGTTAAAAAGGATTTGGACTGAATATGTTGCCAACTATAAATGTTTGATAACAGCTCCCAATGATTACTTATAGACAATACATTTTGCTTTTGCTTCATATATGTATAGATAGGATTTCAAATATAAATTATTTATTTATTAATTACAAGTCAGTTTTGCAATAATTTTTAAATAGATAAAATAGTAAGTAGATCTTTAAAATATGTTGGCTATGACCCAATTCCCATTGGCACAAATGGCATTTGCATCAGGCCCACTGATATTATAATATGGAAAAAATATTGTGGATGTACTAAAAACTGATCCAATCTTTCTCATTTTGACTTAGTAAGGCACGTACAGCTTTGTATTAAATTATTTCCCAAATGCTATTTTGTAAAGAAATTTAATAAAATTTACTGTTCTGCAATCCATTGAGTACTTCCTAATTTAATTTTCATATTCTGCATTTCCTGGGATTTACAATTAAAATTGTGACAAGCCAGACATTCAAACTCTTACATGTGTGAGATTTTTTTTAGCTGAACAATATCAAAAGAATTTTGTTTTTATAAAAAAATCTTTAAATAAAAACTGCAAGCAAATGAGGTGTTTTATAAATTGATTATAAAGTTTTTACTAAGTTTGGCACTTTCCTTTCCTTTTCCCCCTCTATACCCACTAAAGCACTTGGCAAAGTTGACTGTTTATGTCAGTGCCAGATACAGTTAATAGAAAATAATAGTTCTGACATTTTATACTTTCCAACATTGATCAAATAATAATAATAAAACCTCTATTCTCGAAAACAGATGCTGTCATTAAAATTCTTGCAGATTTTATTTGTAATATGCAGTGGTGACCTGTATTATTTACGTAACTGCTGCAAAATTCAGCATGAATGTAACCAATAATGAGATACTGTTTCCAAGGAAAGTAGCTCACACTGCTGTTCCTTTATCATCCAGGAGCTGATCACTATGTAATTTTTTTCAGTTTGAGTAGGAATGCTTTAATTTGGACCCATGACAAAGAACAAGAATATTAGTTTATAATAAGTGTTGGTTACTTTCTGCATATTTATAAGAATAGGCCTCTAGGTAGCAGGCAGCTTATGAACACTGTGATGCTGGGGCACATGGAGTAGCCCACAGAAGCATGAGGGGGGTCCCCAGCACATTCAGCAGCAGACCCGGAAGTGGACCGGAAGCACTTCTGGTCCACTTCCTGGTCTGCTGGGGAGCATGCTGGAGAGCCACCCCACATCACCTTGGCTCAGCGACTGATGCCTCTTGGGTCTGGGGAGGGGGCGCCTGGAGTCCCCCTGCACCTGTAGTCCCCCTGCAGCTGACTGCCAAGTCAAACAGGTGCTAGGCGGGGGACCAGTACACCAGTGTACCTCCCAGCAGACCTGTAAGTGGACCAGAAATACTTCTGGTCCACTTCCAGGTTCACTACCGAGTATGTGGGGGGGTCCCCTGTGCTCCTGCGGGACACTCCATGCACCCCAGCATCGCAAAAATCATGAGCTGTGCTGGTACCTCAAGGTATATAGAAAAAACATTTAAAGCTGTGTCTATGGCTGAATCTCCAAATCTTTAAATCAAGTCAGAGGGTTTCAATTCGATTTGGAGAGACTAAAGGGTCCTCC
Source organism: Caiman crocodilus (assembly GCA_030014935.1). Lineage (NCBI taxonomy): Eukaryota > Metazoa > Chordata > Crocodylia > Alligatoridae > Caiman > Caiman crocodilus. The sequence continues at coordinate 213,192,983 of JAGPOW010000261.1, read as the reverse complement.
AATTCAATTCGAATTTGGAATCACTTGTTACAGTGACATAGCATTGGTGGGCATAAACTGTGATGCTGATGCTACTGCTTAGTAACAGTGAGCTATATCACTAGCTTATTGCTAAGGTGATATAGCATCCAAAAATAACTTTTCGCCGCCGGGACTGTGCGGTAGTGGTGGGCACTATGCAGTCATTTAGTACTTTCTTCAGTGCCCATTTTAGTAAGTACTAAATGATTGTACAGTACCAAATGTACAGTCAGGGTCACATATAGACATGCCCGGGGAGTCCCAGTGAAGCCAGCTGTGCCTATATAATCTAATCAACACTGCTGGTTGATAGTAAAAGCCTAAAACATGCACAGGGCAGTAAGGGAGATGGTAACTTCACACTCTTATTCTAAAGCAAGAGGCAGTCAGCTGTGTGATAGAAGGCAACTGTAGAGTGAATAATAGAGGTCTGATTGCTTGTGGAAATAGTGTATACTCTGGTATGTCATTTTGGGGATATTACTAAGATCTAGTCTACAGCCTCCAACTCATTTGAGGCCATACAAGTATAAACCAAACAGGGCTGTATTAAGCCCATTTGTCTCTACATTGCAACTACACTAAAGCTATCCTTAGAAAAGCTGACTTACCTATAGCTAGCAAACCATCAGAATCTGGCCCTTCCTACATTTTTTGCTAGTCTTGCCCAAAGAGCTAATGGAGTTCATTTTAACCTAAAGGTTTGCACTAGAAGATTACAAGCTATATACTATTCCTTTGTGACCATTACAGAGCAACTTTCGAATCCTCAGGAAGGCAATATGTCTTGCATTCCCAACAGGCAGCTGCCTACTAGAAATTAGAGCATTTCTAAGGAGGTGAAATTACATTGAGGTAAAATTGTAGGCAATTTGAAGGCTAGGGGCAACCCAAAACCAATAAGCTCCTCTGCATCTCCTATGCCTGAGATATTAGAAATCCCTGCACTGTGTTTAAGAAATCTAAATAAAAACAATATGGCAGTATCAATTTATTAGATAGAGGAATAGTCCTACATCCTATCCTGTGTTCTCTCACAGTATAAGTTTAAGTCTTTGCCACAGAAAGTATAGATTCTCAACAAATTAAGCAGACATGCAATTAAAATGAAATACTAATTGTTACAAGAAAAGAGTGCCTGTAGAATACAACTCAATTCTAATATATTTCATAATGCCTTAATACTGGAGGGAAGTATCCCTTTAGCCAACAAATTAATTTTTCTTATCTCCAAATGGACATTTTATCCTCTTCTAGGCTGATCTTGCTGTGGCACCATGAATTTCACAGACAGCTTTGTTAATCAGCACAGTACTTCAGAAGAGAGCTTTGCTGGCTAAAAGCAAAAGTTGTTATTTTTTAAACAACTGTATCTTAAAAACCTGAAACATTCACTTTTGGCTCAAGAATGCTTTCGCCTATTTATAAAATATGGAAGGAACTATGGTAACATAAATGTGTTTAGATAAAATAACAGCTAATTCAAATTGTCTCCCGCACCTTGAATAAAACCTGGGCTTGGGTAAAAGTTAAAAACGGAAACAAAGAAAGAAACTCGTGCTTTTTCACATGCCTCTGCTCTTCCTAGTTTTGGCTAGAATTGCATGAAGTAATATTAAGACACCAGGGAAAGTTCACAACACATTCCAAAATCCAAACAAGGTCCAAACATTTTCAGAAATATAATTTGAGCAGTGAAAACTTTAAAATGTTCTGGTTCTCTCCATTTCTCTCTTACACAAAATATTCATATGCAGTGAACCAAGAAAAATAAAATTATGTGTAGTACTGGAATACATTTCCAAATGCCGAATGATACACTTTGACTGATTCACTAACTGAGAGTTGGCATTTATTCTACATTTTCTGTTGCTAGGCCTACACAAGATTTGAAGTGGCCAGACCCCTGCTGAAGCCAGTGGTACATTATGAAGGTATATGAATCTGCCCAGAGCCTGTTACAAAAAATGGAGCAAAAATATACAACAGGCCTTCTTCCTATCAGTACAAGTAGATGTTTAAAATATTCTTATTGTAATCATTGTCTTATGAAAATGACAACAACTGGCAATATCTGTAGTTTCTATTTACCTAAGTGAAGGATATATGATTTCAACGATGGAAAATAAGATACTTTTTTTTAAAGGAAAATATACTTGTGACATACTCAGACCATAAAGGCATACAAAATAATTTTGTTTATTTTACAAGGAATTATAAGCATACAAAGTTAGCATCATTAATCATATTTTTCTACAGTAGGAAATAGCTATTTGTTTTGCTTTTGAGGGGAAGTTTTCAGAGGCATAGTTGTTAATCAAGCATCTTACGCGCATTAAAAGTCAGGCTTTTGAAGAAAACCTTGAAGTCTTTGAGTACTACTAATTTCCATTCTCAACTTTGCATTCTAAAATGTATGTGCATTTTCCACAAAAAAATTACTTTTTGTTAAAGAGGCCCACTTGTATTATATGAGTGAAATCCTGGTTTATAAAAATCAGTGGTAAGTTCTCATTTATTTCAGTGAAGATGGGATTTCACCCCCTCATAAGATTTTGTAGGCAGTTATTAAATAAGTATTTCTTTGCATTAGCTTATAGAGAAGGTATACATGGTCATGCTAGTGTACCATTGTTATTCCAGGCTTTCCTAATGTGTATATTTTCATATTCAGAGAAAAGCATATGTATATCATCCATTATGATGCATCTGTTTGTCCTTTATTTATACATTTTGTGGGCCAGCCATATGGTGTATATAATCTTTTGGTAACTCTGTTTTTAGACTATATTATAACATAAGAGATTTTTCTCCTTAACTTTTTCAGATATATTCTTTTGCATGTACTTTCATAAGATGGTGTGGGTTAAAACAAGTCTCTTGCTATAAAACCCTTTTCTTAAAAATAATATAACCCTGGGTGTCATGTTAAAATTGATTTCTCCTATGAGAGCCTCAGGCTTGCATTTTTTTTAACCCATCAGACAATCTTTACATTAGAATAAAACCTTCTGATTTCATTGTTTGTAAACCAGATTTGACATTCTGATTGGCTTGTCAGAATTATTTAATAAAGTAGATAGTCGTGAAACTGGATACTTGCTGTTATGTCTCTTTTTCATGGAATCCTATATTTGGTTCATCTGCTTTTAAAAGAAGATTAGGATAAAAAAAACCCAAACAAAATGTGCTGCCATGATATTGATCCATTTCAAAATAGGTAGCACTATGGTCTCTAGCTATCCATTTACTCAGACATGCACATGGTTGACCAGAAATATAATTTTATATTTGAGAAGTTGAATCAATCTTAAGGTTCCCCTAACTTTAAGGTTTTCAGAATCAGATCTGAATTTCCTACCTTGCCATAAAAAGAGAATGAGGGTTTTGTTTAATTTATTAGAGAAGATAGATTTAAATTATTATTAGCACATTTGTATTTGATATAAAAGCCAAGAAAGGATGTTCATTTATCAAGGGAAACTTTTCCCATAATTTGAAGTGGTGGTAACAGATAATGGATAGTTAAAATATGGTGTTAGTCATCACTTAACACTGAGATACGGTAAAAGACAATGAACATCTCAGAGTTCATCAGTTGTATCTGATCAGAGTAAAGAAAAAAGAATGCCTGGTCAGATTGGTCATTTTGGAGTTGACAGAAGTTAAAATAAACTAAATCCAAAGCTTGGCTATAAGTGAATAAGCAGTACTGCAAGTGAATGATTAAGAAAGCCTTCAGTTGTATAGAATCATATAATTATTTGAATTCTGCAGATAACTAACATGAAGAGCTGAAAAACTCTAGTCATACAGTTAGGGAATGGGAAAAAATCTTAAGTTTTTTTTCACCATCTCCATTACCTTAAATGGTATACTGGGGACCCACATAACTATCAGCCTGGGCTTAGTTTTTTGCTCTAGGACACTTCAACAGTTTTTTTTATTGGGAACCACCAGAAGATTAGCCATGTTATTCATAGGCATGTTTACCATCTTGTAGTTAGGGATCCCTTGCTGAAAATGTTGTCAAGAAGCAGTAACTGAATCATGTCTTAAGAAATCTGAAAAACAGACAATAGAAGACTGTGCTCTGTCCCACCCACAAAACAGTGCTGGAATTGCTCACTGGGACATACAAAATTTAGCTAGCTAAATTCAATGGAACTCTCCTCAAATGTGATTACGTGTATCAAAAAGACCATGATTAGCTGTGTTCCTCCAGCCTCTTTAATTAACCAACTAGAATTAAGGGTGGAGAATGAGATGTTACAAAGCAACATATCTTACAGTCGGTTACAACTATTATTGTCCAAATCAACAATTTGTAAGTAATTGTGTTTTTGCAGATTTGTTACAAGTACTTCCTGACCAACCCATGATCTAAAGCCCATTGAAGTCAATGGAAGGAATCTTGGCAGCCATCAGTTTTCCAGGGATACCCATGTTACTTCTCAGACCTCATGAAACCTCTGCTGCCTTTTGTTTCCAACATAGCAATCCATAATATTAAAAGTCCTAATGAAACAAAAGAAAACTCCTGAGATGGCATTAGCATCCATTGAAATGGAATCTTAACCCTACCCTCCAGCATATCTACTACTCCCCATGGACTTGTACACATCTAAATAGTCCCTAACCTGTTCCTTCACCACTGAAGGCTGTTCACCTTCTCCACAAAGAAGTCAACTCTACAGTAAAGCATATGTATACATGCCCTCACTTACTGCAATTCTAATTCTTTTAATCCTCCCACTCGCAACACATGCCTGTTTCTCTTTAGTTCAGATTTGTTCATTAAAGGAAGACGGTAAAGAAAAACAATCAGCTTCTTTCTAAGTCCATCTGACATCAGTTGGATCATCAGGTGGTAGCCATTTCATTTACTCTCATGCTGCTGACAGGATATGTCATGGTTACATTTCTGAAACAAGAATTCATAGAATTATAGAAAGTTAGAGTTGGAAGGGACTACAGGAAATCATCTAGTCCAAAGAAGGACCAGCCCCAACTAAATCATCCCAGTCAATCTTTGTCTAGCTAGGTTTTGAAAGCCCTGCAAAGTTGGAGCTTCCACCACCTCTCTCCGCCACTTCTCTGTGTAACATGTTTCAGGGTTTTACAACCCTCCAGGTGAGAAAATTCTTCCTAATATCGAACCTAAACTTCCCTTGCTGCAACTTGAGACCGTTGCTCCTTGTTCTGTCATCTGCCACCACTGAGAATAGCATAGCTCCATCCTCTTTTGAACATACCTTCAGGTAGTTAAAGACTGCTATTAAGTGTCCTCTCAGTCTCCTCTTCTCTAGACTAAATTTCTCTAGATTTCTTGTAATCCTGTCTACTGTAATAGTGGATGATCTCTTTTTCAGTGTAAGTGTCTAGTCTTTATTTAATCCTGCTATGGTCATGGACTCAGAGACACTTAGTACCAGTGTGTGCATCTACATGTGCACTTTACTGAGGAGTAGACTAATTAGCTGCACAGTAAAGCATCACTGTCTACACATGCACAAGTATTAGGGCACAGTAAACTTGGCAAGGTCATTTTTACTGGGCTGAAATGCACATGTAAGCCTCATCCAGATGAGTGTGGCCTTGCAGTATGTCGTGCCATAGACCTGTCTGTGGCACCACAATGCACATTCAGGCATCTCCCGCACTGCTACCTTGTAGCGCTGGAGGGAGTGGGGGAGATCCTGGTGTCAAAAAAATCCACACAGAAAAAAAAGCAGGGCAGCGCACATGGAGGCAGGACATGCTGCCCAAAGCCAGAGCCTGGTTGGCTGGAGCCACAGTCCAGCTGCTGGGCAGGCTCCCAGCTGTGGGATCAATGCAGCTACAGCTTCCTCAGCCTCTAGGACCCCAGGTAAGGCTGCTAAGGCCAACACAGTTGCTGGCTGCTGCCCCCCTATCCTACCCAAGGTATCTTGTCACATGCCAGAGGGCACATAGCACAGGCGTTTCCTGAAGATACCTAGGAGAGGCACAGAATGTCCATGCTCATCTGGATGCAACCTATGATGAACACAGGTGTAAATTATACCCAATCAAGCCATCCAGCTAGGGGCCTGCTCTGCCCCAGCTCAAATTGCTGCTGTCCTGGGTGCATGTGTAGACACTGTGCTTGAAGTTTATTGCTTCACATTAAGTGCACATATAGATGCCCCCAGGGAGTCCAAGATAATTTATCTAAGTATAGAAAAATCTTATTTTTAAGTAGTTTTAACTTTGCCCTACAACTTCATGGAATGTCTGCTTGTTCTGTTGCTTGGAAAGACAGTAAAGAACCATAGATGATTTGAAGTCAAAATAATGTACATTATTTACTACATATCTTTATCTTTTCTATCTTTGTATAAATCTCCTCTCCTAACTAAGCTTCCTTAATGTCTGGTTAGTTATTGTGAAAAATGTTTAATTCTCTGCAATTGTCTCTCTTTTTGATTGCCCCTCATATTCTATCATTGATTATATCTGAAACCCTGCTGAAAATAATATGTGAACAATTAGAAATACTGATGACAAATTTATCCCTGCTCCAAAATCATTTACTACTATGTTTTTATCTGTTTTAATAAATCTGGCCTATTAATACCTTTCTTGGGACAAGTTAATAAGTACAATGAAGTATTGTGTATTGCTCTGCCATTCCCCAATTATCACATGATTTTAAGGGATCTTTACTGAAGTATCATTAACCAGAAAAACAGCAGTAAAAAACAAAGGAGAGATTTTTTCCCTACCTCAGCAAGGATTAGCGAAGCTGTAGAACAGTCCTGAAATAAACCTGAAACTATGTGTTAAAGTCCTTCTGCCAATGGCACTGATATTGAAAGCTACTGACACCCTGATATTTTCCTTCAATGAATATGGCATGCACATTAAATCACAATTAGTACAAAAATTTGCGAAGTGATAGTATCCTCTTTGCCAAATAGGCTGACCTGCAATGAAAAAGTCAATCCACTTTTTCCTTTTTTTTTTTAACTGAAAAAATATAGCAGCAATAATATCAGTAAAAGGCTCAATAAAATCTGTCAGAACTGATTTCTAGTGACACAAAATGTCTGGCAATCTAAAGCTTTATTTTGCCAACTGTTTAATCTGTGCTACAAGTAAAAGTGTTCCATATGCATAACTTCCCCATTTCGGTGATGATTCTGTTTAAAGATTTGTTCCAGCAGCATTTATTTAATGACCTTTATAAAGAATTTTCTCATTCTTCTGGTTATATTTAAACTTGGAAATAATAAAAAAAAAA
>JAGPOW010000261.1:213164408-213184341 GCA_030014935.1 Caiman crocodilus | reverse complement strand
TGGCTTGAGGTTTCAAATCCTATAAACTAGGGATAACTGAAAACTAATACTAACTTCCCATTTGCTAGGAACAAGGGCTGTATGAGAGGTGTTTAAATCTGACTTGTGCATACAACCCTGTCATTCAAGGACTTCCATATATAGTGCTGAGGAAGAGGTTAATTGAGAGTGCAGGAGGTGCATAGGATGGCTGACTGATTCTATTCATATATCCCAGTGACAAAATTCTTTCCTGGAGATCCATAACGTCTGGATTCTTAATTATCTGGTCTTTTTGTGTATTAAAAATGGCCAATAAAATGTCAGCCAAGAAACACACTGTTCATTCCTTTCAGGTTTATTTTAAACCTATTGCACTTAGGCTACTGCTAAATCAATTTTTCATGAATATCTACCCTAGTAGATTGCACCTCAAGCCAGTTCAGATCTCCAGAGAATTTAAAAAAAAAAAGAGATTTATCAAGTAACAAGTAACACCTCAGGAAAAAGAAACAGGGTTTTTAATTGCTTTGTGCGCTCCATAATTGAAGGCAGGCACCTTCTTGAGGCACTCACTGCCAGGAGGAGTGTGACTCCACTTGGCCCTGCCTAATTAATCCTGTGATACAAACCTTCTGGCTTCAATTTTCACATTTCTGTCTCTTTTTAGAGGTGATAATAAAACTAAAAATTTATGTTGGTTACTGTATGACTATAACTGTGCTAGCGGAACACAAATAAAACCATATGGATGAAGGAGACCTTGCCTTCACATTTCTGGTTTCTCCGTTTTGTGAGGTGCATGGGGCGCACTCTGTGCTAACAAGAAAAGGTAGAGAGAGATTCAGGAGCAGGAAGCAAGTTCAGGTCAACTGACTCTTGTGATAGTTTGCTCTACTGAGATGACTCATTGAAGCATATGTCTTATTTGTTTATTGACAAGATCTCAAAATAGAAGTATATTCTCTTGAGCTAGCTACAAATCACAAAACTGCACAGCAGCTCTTAATGAAAGATAAATTGTGCAGCTTAGCCTTTAAAAAGCAGTCAGAGCTGTTTGTACAGATTCCTTCAATCTTAATAGTTTACATACTGTCATTTGTGCATAATATCTTCCAGCGGCTACCAAATGCAATAGAAGCCTCTATATTTCAGCAGGAATGTAACTGCCCCGCTTTCCTGTTTTAAATGTTTTATTTTCCAATGCTTTAATTCTTTTTCTGAGAAACAGTTTGTGGCAGCTACCAAATACAGTGGGGCAAATTCCTCTTTCAAGGGAAGTAACTTGAATCAAAAGACTCCATATTTCTATTTGAGTGAGTGAAAGCCAACGTTAGTCCATATTGGTGTGATGGGATTATTTACCTGTGTGCACTAAATTGAATGCACAGTCTTCCAATTTGTCCTTTAAAATCTCACAGCTCATTTCAATGCCATCCTTTTAACTTTACTATCTGTTCAAGTACTTCCTACCATCATGACCAAATGTTATTCTAAACATTGCCTGTAGTTCCTATCCTTCACCTGATCATAAGTATTATATATAAAAAAAACCCATACAAAATCAAGACAAGCTAACTCATTGATAACAGTACAGTAAAATGGAGAAAAAAGAAAAATGTTCTTCAAAATTAATTTCTTCCTTAGCACAATTTCTCCGTTATAATTCATTTCCAAAGCATATTATGACACACAACCCATGTTAAAGAAGTAAAATTTAGGTCACATTCATTTCTATCAGTGGCCAGTTTCTATTGCGATGGAATGATTCTGAGTCTACAACTGCCCCTCTCCCCTGCTCCTTGCACTTTCCTAAGATCAGGGTGATACTGATCTGGGTTAAGTGTGGCCTACTCCAGTGCTTCTGTTCCTGGGGAGACTGGAGCAGTGAAACAAAGCCCCCTGCCTGCTTTTCACATCAGGGACTCAAATGTGAGAAGCAGGCAAAGGGCTTGCAGCACCACTCCCTCCATTCATCTCCCAAGGCCTGGGAACTGAGTGGATGGAGCAACATAGCAAAGTTTGCTGCCCCTTTCTCATACCAGGGACTCTGGTGTGTGAGGTACCAGGAGAGAGCAGCTGGCCACTGCTCCCCCACCATCCTCCTGGTCTACAGGAGGAGCAGGAACAGTTTCCCCTGCACTCCTTCTCTAGAACAGGGTGACCTGGTTAGAAGGTACGGGAGTCCCATGACTCCATTCCTAAGCCACAGGAAAGTTTGCATGTCACGGGGCATGTCATAAATTTGTTTTGCTGCTAGTTGTCCCCAGGTGCATCACTGCATGTGTGCTCTGGTGTTGGGCAAATTGCCTCAAGGCAGATAGGGGAGGCTTGCTGGCACTAGCAGCCCTACCTGGGGCTCTCGGGGCTGCAGTTGTGGCAGTTGTGCCACTCAGAGCCTGGCTGGCAGCTGAAGCATGGCTCTGGCTGGCTAGGCTCCAGTTTCTGGTGGCATGCACTGAAGCTACATGTGCCACACTGCCATTTTTTCCTGCAGTTTTTTAGATACCAGCATTTCCTGATATCTCATTTTACCACCACGCTGCAAATATGCAGCGCAGCAAACGGATCCATGTGCGCTACCTAAAGGCTTTGTGGCACCATAAGCTGCACATTCCCACTTGTGCAGGCACAGCCATGGTTTCTACTGGTGAGCTGCAATTCTCCTGATACAAATGGAACATCAGTAACCAGCCTTCGAATATCAGCTTTCCCCACCCCAGGGATGTTGACACTGTAGATGATTTCAAAATACCACGTATACCTGTAGAGCTATTTAAAAATGCATATTTTCATTTCCTATAACTAAAGCCGTAAATCTTTGGGATGATTCACTGTTCAGTCATGTGTTTGTTCTTGTGCATGTACCAAAGTTATCTTCTTTTTTTTTCAAATTACTTCTGACAAGTTTCCAATATTAAGTACTTCACATAAGATATCGTGGCTGAGAGAATAAAGCATTGTAGTGAGACTCGGAACACTTCACTTACGTTCCCAGTTCTGCCACTGGTCTACTGGGTAATCCATGTCTCAGTTTCTTCATCTGAAAATAGGGCTAAATGATACTTTGTAAAACATTTTTGAGATCTATAAATATAATCCATCATTTCGCTGTCATATAATAAGAGAATCACAAATAGTGTACTATTTAATTTAAATAATTTGACATTTGAGGAATTGACATTAGAAGTTTTAATTGTGTATAATATATTTACGTATCATGCATTAAATTGTACATATAATATATAATTATATAATCTAACATGTGGCATGGCATATCACAACATGAAAATGCAAGAAGTACAATGTTTCATCCAACTAAAGGTCTGCCTAGACCAGCATTTATTTGCCTCTGACAACGGCAAATAGTAAATGCTTCAGAGAAAGTATATAAGGAAAAAGATAGAGTGATCCATCCTCTGTTATACTTTTCCAGTTACCATGAGGGCATTATATTATTAAATATTGTGATGGACCCTCCATATTTTTTTGTAATCCTTGTTTGAGTCCCTGTGTACTGCTGACTTCCAACACATTTGTGGCAATGAGCTCCACAATTAATTCTGTACTGACATAAAAAAATATTTACTTTTATTTATTTTAAACGTTCTGTCTGATAATTTCATCAGGTGCCTTCTAGTTCTTGTACTATGGTGACATACAGTCAATAACCATCCCTTATTTACTTCTTCTACACCATTTATGGTTTTATAGAACCACAAAGGGCACATCTAGATGAGAGTGGATGTTTTTTTTCCCTAGGAACAAGTAGTAGAGGCATATTCTGTGCCATTGCTACTTGTCCCTGGGGAATGCTAGTCCCACGCACCCTCTAGCACACAGCAGGTTACCTGAGATGGGGTAGGGAAGGTTGGGGCCAACAACTGTGCTGACCCCAGCAGTCCTACCTGGGACCTTGGGGGCCTCCTGAGGCTACAGCCATGGCAGGAAACTTGGCCAACAACTGGCGTGTGGTTTTGGCCAGCTAGTCTCTGGTTTTGGATAACACGTGCTGCCAACACATGCACCATGCTGCTTTTTTTCAGCATGAGTTTTCTTGACCCCAGGATCTCCCAGGGTCAAAAGCCCTCCACCCCTCCTGTACTTCATGCTGAAAGGCAGCAGTACAGGGAATGCCTGCATGTGTGGTGCTACAGGGGGGTCTGTGGCACCACAATTACACGGCTGTGCTTGTCTGGACACAGCCATAGAAGCCTGCCCATACAACCAAGCAACCTTTTTGCCCTTTCTACACATCCTTTTAGTTCTGCTCTATTTTTTTTAGATGTGTGTGGTCCATGAATTTATATCATTTTCTGTTTTTTTATCCAGTTCCTTTCCTAGTAACCCCTAAAATGTATATGCCTTGATAATAAGATATATTATATGCAATTGCATGCATCTGAAATACAAACACAAAAAGGTGAAGTACTCAGAAGGGGTGATATGCTGTATGCTTAGTTTAACCCCTTTGTGCAGTGAATATGAAACAGCCTGTTCACATGAAATCTTGGGGGAAAAAATCTGGAAACATATTTTTTCCACATTAAATGTTCATGTGGGCCTTAAGGTGAATGAAAACCTTTGCATCTACATCATGGACATCTAGTATTTTGTGTTAATGGGATGCTTGTTAGCAGTAATAGTCTGTGCTTCACACTGTGCAGTACCTAGCTTTTGAATGCTTGACTTTACATTTGTGGCAGGGAAACAGAAAGTGGTTAACACTTAGATCTGAACAGGCTGGGGATGAAAGGGTTACGGAACTTGGGTTTTCCTTCTCTTATGTTTCTTCCCGTTTAGAAAAAAAAAATGAAGAAACGATGTAACAAATAAATGCTTTACTCACACTTTTGTGCCGGCAGTTCCCTTTACAGCAGTTTCAAATCCAAACTTATGGGGAACTCGAGAGCTCTGTGCACATCTGAATGATGTATTCAGTCGTGATGGGGGTATCTAGGGGGTAGGATATCATGGACGCAGGATGAGGGTGATCAGGCCTCTCTGATATTATGTGGGTCCCCCTTTCCTTTCTGCCGGCTTCGCTTTTATACTGCCTGAATAGTCAATAGGATTAAGTCCTTTTTGGTGTGCTGAATGGACTGCATGAGCTGGGGATTCCGCTGTGTGCACTGATCGCGCGGCTATTAGGCTGCGCTCACCACCTCCCTCACACCGTGAGCATAACTTTCTCTCGTGTCTGGTGTTTGCTCACCTTTTCTTTATCACATGCCCCCTTGACCAAATGCCAAATTCGGATGTTTGAGCTCGAGAGTCTCTCCTCCCATACTTGAGCAAGTAAGTCTCATATAAAACTAAAACATATAAAATACAACATCATTAACAATGTGTCAAAAGTGTAATTAAATGCACAACAATGATAAAAATCTCAAACAACTCTGAGGATATCGAATCTAACTGCTTCTGTCCAGATACAGCATGGCGCTTTTGCCGGGGTTCGTCATCAATGGATTCACTCATGATGATGGGTGTCGATGTTTCAACACAGGCCTCCACTGCTGATGTAGACACCGGGACCTTGCCAGGATCATTACACCAGCAATGCAGCCAAACACTGTTCACCTGGTGTGGAGTCAGGGTTAATGGATAACGTCCAGCGTCCCAGGTTAGTAACTGGCTCCCACTATTGCATACAAAAGCCGTGCGGGCGATGAATCACTGGGTGGATCCGCATGCCAAGCATGGGCTCAGTTCAGCAGTGCTGGGACTACAGCAGCACACAGGGGGATTGGCCAAACCCTGTTGTGCAATATTTGAGTCGTGTCGCTACACGCTCCTCCGCCCCATGCGGGTTGGCACATTAAAGTAGTACACTCCTCAGGGTCTACTAAATCTGACCCGTGTTCTAATATAATCATCCCAACCACATTACTAGCGTTTCACCCAGTTTTAGTTGAGTATCTCTTGCCAATTCTTGGAGTTCCCCCCAATGCACATGTGGAGGGTAGTGAAGGTGCGGGTTCCCGCGCCATCGGTGATGGTTTTCACTAAGGCTATGGGTTTGCATGCATGACAGGTGCACCTACATCAGCGGGAAAAGCGGGATATAACTTCAGTGGGGTATTGTATGGGGGTGGTTCCTTAGGGGGGGCCGACAGGGTTTCACTAGCGTCGGAGTTTCCGCCCCAAAACTTTTCGGCTACTCCCCCTTCTTCTCCTGCAACGCCATCTTTCCACCTCATCCAGCTTGGTGACACCACGTGGACCCACAGAGTATCAGCACCTGTGGTCAGGGGCTGGCGATGGTTCCCCCACGGGCAGTACCTGACTAGCTCATCAAGATCTCCTTTGTTCCCCCTTTGCCCCGAAGATCCTGTTCGTGATGCCATATAGCAGGGAAATGGGGGGTGGTTAACCCTTAGATCCGAACAGGCCGGGGACGAAAGGGTTACGGAACTTGGGTTTTCCTTCTCTTATGTTTCTTCCCTTTTAGGAAAAAAAAAAAGAAGAAACGATGTAACAAATAAATGCTTTACGCACACGTTCGCGCTGCCAGTTCCCTTTACAGCAACTTCAAAACCAAACTTACAGGGAACTCGAGAGCTCTATGCACATCTGAATGATGTATTCGGTCATGATGGGGGCCTCCGGGGGATAGGATATCATGGACGCAGGATGAGGGTGATCAGGCATATCTGATATTGTGTGGGTCCCCCTTTCCTTTCAGCGGGCTTCGCTTTTATACTGCCTGAATAGCCAATAGGATTAAGTCCTTTTTGGCGCACTGAATGGACTGCATGAGCTGGGAAGTCTGCTGCATGCACTGATCGCGTGGCTATTAGGCTGCGCTTGCCACCTCCCCCACACCATGAGCATAACTTGCTCTCATGTCTGGCGTTTGGTCACCTTTTTTTTATTACAACATTTAACTATCTGGCTTTCTTTCTTAACTTTTTCTTTAAATCTTGAAAATTGGGGGAACATGAAGCATTGTGTGGAAGCACACTGACTCCTTCCTTGGGGAAGGATTCGAATGTTTGTATCAACAAAATATGTCTTATTAGAGTTCTGCCATTCAGTCCAAGAGAGTAAGTTGGCAATAATAGGGTGAACCAGCACTCCATGAGGATGAGATTCACATTTCACAAGTAGGCTTCAGATCACTTCTTTATTAAAAACAACAGAAAGCAGGGTCTGATAACAAAAATCACTAAGCCATCTTAATTATGGGTATCCCCCTACAGTAATAATACATATAATAATGAACATAATCTAATGTTAATATATAATTGTGTTATTACAATAACACATATATAACATGTACATTATAATAATTGTATGTAATATAATGGCAATCATATGTTTTATCATAATAATGTATCACCAATAATAACGTTGATTTACCTAGGGCAGTGACACCCAGTTCTGATTGGCTCAGGACTCAGTCAGCATGAATGAAAAAGACACAACAATACTTACATCCTTAGCTGAATTGTGATGAGCACATTCCAGTTCAAAAGAGAGAAACCATAGTACATTAGTTAATAATTCTACGATAATTTATAGTGGGCATGTTGTATTATTCAGGACTATATTAAAACTATTGCATGAAGTGCAAAACAAAAATCTTTGATAATTATTGCATAGGACCCATGGCACGAGGGCCTGGAACACTCTGTATTTCGGATCATACTTGGAAAGACTGTAGGTGGCAAGGCAGCAGGGGATGGAATTGGTCAGGTAGAAAGAAAAACTATTTGAGGAGTACCTGGCCAACTAGAATACATTCAGCTGCCCTTGCTGGGATGTTTTTGTCAGTGTACAGATTAAGATATATGACGAGTGCATACTTCAGAGGAGAGGTGTTGCTTGATTTCTCAACTGGTGTGGGATTAGAGACAAAGGCTGCATCCAGACATGCAGGCATGTACAATTTGTGGCACCACAAATCTTTGTGGTGCCACAAACCATGTGCCCAGAATATTAACACATGCACTGAGCTGGAAAATTTCACTACCAGGAAATCCTGGTAGCAAAAAAAAATGATGCAAAAAAAAAGCAGTGTACTGCACACAAGAGGAGCATGTGCCGGAAGACACAGAGGCTTGGTCTGCCCAGGGGACACTTTGGCTGCCAATGAGAGCATCTGCATTCCTTTAGTTGTCCCCTGGTTCCTCCAGCATGCCAGGAGCCAGGAGGCAAGGGGAAAGAGCAGTTTCCTCAAAGCAGCATAATTTGCCACACACTGAGCATATGTAAAGGGATGTGCACTGTGGCAAAGAGTAGTGGCACAAATTTGTGCTGCTACTATTTTTGCTGCTGCAAGCAAACACATCTGCATGTAGAGATGCACCCTCTGGGTGTAGAAAGGACAAGGAAAAGATGGCAAACATTATGGTAAAGAACATTTAAAGAAAGGGTATAAAAATATTCTAGGGACCTAATGAAATCATTAGCTCAGCAGATCGCATCTTATTATCTCCAAATAATTGCATTTCCTTGTAGGATGCTGTATCTTTTCAGTACTTAATAGGTATCTTTACAAATCAAAATACTCTGCATTTCCCTGTAATTTTAAATACCTTATTTCTAAAAAATGCTCTCCCTAATATGCAATATTTCATCTAATTGTTGCAACATTTAATAACTATTTTGCAGGTGTTTTTCAGGGAATCAACCTAACGAACAAAGGGATGTGCTCCAGACTTCCTATTCTCTTAACTACAGTTTTAAAATGCTTCCTTCTAATTGCCAATGTATTTGTCTTGAAATACTTGTAAAAATATTGGAGCCATCTGGTGGCCAGATTAATACCTATAAATCAGAGCTATGCTGCAGTGTCCCTTTCAAATACAAGGCCAACTAGAACCTGTGGAATGAGTTCTGCTGCATTGTGACATGGAGCAAACCTCTCGTACTTTACATAGACATTTGGATCCCTTTGCATCCCTGTCTGTCAAGCCACAGAACTTCACATAGGAGCTTTGCCTTCTTGAAGCAGAATGGTCCTCCTCTTACAGATGTGATGTTCAGGCATTAGATGGCCATACCCTGGTGCCTCCGGTTCTCTAGGTGGTTCCACACTGGGTTACTGTTTTCAGTTGTACTTTGAGAAAACAGGAGGCATTCTGGTCATGCAATAAGGCAAAAGGAGTCAGGAGATAACATAGAATTACATCTTCCAACTAGGAGGACAACTTTCGGTGTGTGCTGCAGCACCCCAGCATCCTTAAACAACAATAAAGGCCAGTCCACATAGATCTAGAGTCTCACAAAGTTGATGTTTCTTGGGGGTCAGGAAATATCTGCTTCTATGCTTTATATCTGTAGGGCCTATAAAGCTTTATCTGGCCCTTAGTTACATAGGCATTCTTCAGTAACTGTGTGCAACTGGTCTCAGGCTTTGGAAGTCATATTGGGCGCTTTTACTAATGTACCTTAAATTTAGTACCTCCAGTAAGAAATACTAAATAAATGCACATCAGGCTGCACTAATGCACAGTAGTGCAAGTCTATGCTTTTTAGGTGACAGTTAATGCACAGTAGCCTAGTCCACTGTGTATTAGCATATTAGCACAGCTTTTGATGTGCTGCTCTAATGCACAGTAGAATAGGCAACTGTGCATTAAAGCACATGTGTAGATGCACCTTCTGTGTCCAAGGCTGCTCCTGTCTTCCTGTGAACCAGACAATGGTTTGTGGAAGGTACTGTCTAAGCTGTGCTTTCAAGATAAAGGACAGCAAGTTGCAGCTGACTTCTGAAAAACCCTGCAGTAGCTAAAGGCACATCAAAACTTTAGCTAAAGCCACCTGTTTGGCATGTCAATGGATTTAAGCACATAAATATGATTGTTTCACCCTGCTTGAGTCCCTTAAAAACCTGTTAATTCAAAAGGTAAATGGGGTCACCTCCTCCTGTGTGTGCTTTTCTGTAATTCACTCTCAGGGATCAGATTTTAGTGTGTTACAGAAGTAAATGCATTAATAGACTTTTAGGAGTTGAACAGGATGGAAAAGTCTCACCTAAATCCATTTAAGCCACATCCAGACAAGCATGGCCTTGCAGTATGTGACACCACATACCACACATTCAGTTGTTCTCTGCACTGCAAAGGAGCAGCATGAGGGATATTCAGGAGTAAAAAAAAAATGTGGGGAGGGGGAAGCAGAGCAGTGGATGCAGTGGCAGCATGCACTACCCAAAGCTAGACCTGGCTGGCTGGAACCCCAGGAGGCCACTAGGACCCAGGTAGGGCTGTTGGGGCCAGCTTAGTGATGGCTCCAGCCTCCCCTCCCCTGCCCAGGGTAACTTGCTGCACGACAAAGCACACATGGCACAGGCGTTCCCCAGGGACAGCTAGCAGTGGCACAAGGTACACCACTGCTAGTTATTCCCAGGGAACCAAATATCCACGCCAGTCTGGACATGGCCTTAGATGTCCAGTAGGTGGAACAGAAACTAATCCTTATAATATAAGCTATATGGTGGGTGGGTGAATGCTTTTACTTTACATTTGTTTAGCACCTATCATAAGGGGCCCCAATCTGGATTGGGAATTCTAGGCATAATTGTAACTCAGAAAATATTAGTTTGCTTCTATGTCCATCATAAAATCTTATTATTCTTTCAAGGAAAGCGTTGAGATGATCAAAAGCATAAAGTATCTGAGCTACATCCAAATTTCAATTGTGGTCCTGAATTTCTGGTTAGAAAGCATAATATATTAATGTCCTGCAACTTGCACTGTGTTCACTTTAAAATTTATATTAAGTAGATTGTTACATTATGGTAATGCACTAAATTACCTAAAGCAAAGTAATACAATGATTAACTGGCCATAAACAGTGGTTTATGGTCAGCTTATAAAGTATTACAAAGATTAACATTATGCATTTTCATAACAGAGGAAAATTGCAGGATGAAATATCTGTGGATTGACTTGGTGCTATTAAGAATAATAAAATAATGGTGTAACAAGAGTTTCAAGTTACAACTTGCAAGTAAACTTTGTTCTAAATCATTTTTGAACATGACAGAGCTATTCATTGTTAAAAACTGCCCAGAGCTTACCAAGCAGAGAATAATGGTTCCAGTATATGTGCGTTAATATATAATGTACTGATATTTTCTTTATTAAATAAGAGTCAAATATAGACTTGCTGCACTTGCACTGATGTTCAAAAAACAAAAAAAAAATCGCTACTCTATTGGCATCCAGACATCTGGGCTTCTTGTTACAAACACCTGTGTAAAAATACATTTTGTCCGGTTGTCCAAGCAATTGACCTGGTTTATCTGTGTTTTTAGCTCTATGCCTGTTCTGGCCACATATCCTTCCTCTTTAAGAATTCATTTGACTGACGAACCTATGAAATGCTAATATTCAAAAGATTAGAGAAACAAATAACATTGATTTATATCCAACTCTTCATAATCTGAAGCTAGGTTGTCTAGTCATGGCATTGGCGGGAATAAAAGTAAGGAGGAGTTGTTTTTATTTTTCTAACGGTGTCCTTTTTGCCTTCTGTTTTCTGAGGTGTTCAAATACATTCCGTTCACATCGTCAAGCTTTTATCCATAACCATGAATAGTAAAACTTACTTCTGTTTATAAATGAAAACAGAGACTTTGTCATAATAACTTGTCTCCTGAGCAGGGGTGGTAAGCAAAGTGTAAATTATCTCAAGATTCATGATAAGATCAGAGCAGCTGAAGAACTAAATGCTGTATTCGGTATAGGGGTTTTTTTCCTTTCTTTTCTTTCTAAACTTGGATTATTTTCATAAACTGATAAACCAAGCTTTATTATGTATGTAATTATATTTAGTTGATTAAAACTTATACTGATATTCTATAAAAATGAATTTACAAATAATTAATACATGCCATATGGATGTGACAGACATGAATAATACTGGTTATTCTGGATAAAGTTATATATTGTTGAAGTTGGTGGGTGAAACAGTTGCCTTTATTCAAAGTAGGCTCCTTTATGAAACTAGGCAGATAAAACATTAGTAACTTCCCTCCCAAATGCAGACATATGTGATCATCTAAAACAGAGATACATGCAAAACACATAGGAGTGAAGAACTTCTATCGCCATTGTTTTATGAAGGCTTGCATGTCAATAAGAGAAATAGTAGCTAAGAGAAAAGAGACCCTGATAGAAAACCTGATAATGCAGCCCTGAAAAAAGCAAGAGAGCATAGAGTGCAGCTCTTTGGCTGAGCCTTAACTGAAAGAGTTAGGAGGAATACATCACTGATAGCTGACTCCATTTTTATTAAAGATCTGGAACTAGATTTGTCATCATGACTTTTTCAAACAACATTAAGCCAATATAGAAAATTACAAGATTCTTATAAAGGAATTAATATTAAAAATGGTATGATGTTTAATATTATGAAATGGAATGTCATGTACCTGGCACCAATAACAAGGACTTTAAAGGGGAGTTCATAGATAGAAACAGCTGACAGGCTTGGTCAACAGTAGGGTGCCATGAGACCTGGGAGGCATGACATACAATGACAGACTGAAAGAACTAGGATTATTTAGGCTGGAGAAGAGATGAGTGAGTGGAGGGTTGATAGCCGTCTTCAGATACCTAAAGGGCAATTATAGAAAGGATAGAAAGGGTTTTTCTCCATGGCCATAATAGAAGCAATAGCTGGAAGCTTCAGCAGGGAAAATTTAGATTAGTAATTAGGAAGAACATTCTGCCTTGGAGGCTGGTAAACTGGATCAGACTACCTAGAGAAACATTGGAATCTTCATTCTTGGAAGTTTTCAAGAGCAAGTTACACAGACATGTGGCTGGTAGCATTTAGTCAGGGATGATTCTACCTTGAGCAAGGGGATTGGACTAGATGAACTTTTGAGGTCCCTTACAGCCCTTCTTTGCTGTGATCCCAAATCAGAGTTTGACCATTTATTTTAACTAACTTCCTAATGCTGAAGTGACAAGAATACAGTCCACTCATGGAGTTGTGTCACCTGGCCTGGGAGGCTCACCATGGGTACAAAGTTTAGCAGTAAAGGAGCGCTGGGAACTGCAGTAATTAATGCTTTCACTGCTCATCTTGCCCCCAGATTTCAGAACCTTGGGAAGGGCTATGGGCTGGCTAACAGCTCTGTGCACTGGATCAGACCTGTGAACCAGTTCCATATGCTGGATAGAGCCCACAGGCCAACCTCAGCTCTGTCCTGTGGAATGACTCCATATCATTCACCCAGCCCTCAAGGTCACATGAATTGAGAACCACTGCTCTAATGCACTAAACCAGATTCCTTTTCTTCTTCCTGTGTATTTTGGGCTTAATCTTGTACCCACTGAAATCCAGCTGCAAACCTCTCATAGACTTCAGTAGTTAAAAGCTCATATCCTGAGGGCTTTATCCTGCAAGGTGATATGTAACCAGATTGAGTTGAATGTATGGGAATGCTCTTGATATAATTTACTTTCCTGATTTCTTCCTTCCTATCCAATCTTTTGGTAGAACTCAGTGTTAGAACTCCATGAAAATAACTGAGGTCAATATCCTCAAATATGTGCTGTACTGTACTTATCTGACAAAACAGGGCTTTAGCTGGTAAGCCAGCAAATAAGGGAAACTGAAGGTGAGAATTTTAGAAACTGCAAAACGCACAAGAATGTCCATTCTAATTCTGTCTTCCAGAGGCGAATGGGCCCTGGTTAGAAGTTAATGAGCCTGTTATTGTCTTGGTTAATACAGTGGGTCTTTAATTGATGCATTAGAGAATAAGGGTTCCCACTTCTAACAAGCCACCTGCAGTATTGCATAGCTTCATGGGTAAACTAGGTGAAGTTGAGTAAGTTCTTAGGCTAACTGAGCTGTCAACTGCCAAAGTCTACACACAGAAAGTAAAGAAGACAGGCATATCCTGATGCTGATGGCAAGGAAAGAGAACTCTGCAGCTCATAGGAAAGAGAATGAAAGAGCTCCAATAAGATGCAACTCTAAGTCTCTTGCTTCATAATTTGAGAGAATGTCTCTCACTACTACAGAGAGCAGTGCAGGAAGGGGGAAACCAGTTTTGGTTACTGGTTTATGAGCAAAAAAAAAAATATCTTCATATCTCTGTTGGACATCTACTGACTCCTTCAGACTAAAGTTCATTGGTTGCATCTGGGAAAGATTTTTAACCCCCCACTCTCTTTTCCAAAGTGGGCATCAGAGAGGCTAAAACTGTGTTTCATTTCCAATCCAGTGGGAGGGATTTCCACTCCACAAATAAAATTAGGCACAGATACCTCGCTGGCACTAGATGAAGAAATCTGGGAATGGCTAAATTTCCAGGCCTCAGAAGTTGTACAGACTAAAAGAATTCCAGCAGGATTGATAAGATACATATTCAGGGCTTCCAAGGGCATTGGGGTTCAGTAATACATTTTAAATGTCAACTCTGCTCAGTCTTCTTCATGAGCACATGAGTCTTTCCCACGGATCATCTGAAAGTCTTAAAAGTATTTTCTAATAAAAGGAGACCAAGTACAACCTTCCTTTGGATTTTTATGTGTCAACTGTTTATTTAGTTGGTCTAAGAAAAGATATTACATCTACCCAAACAACCTTGTCTGCTTATGTCCTTAGACCAACATGGCTACAAGCAACAACCCTAACTGTAGACAAAGATATTTAAGGTCCTGGTTCTTTTTAACAGAGCATGACTGTTATTTGGTTTGTGCACATCCCCACCTGTAAGAGGGTAGGTAGGTACTATGGTAAGATTCCTTCTATGCCATGGTCACAGACTGGATATTTATTTCTCTAGATATAAAAATGATTACTTGTTTAGGTGATGTTTTGAGTGTGACAACAAGAAGGTTATAAAGGGTGCCTAGTTTGGCTATAGTTCACATAATTTAATTCTGGGTTCTCAGAAAATGTGGAAACAATTATTCTTTGTCCTCTAGTTTTGGTTTTGTAGATACAAAATCATTGACTCTACATAGTGTTTGGCCAAGAGGGAATTCCTAAAAGACATGTCAAGGAGAGATGGCACACAGGAAATCAGCAAGATTATTAGTTCTCAGTGCTAGAGGCCTACACTGTGGCAGGAAAAGGATCACATCTCTCTGTTCATAGCTGTGCTGAGGTTCTGAATGACTGTGGTTTAGAATGATGACAACCTAGTGGCCAATCTGTTCCATGGTATTTTATATTTGTCTCCCACTTTCTGAATTATACATCTTCTGTCTCCACTTTAAAACAGAGTTGTCCAGCTTCTAAGTGGCTGTGAGCTACTTGCCCCACACTATACCAGCACACAGTGCAGGAGCCGTAAGCACCCCAGGCTGCACGCTGTATGCATGTGTGGACAACCCTTCCCCCTCACTGTACCACACATGCAAATATCTGGAACTGCCTCACTTTCATACCCCTACATGCTCACCTGTGGCAGTGTGTTGCACAGATGCTCCCAGCTGCTGTCTCTCCTGGCACTGCGGGCTGCATTGTGCCATCTTGCCCCCTGGGGCAGGTGCATGCAGCAGAAACTAGAGGAGGGAGGAGGAATCTAAGGAACCCAACTGCTGCTTCTGCCAGAGGAATAAGTGCAGTGGTAACTGGGTGAAGCCTGGGGACCACCTGTTATAACCCCTCATTGCTTCATATAGTCCGTGGGCAGCCAGTTGAACAGCCCTGCTTTGAAAAAAGAACCTTCTCCTGTTAAGAGTTGTTATTCTAAAATTATTTTAAAAGAACAGTTACCTTTATTATCTTTCTGTCATTGTCAGGGAATTCTCTCACCTGCTGATACTGAACTTGTCCAGTTTCACAGTCTTCCTTTTCATTTATAGTGGAGGTGAGTGTGAACTTTTGCCATCAGGAATCCTTTGGCTGACTTACTTTACATCATTTAAAGGTGCAGATAATAATCCAGATTTACAGTCAGAAGGAATCTATTTTTATGACACCTTAACCACTCAAATGAAGAAAACTGTCTACCGTTATCGCAAAAGGATTTGCTCTGATATTTCAGAGGTCTAGACTAATAAATAACAATCTATTTTATGTGGTGTGCTATATGAAATCCCAGCAAAGAGAGTATTAGTATCACTGGCTGAATTCAGTCATGGTATAAGCATACACAATGTCACTGAAATCAGTGGAATAGCGCTTGTGTGCACCAACTGAACTCATTCCTGAGAACGTACCTGTTGTCTTCAATTCCCTAACCTTCCTCCTCGCTCCTCCCCGCCAACATACATGCCCCAGGCTCTTGCATTTCCTCTCATTAACCTCAGATCCCTCATTGTGAAGGCACTGATGAATGTTGTGGCATGGGCATTTATGCTGAAAGCTGAAGTTTTCTCGTTTGTCATGAATTAATTTTTTACTGGGAATTTATAGGTGTGAAAATGTGATTGTCTTCAATAATGACAGTTTAATTGTCCATAAATACTTTCATTTTGATCATTTCCTTATCAGACTTGTTCACCAGATATTTTTTTGATTGCTCAACTTATATACTAACATTGTTCTGAGTACTTTCTGCTCCCTTATCACCAACAATAAAGATTTAAGAATCAGAATGTAGCTGGTAATGGAGCAAGACCAACAGGTGCATGAATATCAGGCACCTGGGATGAAAGAGTCAAAAATGTATTTATTGACCATCAGGAAGGAAGGCTATGTGCTTTGCCTCCCATCTTCCAATGCTAGCCAGTTAACTGGTTCCACTAAAATGTAAAGGTTTCACACTATTTACACAAACTAAACAAAAATTTGGGAAGGTAACAGATGGTCTCAGATAAATTCTCCAGACAGAGGAATCAAGGGGGAATACAGTGATTCTGTCAGGCACCCACTAATTCCCACTCTACTCAAAGTTTCAAATTAATTTCATATACATTGCTGTGCTGGTGTCACCATCAGACATCATGGCGATCTTGAAACATGAGCAGCCCAGTAATAGGCTCAGCACAATGCAGCACGGCACAGTGGTTGGGTGAAAAATGTGTATTTTATATATGATGCTAATCACATCATTTGAGCCTACCCCACTTGTCAACATCCCAGATCCTTTGCCGAATCTGAACCATCAAGTATGTGTCTGAGGTAAGCACCAAGCTGAAGAGGACCATATCCTACAAAGATTTCAGCTCTCCCCCTTCTCTAGGCTTGTGGTTCACCAATGTAATCCCTAATCTCAATTACTTCTGGGAGCTGGTCTTTTTAACTTTTAGCTACATTGGCTAATGGCCACAATTTGCAGCAAGCTACCTATTTTACTTTCTTAATATTATCACAAGTGAAATCCTATGGCTAGTAACCAAAGCATGCCCCTTTAATGTTGCATAGAAATTAAAAATAAATAAGTAAGTGCACACCCCAGACCTCATGCCAGTTAGAACCAAGAAAAAATCCTTGCTGACCCCAAACATGTGGTCAATCAGACCCAGAGGCTCATAGGGCATAGCTCCTTGCTGCAGTGAAGGGGAAGAGTACCAGGCCACTTATTAGGACCAAGAAGATCTAGAAAAGTGCAAGTAAGCATATGTGGAAAGAAATTACATCCAAAATCTAGTCATCTGGTCTTTCTCTCGTACCCTTAGCCTCAGCCCCAACTCATGGAAAGGTGGAGCACCAAAGGAAGGTAACTTTCACAACTCTCATTTTACCATGCTTGCTCTCTCACTTCCTGTCATCCTCTCTCATGGACACATAGCCCAGGATACTGCGTTCCCTAGTGTTCACGCTAACTCCACCACTACTAAATGCAGAGGAGGGGGGTGTTTATGTGTGTTATTGTGTTTATGCTAAACACTTGAATTTTCTCATGGCTGTCATGGGAGTTTGAGATTCCATGATTTTCATATTTTTATAACAAATATCCATGACTTTTGACATTCTGGGATTTTTGCATATGAGTCAGTGGATTGGATGGGTGCAGTGAGCCTAATTGCACATAGTGGAACAAATTTCATTAAGAGCTAGTTAAACTAAGTTTAACCAGAGGCAGCGTGGGAAGCTAATAGAGAGCAGGAGATGAGTGACAATGAAACACTCAAGTGTCATGGACTCCAGCTAAAGAACTGTGTATGATTGCACAGAGTGGAACAAATTTCATTACAGACTTTGAGATCAACATTTTTTTAAGTTTATTGAGCTGAGCTGAGTTCACAAAGATAATTTGACTATTACAAAAATATGCCTCTGATGTTTTACAGTTATCATGGCTGCTCAATGTTTTTCTACCACACGCACCCTCCCAGACCTCCAACACTGAGGTGGCATAACTGCTGTAGTTCACTGAAGTCTTTATTGTCTTTGAAGTATCAAATTAAATGGATCAGTGGTCAATTCCACTTAAATAGCTCCCATATGCAAAACTGCTCACTGAGGCAGTTACACTGACAATGGGGGGTGTTCTGGATACCAAGTAATTACAAATAGTCCAGAAAAAAGAAGCCTAAAACTAAATATTCCTACTTGTTTTTTGGACCAAAGCTCAAATCTGACACCCTTCTCCCTGATTTTCCTAATTGTAGGTTTCCAAGAAGTTCTATAATTTAGGCCAGCTGAGGATTTTTCCACTGTTTAGAATTTTAACTGGTTCTTTTCTTATCTTTGGTATATTTTTTGCCCATTTCACTAGGGCTAAGGATAGACATTACACATAAACCAGTTTAAGTGATCAGAAACTGGTTTAAACATGTAACAGAGCAGATGTCCAGTGCACATAAACCAATTTGAAAATGTCTGAAACAAGTTTGAGATAAACCTGATTGAATGTAGTATCAGACTTAACTGATTCGGGTCAAACCAGTTTATGCACTGTCTGTCCCAGACCCCTTCCTGGTTCAAGTTAAACCAGACTGCCCCAGCATTCCAGCATGTCCACTGGGCTGAGCTGGGCTTGGCTGAGTGGGGTTCTCTGCTCCACAGCAAAGCTAGCCCCTTCCCTTTGCTCCCTGGCTGGTGGTCTGGCAGGGACTGCAGGCATCTGCCTGGCTTCCTTCTCCCTGCCCACCCCTCTCCCCCACTCCCCTCACAGCTCCCTGCTAAGCACAGATCCCTCCTCCACTCTGCCTTACATAGACACCTCTCAGCATTAGCTAGCAGACCACATGCTGGCTACATCCGTGCTGTGGGACATAGGACAAAGGACAGTGGCTTAGGCCTCTTTGGAGCTAATCAACAGGTCAGCTTAACAGATCAGCTGGCAATGTTCCTCCATTCCTTCCTTGGAAGAAGTTGTTTAAGAGCTTGAACTAATGAGAGATTCTTTTGTTTTGCTGATGGGGTGATAAATGCTGTGTAAACCCCTGCTGGGTTGTGTGGGAGGGAACCCTTCCTTAATCAGAGCATCCTGTTGGGGCCTGGCCACACCCCCCCTCAGCTCAGCATTATGGAAGGGAAGAGAGGGCTGTTTTAGCACTGCCCAACTTCTAGCCTGAGCCACTGCAGGCATGTGCCTGCATTTTTTCAGTCTACAGGGAATTTCTGTATGGTTACAAACTGATTGAGCCTCAGCAGGTTAGACTAACCTACAAAGATTGAATTCATTCAGGCTTTTTGAATGTCTGTCCCTAGCCTAGGTCTCCTCTGAATTTTTTCTGTCAAGAATAGACACAGCTAAGTTGGTTTGGCATAAAAGACAATGATATAACTTTGCTTTAATAGTAGATAAAAGGAAAAATGAGTAATTATAGAAGGAATGAGAGTTTTTACTCTCTTTTCTGTCTAGAACCCACCTACAAATAATAAGCAGTTCAAAGCGAATCCTATTTTAACTTCCATGTCATCACAACATATTGTCTCAGTGAAAGTAGGGGTCATATTAAGGAAGGGTTTTGTCCTTAACATTACATTACATTACCTTAAGTAGGAAGAATGCATGCATGCTGAATGAAGCTATGTGTCCATATCATAGTATCATAGTACCTAGGGTCAGAAGGGGCCTAGAGCAGGCCATCTAGTCTGACCCCCCGCCAATTGGCAGGAAACGAGTGCCAGGGTC
>JAGPOW010000261.1:213006938-213159899 GCA_030014935.1 Caiman crocodilus | reverse complement strand
GTGACCCTGGCACTCGTTTCCTGCCAATTGGCGGGGGGTCAGACTAGATGGCCTGCTCTAGGCCCCTTCTGACCCTAGATACTATGATACTATGATAAAGAGGGTGAGATGCACTGTACATTTTTCCAGTTACCCTATCAGCAACCCTTAAAATTAGGGATGAATGAACCCCTTGTTGTATGTAATTAATGCTTAAATCATTAATAGATAACATTGGAGGAGTTTGTTTTAGCTTAATAAAAATGAGCATCATGCTCTGTCTTACAGAGCAGAAGGAAGTGAGAAACAGTATATGTTCTCCAGTGAAACTTTGTGCTTTTATGCAGCTAGTGCAAGAAACATTGTGTGAAAAGTGGTATAGTGGGTGCATCTACATGTGACACTACATTTCCATAGCAACACACTACAACGACATAGTATCAGCAGGCAAATCCATGATGCTGCAGCTACATTGCCATAGCAACGCACTCCCTCATTATAGCAGGTTGTTACAGTGGCATAGTGTTTAAAAATAACCATGCATCACTGGCATAGAACAGCATAGGCTATTACTGGGCTGTCATTTAGTACTTTCAAAAAGGAAGTACTAAATGGTGGTGCAGTAACAATGGTGCTGTAGGGGCACATGTAGATGCGCCCAATATGTCTCAATACTGACAATTTCCATTATCATTAGTGGAGATGACATTTCATTTAATATTTTTTATTTCTATAGAGTTTTTAAATGCACCCAGCTTGTGCTCCACAATGTTCATATCTTTCACTCATACATTGATGGAAAAAAGGCCCTTATACCTCCATCAGTGATCAAAATTGTGGTGACATAAATATTTAAATTTGCTTTGCAGATAGTTATTAGACATAAAAAAGTGATTAGGTTTTATGCTAAAGAAAAGTCAAGCACCTGCTAGCCATTGTTAAGCCAAGACCTTTTCCCATTTCTACATATTTAAGGCTCAGTTGTGGGTTATTTGTCACTCTTGTGCCAAGGAATAAGAGAGTTTAAGTAACATTTTTGTTCTTGTGTATGGGCTGCCTGGATCACTACAAGGAGCTTCTAAAGCAAATGAGGAGCCAACTCATTACTCTCTGACCACATCTATACATGCACTTAATTGCAGAGTAGGCCAATTAGGTGCAAAGTAAAGCATGACTATATGTGCATGTAACACTATTAGGCTACAATAAACTAATTAACACCACTACAAAATAGTACTGTCAGAGACAGTACTATCTTATAGGAGGGTTATTAACTGTAATTAAACACACAGGTAGATACTGACTTCAAGCATAAAGTGCACCTAGGCAGCCCAGCCAGCAGGAGACAAGACTCCTTCCTGCCACCTAGTTACACAGCTCCACACTTTCATCATCTTCATGCTCCAGTCAGCCTCTTTGCTGCCTGATGCTGCCATCCAGAGCCCCCAACTGACCCCCAGTGTTCCCAGCCCTGATGTAAACTGTTCCACCCCAGCTCAAATTGCTGCTGTCCCAGGTGCACATGTAGATGTTGTGCCTGGGAATAGTTTAGTCTGGCTCAAACTGCTCCAGAATGCATTGCTTTGAATTAATTGCACATGTAGATGAATTCTTTCTGTCACAATCTAGTTCTAAATTTGCTCTTAAGGCAACACACTTCAAAGTTGATTCTTGAACAGGACTCATGGCAGAATCACAATGTATTAGTCTTGAGCTCCTTGCCATATCTGGATTTAGTGATAAAAGGAAGAAATAGAGATGAAGGCTGAAGCAATATGCAAGTGCTGAAAAAAATACCAAGTATCTTTTATTTACTGTAAAGCTTTCAATGACTATGTTAAAAATTTCCTACCTGATTGTCAGCTCCTTTTCATGTTAAAAAGCAGAAGCTGTAGTCATAAATAATATTACCTTAATCTATTAGTGGCCTAATTAACAATTGTGTGGCACACTTAATAGTAAAATAACATTTCAAGCAAGAAGAACTAATTCAAAAAACCAAGCAAATCCTTACCCCTCTGTATAATTCAAAGATAAAATACACCCTAAACTTCAAGAACATATTTAAGATGATTCCTAGATACTTACATTTGAAGACATAATTTAATAAGGGTTTAGCTAACATACTAATGTTTAATTGCTCTTCACAGGAGCTGTTTCAAAAGAAGACTTGATTATATCAGGGAAGAATAGTATTAAAATCATGTTGCAGAGTAATATAAATCTGATTTCACTGATACAGTTACCTAAAGAGTCTCACCATCTTCATGGAGAGCCATTTGTTTATGTTTTGTATAGATCTAATAGTTATTGAAGAAGTCTGTGAGGAAATAAGCTCACAGAAAGAATAGATGATATACTGGAAGCTTCTGAATTTGTTTCATCACTGTATTCCTGTCCTGTATTCAGACAATTTGAAACTAAACTACTTTTAAAGTCTCTCAATAGCTAGCTAGCTAGGTGGAGTCTCATTTATTTTTCTACAATGTTTGTTTCTATTCAACCAGGTCAAAGGGTATTTACTAAGGTCAGTAAGGAGAGCATTTGATAAGTGACCTCTGTTAGTAGGCCACCTGTATTTACAGCCACTTAGATCCACTAGGGGATTGGTAGCAGGCTGGTAGAGGAGCCTGGGCAACTGTTGCACCCTTAGTCAGGGGCCCATGGCATCCCAGCAACCAGTCAGTGACCGGGGAAGGGAGTAGTACCCCATAGCCAGTCTCACTCACTGGTTTCTGGAAGTAGCTGCAGCACTCCCTGGTTGGGTGTCACAGGGGGAGCACCACCACTTCTGCCAGCCCTCCCTGCCCATTGCCAAATCAAGGAGAGTGGCCTGCTAGTGCACTGGTGCACCCCCATGCACCACCTATGCATTGCCACTGTATAGAAGGCTTGTTAAAGCTCTGGACTGGTACCAAAGACTGCCTGTACAGATTCCATGGAATGGCCCTGAGAGCCTTGGGGTAGTTTACGCAGCTCCTCATGTATAAATTCTTCTGTGAGTCTTTCCAATTCCTGGAATAGTATAGGCTCTCGAGGAAGGAAAAGTGGAATAATCATTTTAGCTCCTACTGGATATGTCTACACAAGATCTTTTACTGCACAGATTAGTCTACTGTGTGGAAATGCATCACTATTGAACCATGCACTAGACTACTGTGCAATAAATAGGTTAATGCACAGTTATCTATTACCTGAAAATACAGGTAATAGATTAACTGTGCATTAGCTACTGCACAGTAGCACACATGTAGATGCTGACCAGCAGTAATTTTGTCCCAGTCAGCCCAGGAAGCAGGGGGCTCACTGCAGCCGGGCTAAGCCCCATGTGGCGGAGAGCTGTACTGGCTGCAGGGGCAACTGTCTCCCTGCCACGTGGGGATTCAGGACCATCCTGATCCCCATGTAGCTGGGAGAGCTGTCCTGGCAATCAGAACTGCTGCAGCCAGCCAGGTGAGGATTGGGTAGGGACCTGATTCCCCCATGGTGGTGAGAGGCATCCCTGTCCAGTGGGGACAGTCACATTGGGATCAGGGCCCTCCAGATCCCCATATGGCCATGAGAGGCATTCCTGCCTGACAAAGATATGTGTGACAGCCTTGTGGGGACTGGAACCAATCCCCACATGGCTGCCAGGCAGCATTTCCACTAGTAGAGATGCATCTCCTGGTCATGTGAGGATCAGGACCCTGCTGACCCCACATGGCTGGTCCCTGCTGAGTGGGGATGCCTCTCCCATCCACATAGGGATCTAGAGGGTACCAGTCTCCAGGTAGCTGTCTCCACTAGGCAAGAGTGCTTCTCTGGCATTTCTCTTATGGTCCAATGGCTATGTAACTGGCTGTAGGGTCAGACCCACAGAGTATTAGTTGATGGGAGCAAATTAGTGTGGCTCAGGGTGACTGCTGGAGTCCCTCAGGGCTCAGTACTTGGGCCAGTACTCTTTAACATCTTCATTACTGAGCTGGAATCAGGAATCAGATGTTAACTGGCAAACATCATGGATAACACCAAATTTTGGGGGAGGATGGTCACACTACAGGACAGGCTGGGGATACAAGCTGACTTGAACATGCTTTCAAGGTGGGCTGACCAAAACTGGATAGTCTTCAATTTTGAGAAGTGTAAGGTGCTGCACTTCAGTAGAAAGAACCCTCAACACACTTACAAGCTTGGCAGTGCTATGCTTGCTAGCACCACGACTGAAAGACTTGGGGGTCCTGATTGACCACAAGATGAATATGAGTCACTAAGGTGATGCTGTGGTTGGCAAAGCAAACCAAACTCTGCCGCGCATCTACCGATGCATCTCAAGCAAAAGCAGGGATGTCATCCTGCTTTACTTGGCCTTGGGGAGGCTGCAGCTGGAGTACTGAATCCAGTTTTGGGTTCCCTGCTTCAGGAAGAATGTAGAAAAGCTTGAGAGAGTTCAAAGGAGAGCCATGCATATGATCCAAGGCCTGGAGGGCACGCCATATGAGTAGAGGCTGAGGGATCTGGGACTCTTCAGTCTGGAAAAGAGAAGGCTTAGGGGGGGACTTGGTAGCAGCCTACAAATATATAAGGGGGGTACATCAGGACCTGGGAGAACAGCTGTTCACCAAAGTTCCCCAAGGGATAACAAGGTCTAATGGCTATAAACTCCAGGAAGGCCAATTTAGGTTAAACATAAGAAAAAAGTTTTTTATGGTTCAAATATCCAGGGTCGGGAACACACTCCCCTCAGAGGTGGTGCAAGCACCTATTCTGGACTCTTTCAAAAGACAACTGGATATGTTTCTTGCTGGGATCACTTGATCCCAGCTGACTCCCTGCCTATAGCAGTGGGGCTGGACTCAATGATCTCATGAGGTCCCTTCCAGCCCCTAATATCTATGAGTCTATGTGGGGATCAGGACAGCACTTGGCTGTCCCTGTCAGGTGGGGATGGCTCTCCTGGATACATGGGGATTGTGACCCTCCTGATCACCATGTGGCTGGTCCCCACCAGGCAGGGATGTCTATCCCAGCCATGTAGGCATCTGGAGGGTCCTGATCCCCACACGGCTGTCCCTGATCCCCATATGGTTGATGCCTCTCCAAAATGAATTCATAACACTGTAAGCCATCCATTTGATAGTGTGTTATCGTGTTTCTTCTCAGTTGTGACATCTATATTTATATTGAAATCTAAAAACAGTGACTTGATACAGTGCCAGTAAAGGATGGGAAAAGAAAAACTAAAAGTGAAACAAATAAATTTAATCAAATTTGGTAAGTGGTATTTGGGGTTGAAATTCGTAACATGCTGCTAATAAAATCCACTTCACTAAAGTCCTCCATTTTATAAGGTTGTAAAGGAAGGGTGGTTTACTTGGGCCCTAAATAGTTGCCATCACTTTTTTTTTAAATTTTTTTCAGAGGAAAGGCTCCTGCCATGCGCTGCATTCTCATTCAATTCAGAATGACTCCTCCTCTTCTTCCTTAATTATCAAAAGGGATCTTGATTTTCTCTGATTAAAAAAATCCCTGATTTTCAGATTTAAAAAAGTAACTCCAAGTCCACATTTTTACATGGTTAAAACACCACTATATATACATGTCATGTTGCATTTTAATCACAGAGAAATGTGGATTTTGGGTTACTTTTTCAATTGAAAAATTGGGGATTTTTTTTATAAGAGAAAACCAGGATCCATGCTGACCAGCTAGCTAGTTGAGCACATGGTAGATAATATCTGGGTGGCACTGAACCTCCAAGCCAAAGTGAGCAGACAGATATCTCTGGAACCTTCAAAACCATGTGGGGCACAGACAGCAGCTTCCTTGATCGCAGGTTGAGGACTCTTGGTTTTTACAGCCCAGATGCAGCATGTGGCATTGCCAAAATCATGGGGCATCTGCTGAAAGCCCCTGGGAATTGTGAGATTGTCAAGATGACCTGAGAAGTGGAGCCCAAGTGAAGTGGGAGCAAGGTCCACAAGCCTCTAAAGTGAGAGCGAAAGCCATGCACCTCAAATTGCACCTTTGCACATCCACCGCTGCTTCCATCCATCCTTCCAGCCTTCCACCCACCCTCTTACAGCCAAACTCTCACCCACCCATGAACATCAAGACTACCACAGGCATCACTTCAGACCATGGACAAACCCACCCCGTCCCCTGCTACCAGTCAAACCTGAGCACTGAACTGGACTATGGGGAAAAAAAGGATCTCATCACCATCTGTGGCAAGGAATATGTCCAGTGCAAGCTCTAGATAGGGCCGTGAATCAGAGATGTCTTCAAGTGCATTGCCCAACAGATATGCATGCAGGCGCACAACAGAAATTGGTCACAGCATCTTACCAAGAGCATGTTGATGAACAGGCATTATTACCATATGCTTTATGCTACAAAGTGGACTGGAGGCAGAGAGCACAAGGACCTGTGCCACTTCCTTAGTAAGAACAGGGCAA
This sequence comes from Caiman crocodilus, assembly GCA_030014935.1. Lineage (NCBI taxonomy): Eukaryota > Metazoa > Chordata > Crocodylia > Alligatoridae > Caiman > Caiman crocodilus. The sequence goes on along the minus strand of JAGPOW010000261.1, from coordinate 213,153,483 downwards.
GCAACACTCCCACATCCATGGGACCAGGGGTGTTCTGGAGGACTTGCCTGCAGGGTCCTCACTGGGGGGAGAAGATGCAGGGTAGCCCCAGGACACTATTCCCCACACAGAGGCCACAGCTGTTCTGGAGCAAGTGCTATCATGTGTCATTGCACTCTACCAGGCCCTCCTCCTCCTTCCTTCCCCCAATAACAGCATGGTGGCTGCTGTGCTAGCACTACCTACAGGACCTGTGGCCAGTGCTCTGAGGACACTGTGCAACCCGTGTGGTAAGGTTCACTCCAGCTCTATGTGACTGACAGAAACAAGCCCCATAGGAAATGCAAAACTCCTAGGGTAGAATGTGAGGGGAAAGGAAGGGGCACTGTGGGGAGCTGAAGCTGCCACAAACCGCCCCTTGTGGTCATAGCCCTCTCTCAGGTCATTATGGTGGAGAGGCCAGCAAAGTGTTTGGGACTAGAGGGGAAGGGGTCAGAAATGCTGGGCTAGAGGGGAATGGTGAATCACCCACTTTCCTCCACCCCTGCCCTCCCTGCTGAAGCCTGGAGCCCAGCTAAAGCACCAAGTTTCCCCCGCACCACCCACAACTCCTGGGTACCTCAGAAAGCACATCCCATTCAGTGGGATCATAAATCTGCATAATTGACACATCCTTGCTATTTCTTTCAGACCCATACTGTGCTCTGTGGGAGATTGGAGTTTAAGCAAAGATAACCCAAGCATTTCTCCATAAACAGATCCCCCTAGCCCCAAAGCACTCATGCAAAGGCATCAGTAGTGTTTATTGAGCTCAGCAGGCAAATAATAAACAGCAGTTTTGGCACAGAGCATCCCCCTGGTCAGGGACAGGAGTACCACACAGCTATGTCTGACAACCACTGAAGTCACAGTGCAGCAGGAAGGAGAAAAATATGCCTTCTTATCAATGCCCTTCCCCCTACCCCCGCCACTCCTCACAAGCTGCCTCCCTCCCAGTCCAGGAAAGGGACACGTGATGGAAGGATTCCCAAGTAGGAACTGTTGTCTCAACAACTGAGCTTTCACTGCCAGGGTGACTCCTGGGTTCTGCACCTGGACAGGCTAGTGAGTGTCCCAACAGCACTTTTCCCCCCCTCGCCTCTGATCTGATCCAGGGGTAATGTCCAATGGGTGCTGACTGATTCTGATTCTCACAGCACTGTATCAACACCTTAGGGAAACCCCCAACTCCCCTCTTGCAATCATGGCCCCATCCCAGCCCCCTACCTTATAAACTTCCACATCACTTCCTTGCACCACATTCCCCCGCACCCTGGTGTGTGCCTCTGGGCAGAGGGTTGGGGAGGGAGAGAGGAAGGGGAATGGTGCCCAGGCAGTCTGGCTATGTACAGTACTACCCATGACGCAGGGGCCAGAGGAACCTGGAGCAGGAAACCCATAGACCAGTGCCAGGGCTTTGGCACTTGAAGCCCTCTAGTTCTGCTTATCTGGGGAGGGATCCCGGTCCACTTGGGTGAGGAGGTAATCAGGTAAGGTTTAACATGTTTTTTTTACGTGATGCTTTAATATGCAATAAAATAGGCTACTGTGCATTAAAATGCATGTATAGATGTGCCCACAGTTCTTTGTGCTGCTTTAATGCACATTAAAATGGGCTATGTGCATTAAAGTGCATGTGTAGACATGCCTAGAGAGTTTATTTTTAATTATGGTAATCTGAGTAAAAATAATAAGCAAAAGTTTCTCTAACAGCAATTTGGCAGGGGGGTTGCCCTCTGGTTTACAGTTCTGACAGAGAGAAAGAGAAAACTCTATTAGTTGTTTCCTTTGCTGCTGCTCATTTACTTTTGATAGCAGAGCTGAGTGAGTAATTCTCAAAGTATAATTTCTTTGACTAATTTAACCTCTTTTTCTTCTCATGCAATATCCATCAGCAGATCATGATTTTCTCAAACTTATTCCTAATTTAAATGCACTCAACCAATATATTTGATTTTTTACCCTGTGAACTGATTGCAAATATTTGAAATTCAAGCTGTGTTGCTTAGAAATTGGTAAAACAGGTCACATTGTTTATATTTCCTCACTGAATGATTGTGAAAAAAACTTTGGGTTGAATATTTGTGGGTTCTACTTTAAAACTACATTTCCACAAATGCTCAAACTTTGATATTTTTGCCAGTAAAATTAATTTGCTTGTATGTTCATAGACAATGAACTCAAATGGGTTGTGTGTGACTACAAACAAGGAAGGAGAATTCATTTTAAAAACTTTAATGAGCCCTTGTGGACATTTGTACATTGCTCATACAACAGTGTTTTAGAGATAGGAAAACAAGATTAAAAATTGCATGCTTGAGCTAGTAATAAACACCATATTTTTACAAAGGCCAAGAGCAGAAAACACAATAGGAATTCTTCAGAGAAGCCAGAATTCAGATAAAAACCTTGAAATTCTACAAGAAGTGTGGCAAAAACTGCAAACAGGTAACATTAAGTCTCTATATTCTTTAGTTTCTCATAAATTTCACCTTAATAAGTCAGGACTAAGTTTCCAATCTACAGTTTTGTTTTATTACACACAGCAACAGGATTCCACTAAAGGGGTTCCTTGTGGATTGTAATTGCTATTCTTTTTGTAAATATTGTTATAACTTAGAAGTGCAAATTGTTCTCATGTGATGGTCCCATCTATTTAGCTAATCCACTACTGAACTAATACCAAGCAAAAATGATAAAGGAATATTCTTGAAAATGAGTGTTTATTTTAAAACAAGGTTTTCATTATTATAAATGTCAACATCTATTTTACTTCTAACTTGTTCTGTAGCTTAGACTTTTTTGGAAAAAATTGGTATGGAAAAGAGTCAGGAGGAAAGGAGAGATAATACACAGATACTATCTGAATCAGTATCATAGAAATGCTTATAAATAAGCAAAATAGGCACAACAACATGCAAGGAAATTGTTCTCAGTCTTGATAAGCCCTTTCACCCAAAGTTTTTCTCCTGACCTACATCAGCTCCTTCCTTTACTTTTAAAGAGCATCCAAACAGCACAACTTGGCTAAGAGTAGAGTGAAAAATGAGTGGGCTTGTACTTCACAGCATACCTTGCTGTGTATGTGTAAGATGCAGCTCTACTGTAGTAAGAGTAGCTCTAGGGCTAGGGACAGAAATTACATATAAACTGGTATAAGTGATCAGAAACTGGTTCAAATCTGTAACACGACAAAAGTTCAGTGCACATAAACTGTTTTGAAACTGGTTGAAACCAGTTTAAGATAAACCTGGATGGATGTAATATCAGATTGAACTGATTTGGGTTAAATTAGTTTATTGAACTTCTGTCCCAAATCCCCTCCAAATTCAAATTAACTCACAGACCCCTAGCATTCCAGGATGCTTTGCACCTCCACCGCAACCACTCCTCGCAGGGTGGGTGGGCTAGCCTTGTCCCAAGCTGTCTGTTCCAGCCCAGCAGGGAGGCATGTTCTAGTGCTCCACTACAGGCATAAGGCTGCATTTCTGGAATCAAAAGTAAATGTCTGTTCACTTGCTTATCAGTTCAATCTACGCAGTTTAGACTAACCTGAGAAGACTGAATCAATTCAGCCTTGCCCTTTAGGACGGCTGTACTTAGCCAAGAATATACTGTGCATCCTAGTGCATTGGAAAAATATAAGTACTTCTACATTCCTGACTAGGATGTGATGTGCAGAAGGACAGCAAAGATATGAGTTATTGTGGGGCTAAATAACTGCAAAACAACATAGTTTTGGTTAACCTGTGAATATAAGAACAAGTTGAAGAGAATTCCTATGCTCTCTTCCCACTCTCATGTCCTTGTACCCATAAAGTAGCTCCTATACCTTACTATGGCCACAAAGACTTTTTTTATATAAGGTTTGTTCAGGATGACAGGCAGAAGACATTATTTAGTCCCCTCTACAGAAGTGGTGGTCTCAGTAATACCTCCAGCTAATACAAATGGAGAGATTATACTTGGTCATCCTGTCTATTTCACTCTCCTACACCAATGCTTGTTTCTGCTCCCACTGAAGTTAATGGTAAAGCTCCTGTTGAGTTTCAGAGTACAAGACAGAGTTCCAATATAGAGGCACATTTCTCACTGTCCTTCAAAAGATAAAACTTATCCCTAAATAGATAAACATACAGAATAACTAAACTTAGTCTATGATCAATTGACTTCAGCCAGATTCAGTGCAGGCTCAGAGATCTTTCCACTAAGTTTCAAATACTTTAGTATCTGTCTGTCAATAAACACCTGCTGTTTAACAGTTGGAGCTTCTGTTTCAGGCCATCCCATCCTATCGAATAAACCATCCCTATTCAAGAAAGCACTATAATACTTGCTTAATTTTAAGCACATACTTAATTGGTTTCCTGAACAGGGGCCCTGTCCTCAAGAGCTTATAAATATTTTGTACACAATGGCAGTAGCTTAACCCTATTCCTAAAAATGTAAAATCTCAGATTTTTATCTGTCTCTTATGTTAAGCATTTCTGAAATTAAAAAAGAAGAAGAAAAGAATACAGAAATGCAAATAAAAACACAGAAAGTCAGAATGGAAACTTTTTTTTTTATCAGTATCTCTGGTTTTCACATGTTTTTGCATAATGATAGGGCTAATATAACATAACAAATCCTAAACTGTTTTCACAAGGAGTGGAGAAAAGATGTGTAAAAGTATGCTCTGTCTTGTTTCCTTCTGTTCACAATGTATCTAAATACAACAAATGGTGTTCTTGCTCTTTCTGTCTGTTTCTCAATCTGTTTGGATAGTAGCCATCATTCTGCAGCCAACCATAATATTTGACACTTCCTGACATCATGAAAGCCGCCATCTGTCTATCATTGAAGCCCTGTACTTTTTAAAGACTGCTTGGCCTGATCTTTAATGAAGCTTCACTGTGAATGCACAGACCAGTTTAGATAGAATACTAGGAACATCTGACAAAAGGAATCTGTGTAAAATCACGTTTTAGTTAGATTCAGTCTCAAAACAAAACGAAATATCAAGGCAGGAGAAAAAAGTTGGGTTTTCTTTCAATTACACTGGGTTCAGATTTACCTTTGAAAGTTTGATAAACTGAACTCTAGAAACTAGCTTCATCCCAAATTAAGTTTAAAACAATTCTCTCTTAGTAAACTAACTTCTATCTTATAACATTAATATTAACATACAGACAGGTTTTTAAAGCAAGTAAAACATAGAGTGGGTTATCAATTTGGGATTGGTGAGTAATATGTGCCATGTTCAGATTTCATGTTTAAGGCATGTTAAAAATAAGTAAATAAATAAACAAAACTATCCCCTTCAGAATTTGATTTGCTGAATATTTTTTTTCCTGAGAAGTGGAACAATTCAGCAGAGCAGAAATCTTAAGTCTCAAGACTTAGAAATTTTCCTCTTGAATTCATAAGCTTTATAAGGTGTGATTTATAAGAAACTGAGTGCATCTACAAAAGATGCTTTACTGTGCATTAGACTAGTCTATTGTGTAGTAAAGTGTCACCATCTACACACACACACCAATTACTGTATAGTAGATTAGTCTAATGTGCCATTTTCTAGTACCTATAGATAAAGCTTATGAATGCACCTAGGCCTGTAAATTTTGTTGAGACCTCTAAAGGAGGAGCTATAGAAAAGCTACATAAACATAATACTTAATTTCATATCTCTTTTTTGCTACCTCAGTAAATGAAAGTATAGACATTTGTTACTGTGGTGTAGTAGACAGTTCAGTATTGCTGAATCATGCCCCTGAACCATCTACTCTGCTTAATTTGTCTTAAACACATATGAAGTAGGTGTAAGAGGACAGAGCTTCTCTCTAGAGGCTGCATAGATATAACTTTTGGTTCCTGAAAGCTGCATAAGGGCAACTTAGACATCTTAGAGATGGATGAGGATTGGGCCCTAAGTGACTTGCCAAAAGTCACATAGAAAATCTGTGGCAGAAAAGGAAATTGAATTTTGGTCTCACTTGCATGGCATGATTGCAGGATCTTCATGTGGCTGGCAGACAGAATCCCACCAAGCTGGGACAGCTTTCCCCAACCCGTAGCCTCGCTGCTGCCTAGGCTGACTGGGAGCAGTTCACTCCTGGCCAACATCTACACATCCTTTGTGCATTAGAGCTAGTCACATCTTATTGCTGGTGTACTGGGAGCCTGATCCTGGGCTTCCCCTACTGCAGCAAGAAGCAGCTGAGAGACCCCCTTTGCTGGTGGTAGGGTGGTGGGGTCCCATCACAGGGATCGTGTGTAACTGAGACCAGGAGCCCTGGCAGTTGTGGGGACTCTTGGTCCCAGCTGGGTACCAAGTGCAGCCAGGACTAGGAGCCACATGTGGACCCTGAGGTTTCACACACCCCCTTAGGGATCACAGCAACAGCAATCTCCAGGGCCCAGGGGTTACACACTGGCATGGTGCATCCCTGCAGCTGGGAACCCTGTCAGCTGCAGGGTAGAACCCAGCCACAGAGGAGACCCTGCTATACTTGCAAATTAAAGCTCAATATCAACCAGTTGTATAGTTAGCACACATTTTTGAGATCTAACTGTATAACTGGTTGGGGCTTTTTATGGAGTGACAGCTACTTTGCATGTGTAGCTGGTCTTAAAGTAGCTGAACAATTAACCAGTTAATTGCACAATACCTGTAAGTTGTAGAAGGACTCTTAGTCTAGCAATCCTATAACTGGTTTCTGCTGACCATTAAACCATCCTTCATGTAGCTCCTTCTTACAGGTATGCTACTTTGAATAAGCCACGGCAGGCTGGGGCTGGCTGCAGCAGTGGCCCTAGGAGCAGGCTATGGGGGGTGCAGGCACTCCAAAATTTACCACTGACCTCCTAGCCCCCTCCCAGTGCCACTTCCACCCATGACAGTGCAGCTTGCCCCCTCCCACCAGGAAGAGCCCAGGGTTGCCCCAGCCCACAGGGTCAGCCCACCCAGCTCCACACAGATCTGGGGACATGTGCCCCCCCAAGCCTCCTGATATGTGTACAGCAGCAGGAGCTGCCCCCCCCTACACCCCTTCGTCCTGCACCCTGACCCAATTCAGAGGAGGGTGGGTGCAGGGATCCCAGGGGCTCCATTCCTCTGGCCTGACAGCTAAGCCAGGGCTGCCCCACTCTGGTCCCTGGCTCTGGATCCCCCTGGGCAGTGCAGAGCTGGTGTGGGGAGGCAGCTGGGGACAGTGCAGGACTGGGGGGTGGCATATTCATTGGCATGAGGGCTGCCAGCACAGGGCAATAAGCCCAGGCACAATGGAAGGGGCAGCCACATGGGTGCAGCGGGCCCAGGCCCCGATCCCAATCCTGGCTCGCTTCCACTGTCTTCTGATCCCTGCTCAGCCCCAGCCCCAGCCCCACTCCCTCCCCTCTGCCTCTCTGGCCATTTCTTCTCCCCCTGCCCCTTCCCCTGCAAAGTTTCCTGCCTGTGTGGGGATGGGTCGGGGGGGCATGCATGCACTCGGGCCCCCCACCCCCAAAAAAATGTTCTCCCTCTGCCTATGGTTCTATGGTCATGCTGCTTCCTTCTTCAAGAAACACTTTGAATCTGCCACTGGCCATCTCCTGTAAACTTTAAGTTTGAGAGTCAGGACAGGGTAGAAGTGCATACACCAGCCTCACATAGCTTTTGCATCAGGGCAATTCACTTCCACGATAATGCAGTGCTATTATTGATCCTACACACTGGGTACATCTATATGTGTGCTTTAATGCACATTAGTTTCTTGTAATGCATATTAAAGTGCCACAAAAAATTACACACTTTCACTACTGCACATTAAAATAGGCCAATGCGAATTTTCTAGTACCTCACAGTGGAGGTACCAAATGTAATGCACATTGCCAAAAGTGCATTAATGGCCATGTAGATGCACCCACAGTGGAACAGCATAAAAGGATTAGACATAGGCCAGAATCTGGCCTCAGACTTTTAGATCCTAGAAGACACCAGATTGCTTCATAAGGCAAATGCATAGGATCATTTTACTCACCAGTCAAGTGAAATATAATGCAACCAGTTGATACTATCAGAGAATTCAAAATACAGCATTTGTTCTTGATCCCTCTTTTATTCTTACTGAAAGTGCCTTAGAATTTTGAGTGACCATAACTGATCAGGGCATTCATTACAGATCATCCAAAAAATTTTAAACCCTGCATAATGATCCAGTCCTACTTAAGTACTGGATCAGAGAAAAGTGTGCCATCTACTGAAATACCAGCACCAGTCATATTTTTCTTTCTAGGTCTGCAACACAGGCAAGAGAAAGAAAAGACAGAATAGCAAAGGCATATTGAACTATGAAAGAAAGCAAGTAAGTCATCCAACCACATACATAATAAGTACCCTCATCCTTTCTAAACACTTTGTTTCTGTAACTCAGCAGAACAATATTTCGTTGTCTCTAGATTTTCACTTCCAAACCAAAAGTGAGCCGTGATTTTATACAGCACTTCCATTTACTATGGAATTAAAACTAATGGATTTAAACATGGGCTTTACAGCTTTTAGATCAGTAAGCTGCATGGAAAAATGAATGCAGATTGGATAAATAAGGAATAAATTATTCAGAGCAGCTGTTCTGTTTTGGAAAAAAAATCAATATTGATTAAAACCTCTTATTTTGTTTTGTGTGCCCAAATCCGGGGCAGACTAATCAGTATAGGTCAAAGAATATTTCATGCCAAAAATTATGTAGACTAGCAAATTTAGTCATGGTCATGAAGGGCTATGATACCTATAATATATCTTTTAGTTATCCATCCAACCACCAAGCTGTTGACAGATTTATCTTCTTAAGCATTTGAAAAAAGAAAAGCAACGACAACAATGAAAAACGACAATTGCTTGGAGGGGTTTGAAGACTGCCATGAACTACCGTTAAATGATGAGACTTTAGGAAGTTATTGTCTATCAGTTATAGGTGTTATTTGTTCATTTTTAGGGGAAAATTGAAATCAGAGATCTGCTGAAATTGTTATGTTCGGAACAGTGTGCTGCGAGAACTTCTGTCTCAACACTTTGTAGGAGAGTCTAGAAATTAACATAGGATAAATAATAACAATATTTATCATATTTTCCCAAATCCAAGACAACTCTGACTTTAAAATGACCCCCCTAATGGTTAGATTCTTGACATGGAAAATTTATACATTTGGTATAATTTTCTATACCTAAAATCACATTTTTTGAGGGCCATCTTAAATTTGTCCTGTTCCCCGCCATCGCTGCAGTAGAGCAAGCAGACACAGAGTGCAGATGATACAGGGACAGACAGGAGAGAAGTCAAGGGGCCTGACACTTACCCCTGCTACCTTCCCCTTAACACTTGCCTCCCCAACTGCCTGCACACCCTATGCCAGCCCTGCATTTCCTGGCTCCCTACTTTCACCCCTCCCACCTATATTCCTTAGTATCTATCCACCCTGCATGGCCTTCCTGCCACTTGCCCCCTTCTGGTACCTGCAGCCCCTGATGCCTGCCTCTCCCCACAGTGCTTACATGCCTTGGTGCCTATTGCCCCACCACACTTGCCCCCGCCCTTTCCTGTTCCCTCATTGCCTGCCCCCAGTTTGGCCCTCCTGGCTCCCTGACATCCCTCCTCTTCCCCTCCCCCCTACCTTCCCTGTGCAGCTCTGACTCTGGCTGACTCCAATCCCAGCCCAGATTCTGTGGTAGCAGCAGCCTGTGAGCTGGGCCCAGAGCTGCCCTTGTGACTGTGGGGCTGGGCTGGGCCGGGAGGCTGTAAGGGGAGCTGCAAAGGGAAAGAAAGCAGCTAGGGGCAGAGGGGATGGTGGTATGGAGAGAACGGAGATTGTGGGGCACAGATGTCAAGGAGGCAGCAGTGACTGTGGCTCTGACTCTAACCCCAAGCTCAGGGTAGGAGTCGGAGCCATGGCTGCTGCCCCCCTCCTCCCACCTTTTTCCCCTACGTTGAATGGGAAAGAAACCTTATCTTAGATTCAAATAAATATGTTAAGTTCCTAACTTACCAACTCACTGCATTTAAGTGACATCTTAGCTTCCTTTAGAAATGAATAATCTGAATGGTCACCTATACATATGCCCAATACCTGCTCCAACACATTCTAACTGGGCTGCATCAGAACAAACTCAATCAATTCTGTTGGAATGTGTTAATTAACACACCCAGTAGCCTTGGCATCACATGTATTCAGCATCCCTGCACTTCAAAATAATGGTGGGGTGCTTTAATTAAAGCTCATGGAATAAGCTTTAGTTAAAGTGCTTCTGCCATCATTTTAAAGCAAAAGACACTGAATACAGGAGATGCTATGGGTGCCCCCTGGCCCCCTACCCTAGAGCACATGTAAAGATGCACCGTGTTCCTTTTTAGGATGGATTAAAAAGAGCAGAATTCACCATATAATGTGTAAAGTCTTGCTTTCCAATGTAAGTATCACATTTAAAATGTCTGTCTTTGTCTCACAGAGCGACCTCTCTCTTCCAGTGGACACTTCTACACATTCAATTATGGCACATGAATAAACTTGCTCCCAGGTGTGCCATTTGCATGTGTCCCCAGGAGCAATTAACTCTGGAGCAACAAGCTCCTCAGCTGATTCAGGCACAGCATACTCCTGGCTGACAGGAAGCCCAGGGGCAGGAAGAGGGGGATGGCACCTGTCAGCCCAGGGCTGCTCTCCTCAGCTTAACATGCTGTGGAGGATCTGGGTAGGGCAAACCAGCAGGCCGCCCTCACACTGAAGCACCCTCATGCCCTGGCCAGCCAGGGCAGCATCTATACATGTGCTGCTGCAGTTTTTTAACTCTAAAGCAAGGTAGTACCTCTGTTTGCAAGTACTATCCTGGTTCAAAGTAAATTAGTTTACTCCAAACTAATACAGTTGTGTAGACATCAAAACATTTACGGTGTAGCTAATTAGTCAATTGTGCAGTAAATGTCTCATGTAGATGCACCCATTGTATATATTTTATGCCATAAAATATACCCTTGATTTTCTTAATGTTGTTGCTCATAGAATGTATTCCCTGAATATATCTTAGGAAAAATGGTGCCACCTATTGAAGGAAAGTCAGAGAATATTTTTTGGTGCTTCTATCATTTTGACTCCATCACCTCTCAACCTATTTCTCTTTGTCTCCGTACTCTGATTATACTTAACTGAGGTTAGTCAATGGATCAGTTCATCTGTTCTTTATGTTCACTCTCTGTCTACCTTCCTTTCCTTTGTAACAATTCAGCTTGAAGCCTTTGCTCCCATTAAGTCTATGGAGCAAGTACCTGGTGGACTGTTAGCACGTAATTGACCTGATCCACACACATTGAAAATGCAAGGAAATATAATGGGTAAATTTTGCTGATTATATAAAATTGAGCCTCTCTAGTCCCTAGCTTTTGCTATATATTCTTATTTAGAGGTAGAGGAAGGTGCTGACCATCTCAACATCTCACAGAATCAGGCCCATATGTACAATAGTCTTTCTTTATGGATAACAGATGTTACACCCCATGATCAGACTGACTAATCTATTGTATTTCCCATGGAGATATCCCAGCTGATATACATTTGCTATCTCTATTCCTGTTTAAAGGTGTCAGCCTAAATTCAAGCAGCTGTCAGCTACCCACTGGGCTTGGCTCTTTTCTAATAGTTAATTGTGCAGACACCATTGATTGGGAGGGGCAGGTTACTTTCGAAGTCCCTGCTTTGCAGAAAAAATGAAGTGAGGAGGAAGGGGGAGAACCCCTCCCCCCCATTAATTATATATAAGCTAGAGAAAACACAAATAACCTCATAGCTATTTGAAAAATTAGCTAAACATACATGCCTGACCTGCAGATTGCCTACCATACACCTACAGAGTTATGTGCAGCTGAAAAAATATGAGATTTAAGCAGCCTGTTTTCAAATTTGTGTCTGATTCCGGTTAGTTTATTTTACAAATTAAGTTCTGATTATACCAAAACCTTCCAAGGGAAATCAGATTCCTATGGTTTAAAGCCAGAAGGAAATATTATCCTGACCTGCCATATGTCACAAGGCATTACACTTCATCCAGTTAACCCTGTAGTGGGCCCAATAACTTCTGCTTATATTTACTATAGCCTATGTTTCACTAACATATCCAGTTCTTATTTGAAGACAAAGCAATTAGCAAGAGTTAGAAGTGTCCCAGACTTTTCTAAATTCAGACCATAACCAAATCAAGCCCTTTTTGAGATTCATGAAGTGCATGTAATGTGTTTTAAGAACTATTTTTCATTTGACTTCTGGAACCCACCTTTGCCTTGCTGTCACCATGGAAAGGAAGGGCAGCAAATCATATTTTTCTTTAGTACACCAGTTCTTAAATATTTTTGGGTTGTGTACCCCTAGCTTGGGCAACAGCATTTATGCTGAGGCAGTAGTGAGGGAATTGTTTGACTTCATGGCTCATTATAATCTACCTCAGGGGTTGTTAGCCAGGTGGTTGTTAGCCTTACTTCAAAAGGCCCCAGGGGGTCTGTGCAGATGGGCAGGGCCAGACCGCCATCACCCTGTGCCGCAGCCTTGGTGAAGCAGGGCCAGGATGGGGCAAGAGCAGGGTTGCACAGATGCTGTGCTGCCACCACTCACCATGCACCCCACTCCATGTCCAACTGCTCACCACCCTGCCCCCATGTGCCCCATGTCTGGCCACTCGCCACCCCCCAATGCTCTGCGTCCAGCTATTCATCACCCCTCCCTCCTTCTCTCCTCGTCTGGCTGCTTACCACTCCCTCCCATGGGTACACTTATTCAAAAGGGGCTGCAGGGGTACATGTATTTATAAAGGTTGAAAACCCCTGATCTACCTGATTCCTTCTAAACTCTTAATTCCACAGGTGTGAACAATCATCTCTCCTTTATTAATGGTCTTGAACTAATCAAAGTATTTTTCCTTCTGCAATTCTGTTAGCTGCTTCTGGTAATAAAGCTCCAATTTCACAGCCCAGCAGACTGTTTTTAATTCTAACTAAAAACATTAACTCGGGTGTAGAAATAAATGTCAGTGAAGCATTGGCTCAACTGTCAAGATGCTCAGGATGGCTTAGTTTTCTTCTATAATCTGAAAAGATGTACATTTAATTGTAATGACTACAGGACTAAAGAAACGACATATTTTGATTATTTTTGCCTAGATTGTTTTGGGGTTTTTAATACATAATGTATGATATTATTCTGTATGCCAATAAAGTTCTATTTGTTTTTGCTTCAGTCTTAAACTGAATAATATGGCCTTAGGTCCCACGCATATTAATAAAGCTTCTAATTTTTTTTTTTTTTACCTAGAGAAAAATATGTTTTGTGGTATATCCAATGATGCACCTATCTGCACCCTGCTTTTTAAAATCCTAGATCCATGCATAATTTAATGTGTGAATATAGAGTATGGAGCTTGAGGGTTCTTATTTTCACAATTTTCTAGCTCCTCAGATGTACCCGGGTAAAATCCAGTTTAAGATTTCATTTTAAACAGCTTTGTCATAAAAAACATGGTCTGCATCCATGTTTTCTTAACTATGTCAATGTGAAATAAATTTGTATCTCTTTACATAAAGCCCAGAATTGTAGCCATCAGCCCAAAGAACTAATACTTTCCTTGCCTTCAAAATGAAAATAAATCTTCTTCTTGATGACATCGCTGCAGTACTAAAGGAAAACAAATTAAAACTTAACAAATTTTAGAGAGAAAGAGACATCCTTGTTTCATAATGTTTAAGAAAGTAAGAAGTATTTTGGGTGCCCTGTATAAATGATTAGATTAGATGAAATACATATCATTATTGACAGCCTAGTTTTATTATTGCAAAATAAAATTATTGCTAGTTTTATTTTGCTCAACTCTCTTTAATCCGAAAGATCTTTTTGTCTCTCACTATGGACTAGATTATGGCAACCTTACTCCTTGTGAACTCCTGGTGAAGTCAATGGGACTATTCTAAGGTACTACCAATAACAAAAAAATATACCAATATCAGGTTCTGTGATGTCAGGTTATTGTATATTGTCCTGATTTTAGGAAAATGTGATCATATTCAGGTTTTGGGTGTATGCAGAGGCTTTAAAAAATTTATGTTGCCTGTCCTGGAAAGCTGACAGCATCAAAATGCATTACAGGAAGGTGTAACAAACTTAAATTAGCAAGGCAGCATATTTTACTCCCTCAATCTTCTCTTTCATTTCTCCCAAAACGAAATAGGGGAATTTGTTTTGATACATACAGTTTCTTTTTGCAAATCAGACTGATTGCACATTGAGCTTTGTGTACAATCACTCTGATTTGAAAGAAACTGCATTTTCCAAAATAAAACACACCAGTGCTTAGAGGCAGGAGAAACAGCTGTCTGGAGTTTCAGGGCTTCATAGTAACAAATTTTCTTTCTCTTTTTCAGGTTACCTGACTAATGGGTTAGGGAGAGGGGTAGCAAGTTGCCATTATCAGTTTCCTAGAATTTTCTTTATAAAAGCTCACCAAGCTTGGGTTGGTGAGTGGGTGTTTTATTTTATAGCTGTTGATTTTTGTCTAATTCACTTTTTAAGAATACAAGTTTCTATTTGAAATCTCTTACTTGTTTCAGATCTTAAGAACTGCTGTCTCTTAGTGCAGAGCTAGCAAAGTTTTGGCAGGGGACATTTGGCAGCAGGGGACATTTGAAATAGTTTGTTTTGTCAGTAGAGACACTTGCAAGGAAAGTGTCATCTTTTGTATTCTGTAAACTATCCATTTAAATCTATATGTGATTGGCACCTATGCCTCCTGAGAACAGTGTCCCACCTTTGTGGTGGGCACAGTGCCATCCTAACAGATGGGCATGAGTGTTGGCATGCTGAGAATCAGTATGTACATCATGTTGGAGTACAATAGGCCAGCCTCTCTTCCAAGAATGTGGAAATGAGTCTGTCTGTGCTGTGCTTCTGTACCAATGCTTAAAGAAATATATTGTCATTTGTCTAGCTCAAAGAAAGATTCCCTCTTAAAAATAAACAATGTTTGTTAATTGAGCAACAACTTTTCCTCTCCAAAATTACAATTGCTTTTTCACCAGGAGGAGGAGGAAGAATAGGGAAACAAATATATATAGCTCAGCATGGCAGACATTAACTTATTTTAACAAAGATTTTTTTTGGCCCATCTAATTTTTCTGCTGAAAGGCTCATCTAGTTACAAAAGCCAGAGCAGTGGAAGCCAGTATATAATTTCTGCTGAACAGAGCCCTTAGAGCCCTACTGTATTTGGCATGGAATTCACTATGCAGTCTTCCGAGGGGCTTCCCCCAAAGAGGCTTATTTGTTCTGTGGCAAAATATTCTACCTCACAAAACTGACTTTTTCAAGCATTGCGTCATGATTCCATTCGCTATTGCATATGAGGTATCAACATTCAAACAGTGACTCTTCTCACTTTTATGCTGCGTTTTACCAAGGATCTTAACATTTTTAACACTGTAACATCTCTGTGTAAACTATTTGAAAGTAGTTGATAATGGTATAGATAGTCAACGCCAAACAGTGGTTAATTGGACAAAGGGAATACACCAGTTTCTCCCAAAGCAAGCAGCGTCCATCCATCCTCTAGGGAAAGGCTAAAAATCTCCAACAGTAATAGACTCCTTGGTCTTCTTCAATTTTGCAAGGAATGAGACAAAATCACACAGATGGACTGAAGTTCATCCCACATTTCCCTTTGTTTTCTAGGGAATCACCCTCTTCATAGATTCTTGGATGTTATGGTCAGAAGAGACCTCAGTAGATCATGTCCAACCCCCTGCTCTGGGCTGGAAAGAGCGCTGGGGTCAGACAACCCCAGCTAGGAGCTTGTCCAGTCTTCTCTTGAAGACCCCCAAGGTAGGGGAGAGCCCCCCCACCTCCCTTGGTGGCTCATTCCAGATTTGGCACCCCTTCCTGTGAAGAAGTTATTTGTAATGCCCAACCTGAATCTATTTTCTGTCAATTTGTGACCATTGTTCCTAGTTACCTAGGGGTGCCTTAGTGAATAGAGCATCTCCTATTCCCTGCTGCCCCCTGCTACCCCTCGATGAATTTATAGGCAGCCACAAGATCATCTCTTACCCTTCTCTTGCAAAGGCCTAAGAGAACTAGGTTCCTTGGTCTCTCCTCGCAGGGCCTTGTCTGCAGGCCTCTGACCTTTAGAGGAGGGTTCTGGTCCTCCTCTGAACCCTCTCAAGATTCTCTGCATCCCTCATGAAGTGCAGCATACAAAACTGGACTCAGTACTCCAACTGTGGCCTGACCAGTGCCACATAGAGGGGGAGCATCACCTCCTTGGACCTGTTCGTCATGCGTCTGCTAATGCATGATAAAGTGTTGTTACCCTTGTTGATTACTTCATCACATTGATGACTCGTGTTCATCTTGGAGTCAGCTATGACTCCAAGATCCCTTTCTGCTGTTGTGCTGCTGAGAAGGTCATCCTCCAGCCTGAGAGTGCCTTGGTTGTTTTTTTTGCCCAGGTGCAGCACTTTGCACTTGTCTTTGTTGAACTGCATCCTATTTCATTCTCCCCATTTTTCCAACCTGCCCAGATCTGCCTGCATCTGTTCCTTACTCTGGTGTGTTAACTTTGCCCCATAATTTGGAATCATCTGAAAACTTGGACAGAGTGCTCTCCATACCCAAGTCACTGATGAAGACGTTGAATAGCATCAGTCCAAAGACAGAGGCTTGCGGGACTCTACTGCCCACATCTTTCCAGGTTGATATCGACCCATCCACCACCTCTCTCTGGGCGCAACCGCTAAGCCAATTTGCCACACACATGCCCATGTAATCATCTCCGTCATTGCCTGTCAGTTTATTTATGAGATCAGAATGAGATACCATATCAAAGGTTTTTCTACCTTGACTCCTACATCAAAGCATTTTGTGACCTGGTCATAAAAAGAAACAAGGTTAGTCAGGCAGGATCTACCTGCAATGAATCCATGCTGATTTCCTTTCAGCATTATTTTCACTGCTGGGCTCCCACAAATGTGATCCTTAATGATTTTTTTTCAGAGTTTTCCCAAGAATAGAGGTGAGACTAACTGGCCTATAGTTACCCAGTTCTTCCCTCCTCCCCTTCTTGAAAATAGGAACCACACTGGCCCTTTTCCAGTCCTCCGGAACCTGACCAGATCATCATGAGTGCCCAAATAGCCATGCCAGTGACTCTGCCGTGATACTGGCCAATTCCTTCAGCACCCTTGGATGAAGTTCATCCAGACCTGCTGATTTGAACACATCCAGCCCTTCCAAGTTCCCCTTCCCTAAGTCTGAACTAACAGATGTTGGGCTGGTGCCCCTCCTGTGTCTGTTTGTGATCCAATTAGGAGATTTGTCTGTGTCTAGAAATACAGATGCAAAGAGCTCAGCTTTGTCCCCCTCTGTCACCAATTGCCCTAGTTTGTCCTGTAGGGGTCCTATGTTACCCTGTGCCTTCTTTTTGCTCCCTATATACCTGAAGAAGGACTGTTTATTCCAAACAACTGTTTGTTGTTCTTAATTTTTGTCACTAGCCTAAGTTCTAATCCTGCGTTGGCCTTCCTAACTCGGTCCCTGCAAGTATGAGCCAGGGAGGTATACTCCTGCTGTTTCCACAGCCTGTATGCCTCTTTCTTTGCCCTCAGGCTTTCCCAGACGTTCCTGTTCAGCAAAGAGGGCTTCTTGGCCCCTTTGCCCCTTTGATGTGCAATGGGATTGTCTACTTCTGCACCCGGAGGATTGCTCCCTTGAGAAACAACCACCCTTCCTAGACCCCCATTTCACCAATGCTCTTGAACTTTAACGCCTCACTAACTAATCTCCTGATCACACTGAAGTTAGCCTTTCTGAAGTCTAGAAAGTTAGCCCTGCTGGTTAATTTACCCACCCTTCGCTGGATAGTGAATTCAATCAATCAACAGTCACTATCCCCTAGGTTACCTTGTACCTGCAGATTCCCCACCAGGTCGTCCCCTGTAGCTAACACCAAATCCAGCAAGGACTATCCCCTAGTGGAACTGTATACCCCCTGCATTAGGTGGAGGTCCTGTATGCAGGTTAAAAACATACATGAGCAGTTAGATTTGGCTGACAGCTCCTCCCCGCAGATGTCAGGGTAGTTTATGTCACCTATGACAACCATAACTCTCAACCTCTGAACGCTATCTGGAGATTTCCAGGTCTAGCTCATCCTCCTGATGTGGTGGTCTATAGTAGACCCCCAATACAAAGTCCCTTCCCACCTGACCCCCTTGTATGCTGACTCACAGTACCTCAGTTTGGCCCTCCTCTGATCCCATCCTGATTATACAGAATGTATATTGTTCCTTATTGATCTTGTTACACATGCAAATCTGAACAGTTAATCCTGCTACCATCAAATTATAATAAAGCTGTTAAATGAGTTTTATGCATGCTGTCATTAGAAACCAACCCCCCACCCCCCCCCAAAAAACCTGACTTTTTTTGCCTCCTGTGGATTCACTGCGTAACATTTTAAACTACCTTTATGGGTGCATCCTCATGTGAAGGGGCATGTTCTTGTAGTAGGGGGAAAAAGTAGCAGCACAAAACTGCTCATGCCCCTACACATGGGCTTTGGTGTGAGGAAAAATGCCTCATTTTGGGGAAACTGTCCTTAAACCAAATTCTCCTGGCTCCCAGCATGCTGGAGGAGCCAGGGGACAACTAGAGGAATGGAGACACTCTGACTAGCAGCCAGACCTAACTGTGGTGTATGTCAGTGCATACTCCTGGAGTGTGCACCACACCACATCACTTTTTTATGTGGGTTGATTTTTTAATTTTTTTGCACCCGGGGGGGAGGGGGGGGAGTTGCTACTGGGATTTCCCAGTAGCAAGTTTTGCCCCTGAGCTGCAAATTTGCAGAACAGGGCATGTTTTAATGTGTCAGGCATACAGTTTGTGGTGCCACAAAATTGTTTACAGCATCACAACCACATGTGCCTGCACCTCTGGATCCAGCCTGTGACATAATCATTAAGATTCATTTTGACAGCTCTGCCATTAGTATTTTAGTTTAGAAACTAAGTTTCTCTAACTCTGTCTTGGTATAGAGACCTGAATAATGTTTAGATCTCAGTATTGCCAGTACTGCAGTGATCTGAATTTTTTTTTTTAAATGTATATTCTGAATAGGGAGAGGAATGTCTTGAGCATGGGTCTCCCACATCCCAAGCTAGATGTGCATATTTCCCTGACGCAATTATTTCTTGTGAAAATATCCAAAGGTTTTCTTTTTTATTCCAAAGCAGAATGACAAAGCCTTGACACTTCAAGGTTTGAAATGCCATGAAATAGGATTCTTGTCCTCTAGACAGACCTGTCATTTTCCCTTTATGTAACTTGATATAAATCATCTGCAATTCCTGAGAAAGAAGCTGTTGAAGAGAACACTTGTATATCCCTATTCTCTGATTATATTCATGCACCAAATACAAAGATATGTAATGTTGCCACACCTTGGTATACGCATAAGATATGCCCAGTACCACTCAGTCTAGGGCATGGCTACTACTGCATATTTAGTGACCCTCCAAAGGCAGTTTCATTACTTTTTGGGGTAGTTGATGCATATGGAGAGGGCATGCTCATTGTTAGAGTGTATTTTTGTGCAGCATTCTGTAGCATGATCGGATGCCATATACACATAACCTTGGAAGCCATCCTCTTGACAACAGAAGGTGGCTACATTATATTGAACCAAAATCTGCAATCACTAGACAAAAAACAAATTGGTAATTTTATACCTCAGACCTATTCAGAACTGCGTATGATAACGTTTTTATGGAATGTTTTAGTAATAACACTATAATAAAACAAGGAAATTCAGTCTTTATTTGTCCTTAGCCTCATACTTTACAAGTTTGATGTTATGTCTTAGTTAAACAAGAACCATTTAAAGAGAATGACTGATGGGAAGGGGAAGAAATTCTAAGCCTAAAACTCCTGCACCCCAAAGAACATTTGTAAACAAAATAAAATCTCAGGAAATCACACTAGTGGCTAAGAGACTAGTTAATTACTGAACTTTACAGGCCAATGAGCAAGTGAAACAATTCAATTTTAAAAATCTAGAATCAAGTGATTTTGAGTGAAATTGTTCTATGGTGTGCTAAAAAAAAAATTGCATTATAATTTGTAAAACAAATGAAGTCTTAATGATATGAAACCTCACTATAACACTCAGATATTAAATCATTGCTGAGAAGCTGGGAAATGACCGCCTCTTTGTGTGTTAATTATGCAGTGTGCAGATTAGCAGAATGCAAATTAACAAGGTTCTACTGTATCATTTACTTAAGTCTTCATATTTCAGCCTTTACTCAAGTGAGGAGCTCCATCTGGCCATTATTGTTTTAGATACAACTAACCATGTGATCATCATTCCTTCCTCATTTTTAAATGTAGCTTAACAGGGGGTACATACAGACATTGCGCTTAGATCAACCTAACTAGGGTAAGTCAATCTAAGTGCCAATCTTTACATATATTCAGGAAATTCAGATTAGACAAAAAGTGGCTGACTTGATCTAACTTAATTCACCTAAAAAGATAAGGCTGATCCATGCCTGATCTCACTGAACATATGTATGCATTCGGAGTGCAGACCTGGGGCCTCAGTTTTCCTTCTCCCCACTACCCTGACTGGTGGGCTATTTTTAACCCTCCAACCCCCACCAATACATCATACCCCAAAGCAGAATAGAATCGCCCCTTCCCCTTCATGCCCAGAGGCACATCCCCACTCCTCTCCTCTTCCTCCACCCCCCCACACCATGGCTTTCTTACCTGTCCAGGGATGGGGGAATCTGCAGAGATGCTTCTGGCTCTGCTGGGTTGCATGGGGGCTGGGCCCACCTAGGTAAATGACAGTGGCAGCAACAGCAGTTTCCGAGGCCTATTCCTGGAGGAACCCAGCAGTGTGGGGGAACTATTCTCCTCCTTATTGCTGTTGCTACTGTTCTCAGGTAAGCTCAGGGATGGCAAAGCATGGGTGGAGTAGGCGCAAACAGCTCTGAAAATTCCCCTGCCTCCCAGACAGTGTGGAAAGCAACAGCAATTGGAGGAGGAGGGGACAGAAGGGGAGAGAAGGTAATGTGCCTCTAAGCACAGAGGGAAAGGCAGGGATACTTACTTGCTTTGAGAACTTTAAAAATCCCTAGAAGCTCTTGCAATGCAGTCTGCCTACAGTGGGTGCTGTGGGAGGAGGCTGGGAGAAGATGTGGTTGAAATGTGGGTGGCTGCTCCCGTACCCTACTTTGCCAAACCCTTGATCCACAACTACCCTGTGTAGCTCCAGTGCACAGAGCAGCAGCAGCTCTCAGCTGCTGGCTGTGGTGGCACAGCTCACCAGCAGTAGCAGCACCTGTTATTTTTCCACCTCTTCTCTACGTCAGCACCTGGGGCTGCTATCCTGCTTGCCCTTGCCCTTGCCCTTCCTCCTCCTGCCCCTTCCTCCACCCTACCATTAGCTATGCTACTGGTTACTCTGTGGGTATGGGCACATGAACAAGTTACCATGAGATAAGCTAGAGTGTGAATTTATAGTAGAACCCAGATCATTCATATCTGGGTATTTCACAACCTGCTTAATTCCCAACAAATTAAGAACAAGCTGCTCAGATGCTGGCTGCAGCTTTTACTTCAAAGGGTGACATTTCTCTATTCAGCTGGAGCAAAGCTGCAGTCCCACAGAGCTAATCAGAGGAGCGGCACCCTTTGAAATAAAAGTCAGGCAAAAATCTGGAGCACCTCAGCGGTCTCCCAAAGCTGGTTGCTACAGCACTTTATGTTCCCAGTTACTTTCCTAGCCTCATCTTTGCAGGAGGGTTGAGCATGCAAAGTATCCAGGTTCTACAGTATGTCATGTTACCTAGTCTGCATTAACTGCCTATGTGTATGCTTTTACTTCAAAGTATATAAAGAATGATTAGCCTACTTTCACTGACAGGAAAGCTACACTGCATGTATTGTGGGGTGAAAGTGTCCAAATGGGCAGTTACCATTAGGTAATAGCTCACATACTGCAAATTCATACCCTAGCTTCTCTCGCAGACACTATTAGGCTGCCTATGCCCTACCTTCCATTCTTTATCAGTGCTGAACATGTCTTTCATGCCATGCTGTCTGCCAAAATATTTAAAATATTTTTACAGTTAAGGAACCAGTAGAATGCTTACATATGTGAAAAATATGATTAGCTTCATTAGTACATCAAGTAAACTATCCATATGTTAATTGCATATTTGTGTTAATTGCTAATTTTAATTTCTTGCAACAAAGGTGTATACTGTGATATCATATGACCTTCAGTGTGCACATGATACTGGTAATGCTTTTTTTTGTTGTACTAAGTTGTGCAACTGCTCAAATTAATTGCACTCCGGGGCTATGATGTTATGCATGAATAGTCACCCAAATGAATGACAGTGTTTAAGAAAGAATGAAAGAATAGGGATTTAGATGTGCTCCTGATGATTGCTGCCAGTAACATGACAACTGACATGATACCCAATTACAGGTTTTCTAATTAAGGCTATCAAAGAGTCACCATATTTTGTCTGTCAATATTTTTCACTCTCTTCTGTTTCTAAAGGTAGTGATAATAAAGGTGAACTCTGATATTAAGTCCTGTTGGGTGATCACCTTAAGATAATAGTTCTTGAAACCTTGTTGCAAATTTGGCAATTAGAGGGCATGTCTACACAAGATGCTTTACTGTGCAGTAGAGTGAATTACTGGGCAGTAAGCATCACTGTCTACACATAGAGATGCTTACTGAACAGTAAATTGCCCTACTCAGGAGTTAATTTGCTACATGCAAATACAAGTAGCAAATTAACTCCTGAGTAGTTACTGCACAGTAATGAACATGCAGATGCTGAGTGGGAGCAAATATGCTCCTGGCCAGCCCCATCACCAGGGGACCACACTCAGCCCAGCCCCAGGGCCATGGGACTGGGAGCTTCTCTAGCCCCAGGGCTGGGATGGATCTTTGCCTGTCCTGGCCCCTGGCCCCTGAAATCCTGTGGGCCTTGGGCCACCTGCAGCCAGCCTCTAGCTACTGTGTTTCACAGCAGAAGCCTCAGGCCAGCTGCGGCAGCCTGCCTGGACCCTGGAACTGATCCCTGGCATTGCCTTTCCTGCTAGGGCTGTGCCATTTCACTAAGGCTGTCCCATCACACTGTGCTGGGCACTGAAACCATTTGCCAGGTCTGGCAGTACCCTGGGCCACGTGCAGCCAGCCTTCGGCCACTGGGTTCCACTTGAGCTCATCTGAGGCCAGCCACAGCAGTGGACCTCACTGCTGGTCCCAGGCACAGAAGCACCACACACCTGCCTGTCCCACATCGTATCCCTGTGCTGGACGCTGCATGCAACTGCCCTGGCCTTCAGAACTGGGACTACAGCATGCAGGCCCACTGAGCTGTTGAGGGAGCCACTCTGGAATCCTCCCCAATGGCACATCCCACATCCCAGAACTTGTCCTAGGGGGAGACCACACAACTTGTGGTGCTGTGGGGGGAGGCTAAGGTCTTCAGGCAGTTTATGGGAGTGGGTGCTCCATTACACACATCTATGAGGGCCTGTCAAGCCACATGCGAGAACTGGTCAGTGTGTCAGTGCCACATAAAGGTCAAAGTCTTATGCACACAGCGGGTCACCATCATCAACCACAACCGCCACTGGGGACTGCTTGCAAATCCATGCCCTTTATGTGGCAGCTGGACCAGATCCTTGCACCCTGGGACCCTGGCCGCAGCCATGCTGTGTACTCAAGCATGGGCAGCCTGCCTGAGCCTCCACTGTAGCCTTGCACATGCAGCAATGTGTCACCAGAGGAGGGTCCCTCAGGCCACTAGCAGCCTGTCCCACCATGCTCCCCACCCCTCGCCTCATCCAGCAGTTCCGGTATCCTGGGCCAACACCTACCCTAACAACTTCATGGTGCACAGCCCCACCCAGGAGGCCAGGCTGGCCATGCCACCACTAGCCCTAAGCATCACCAGCTCCTGCCCAGACAGGCCAATGCCCAGGCAGATGGACACTGCATTCCTGGACACTGCATCCCCACCCCAGGCAGCAGGGACTAACTTAGACCATTGGACATACCTACAACCACCTAGTAAGCCCCTCACTAGGAGGGCCCTCCCTACTCCTACCCATGCCCCCCACCCCATGCTCCCTCTGGCCCCTGGAGCCCCCCCCCCTTACCAGCATGCAGGGGTGTGGAAAAGTTTACTGAGTTGCCTGTGACCCCACAGCTAGGGGGCATGGGCTTCTTGCATACCAAGGAATTTGTCAATGCTGGTGATAATGTTGTCCTTGGCTGTGGGAGGCAGAGACATGTAGCACAGCCACAGGTAGTGGCAGCGGTTATGGGGGGTAGCACAGGCTTGCCCTCTACAGTGTCAAAGGTCAGGGTCCTGTACCAAATTTGCAAGTGCACCTGGGGCACCATTGTGATCAGCAGCAGTAGAATGTAGTGGGTCAGGCACCCCTTGGTCCATGCAAACAGCCCCTTGTGGCATGCCTAGGACACCAAGAGCAGGCACATGCTCAGGGCACAGCGCCAGTACAGGTGGGGGCTGGCCCTGGGGCATCTCTCTATAGAGAGGCCTCCTGGGGTGGGGGTGGAGCATGCCACCAATTCCATGTCCAGTCATCTGGGAGCCCCTTGCCTTCCAAAACCAGGTGCCGTGGGCTTGAAAGCAGCACAGGAGACAGACTGGCCTTTAGGAAGAGAAGAATAGGGGGGACTGGCTCTGGAGCTATGGCAGCAGGTACTGCCAGAAGCCAGGCCTTTCCCAGGCTGGAAAGGAGACCAGGGAGGCAGGCTGTCCATGGCCAGTACCAAGCAGCCCATCTTCCTTTGTAGAGTGTGTGGGAATGGTGGTTTGGCTGGCGGCCACCTAGGCCAGGGCCCATCTGACCAACTTACCATGGTCCCTGGACACCCGTATACATATGACCCCCAATCTAAGGCTGGGCAGCACACAGCCCCCTGGTATTCAGCATCTTGTCTCAACAATGTTGCAAACGCTCACAAAGAAGCTCTTTGTCCTGGATCTGCAGCTGCAGCTAGGATCTGCAGCTGCACATGGGTGGGAGGCAGCAACTGGCAGTCAAAATGCACCATCAGAGTCACCACCAGGATCAGGTGGGGCTCTACATGCCATTTCCACAGCACAGAACCCAGGGCTGGAGCCAGCTGCTGGATGGCTGGTCATGGTGGCTGAGGAGAGCCTGGTGAACTCATGGGCCTGGCAGGTGGAGAACATCACCCCTGAGTAGGAGAGGAACACTCATGAGAGGGTAAAGGACTAGCATAAAGAAGTGAAGGACCAGTGCAAAGAGGAGAGGGAGCAGCAGAGGGACCAGGTGGACCAGGAGTTCAGGGACAGCCTCCTGGACCTGAAGGAGAGGCACCCAGAGGCCCAGAAGTGGCAGGCTTTCCTGTTGGCCAGGACATTGGAGGTGTCAGAGGAGGCCTGCTGGACACTGGACATGGTCCTGGCCCTGGCAGTCACCTTTGTGCCCACCACTGCCCTGCCCCTGGCCACAGCCCCACCTGGTCCTGGCAGCTGCCCACCACCCAGCAGCAAGCCCCTGTCATGGGCTTGGGCTGAGGTGTAGAAGCACGTCCACCAGTTAGGTGTCCCTGCCTCAGCTCCTACCCTAGGCCCACCACCACCCAGTCCCCCTGTCTGGGCCCAGCCTTGCTGCTTACTCCTTGTCCATGTACCCCTGAATCAAGAGCTGCCTGCAGCAGGGCCAGGATGCTTGGCTGCAAGAGGGGGAGATGAATGACCCAGCAGAGCAACAGCCACCATCACCCCTGGGTGAGTCCTCCTCCCCTCCCCCACTCACCAGCCTTGCCACAGCATGCACACCTGCAGGGGTGTGACCAGGGAGCTGGGTGTTTTTCCCTAGGCTTTGCCCCCTAGGTGCCCCTCCCCCACTTTCCCTCCCCCCACCAGGAGGACACATACAGCATACACTTAAATAGTCTGCATGGGAAAGAGGGTGCTTTATTTGTGGTGGTTGAGGGGGGTGGTGGAAGGGATCTGTGGGGATGGGGGAGTAAGGAGTGGGGTGTATTGTGGGGGAGGGAGAGAAGAGGGGTGTCAGCATTTGTGGATGGGAATAAAGTGTTTTCCTGAGAACTATGCACAGTGAGAGTGGTGCTGGGGTGCATGGTGTGGCTGGGATCTGGGGCTGGCCACCCAGGTGTCTTCTGTGCAACCACCAGTCCTGGCTGGCTGGGTGGGCCCACAGATGGTGGAGCTGGAGGCTCAGGAGCACATGGATGGCAGTGGTGGTGGCATCTAAGAGCACATTATTGGCCTTCTTGCTGGGGTCCAAGTGGCAGCACAGGATCTGGCTGGCAGCAGTGTGGTGACAGGGGGCCTGGGACAGGACAGTAAGGCAGGACAGATGGCTGCACTGTGCAGGAGGGACCACAAGGACCAAGATTGATCTGGGCCAGATGGTAGTCACCACAGTGGCACAGCACAGCAATCAGGGTGCCCAGCCGGGCACTAGACATCACTGCGGGTGCCTGGGGGTAGAGCAGCCACGGTGCAGTAGGAAGGTGCTGTGGTGGCTGTTGCAGCAGGTTACCACCATGCTTTGTAGCTTGCTCCAGGCCAGGAAGTCAGCAGGAAGGGAGCAGATCTGGCTTTTAAAAATGGCTACCAGCCACACGCAGGAGCAACTGGCACGTCCAGCTCCTCCTGGTTGTGGCAGGGGTCCGGTACAGAGCCAGGAGCAACAAATCTGCTATCGAATACCTGCACATGTAGGTGCTTGCCCAGGATGAGTTTACTCTAGAACTGAATGGGTTTACTCTAGTAATTTACTTTAGAGTAAACCCATCCAGGAGCATTTGCACATGTAGACACACCCAGAATCACCCCCAATTTGTCATTTTGTGTTTCACAAAACTGAAATAGCAAGGCTGTTGTTGGATTGGCAAAAAAAAAGAATGGTTCCATTACTAAAATTGTAATATTAAGTGCGGTTCTAGTCTGTAAAGAAGTCATTGTAGAGTTCCATATTCATTGCAAATCAATAGTTCCTATATCACATGTGCCAATTTTACAGATTTTCTTTTTCTGACCAGAAGTTCAAATATCCTGAGCTCTGAAGGCACTTTTACTTGTGCTCCAAGGCTACGGGGGGAGATGGTGTTTTAATTAGAGCAGCTCTGAGAGACACTCTAATTAAAGCACCATCACATCTTGTGTATCAGTGTCCTTGCACTTAAAAATGGTGGCAGTGCACTTGAACTAAAGCTCATTTGACTAAAGCTCATCCCCACTTTTAAGCATAGGGATGCTGACACACAAGACACAAGAGGCTGCAAGACACAAGAGGCTGCTGGAGCGTGGTAATTGCCACACTCAAGCAGAGTCAGCTAATCGAGTCTGCTGCAATGTGTCAGAATTCCAAGACATTGGAGCAGCCTCTGTGCTCATGTATAGGCCTCCCAAGACCTGACTGCAGGCCTATTAGAAGCCTGCTTGATGTCTAGTGTAAAGTAGAGCATTTTTGAGGACTGCCCTAATTTGTCCCTTTGTCACTCTTCCCGGGCTTTCTCCTCCAGAGAAAGTTGTAGAGAACTGCTACTATGCAGATATAAATTTCCAAAATAGGACTTGTGTCTTTTTTATCATCATTACTAGCATTGAAGGTTTAGCAATCCATGCTGGACTCTCAGTAATGTTTGTGAAATCTCTTTGCTCTCAGAAAGATTACCTAGGCTAATACATTGTCATAAGCATGTATCAACTAGCTACTGTCCACTTCCAGGTCTGCCACTGAGTGCATGGGGGACTTCCCCAGTGCTCCCATGGGACGCTCCATCGCCCCACCACCTCAGCATTCACGAGCTGCCTGGTACCTTGACGTATGTAGAAAAAACATATAAAGCTGTGCCTATGGCCAAATTGTCAAATCTCGTCCAATCTCTCCAAATCAAACCGGAGGCTTCTGTTTTGATTCAGAGAGATTAATGGATCTATTGATTCAATTCAGATTCAGAGATTTGGCCATCAAATCAGGTCAAATCTCCTCCAAATCAAATCAGTGACTGAAGCTTCACACAGACCTAATATCTAAGTACGTTAGAATCAGATAGAGGCAAAGCCAGCATCTTTCTGTATGTCAGTCCAACACCTACTGCAGTGGGAGTTGCAATCTGAATTAGACCTTTAGGTATCACAGTAATTCAGATTATTAATCATCATAATCATGCATTTCAGGTTTAATCACTTACCAAAATCCACACACATAAGATTCACTTCATCCATTTTTCCTGTGCAATACAGCAGCTGTGTGTAACTCAGCCAGAATACACAAAATTTTAGGGGAGGCAGGCGAGAATATGGCATTCAGGAATTTACATCAGCAAAGTATAATTATGTGTTGAATCTTATCAGGACACTGAAGTATATACCTCTATTACTATGAAAGTATCATGGGGGTCTTTATTGTGTACTTTTCATTGTGTACCTCACCTAAAAGAAGGCATCGCTGCTCTAGCTTTCTCGTATTGTGAATGTATCAAAAATACATTCACTTTATAATGGAGGATTGGCATATTAAGCTTATTTATCTGAGAAGTGATGACAGTAAATTGAACTGCCCTGTATCTATTACAGGTTTGATTCTTATCCTACTTTCATCATTATAAATTAGATACAAGTCCACTGAGGTCATTGAATTCACACTGGTGTAAAACTGGTATAAAGCCTCTAACAGCATTATATTAGCTTTCTTGCAAACAAAATTACAGTTCTGATCCTCTGACTGAATCATATAAACTCGCATACTAAAGAGAGGTCAATCATTTATGAAACTAATGACTGCTTTGTGAAAAGAGTTCAACTGTCAAGGTAATAATGCTCTAGCATTTCTTGAGCTCATAGAAAAAGTGAAAAATTCCCACTATCTTAAAATGCTTTTCCCAAGTTCCTTGAAAATAGTCACAGATTTAATGATTTAATCTGGTTCAAAATAATTACTGAAGCAAAATAAAGATGGTGATCAGACATTAGGCTAGAAAAGCTAATTTATTTCTTATGGTGCTCACCCTGTGGCACCTTTAAAAGAATCTCCCAGGGTGGTAGGGTGGGCAGCACACCCCTGAGAATATGGTGGGCATGATGTACAGTGCTCAATGCTGACAGGGGCTGTTCAATGGAGCAGATTGGGGGTGGGTCATTAGACCCTTAAGGAAGCAGCTGTTCCTGAAGGAGACAGAAGGGAGTAGGGGCGAGAGTGGCTGCAGGTACAGGGCCTGATGCCATCTGACAGTGGTGGTAGTGGTGGAACCTTGTTCTTTGCACTGTCCACTCCCTCTCTGTCCCCATCTCTACCTGAGGTGAACATGACCCATACTGCTGCAACGGCCCCACATTTGCCTGCCTGCCTGTCCCCAGCAGACCACGCTTCTCAGACCACAAGGGCAGTTGGTACAGGGCCTTCCAGCAGGCAGAGCTGTCATAATAAGGTATATAATAAATTATTTTTGCCCTATCAAAAACTGTGATAGTTTTCTTTAGATGTAAAGGGATCTGAAATGTTTCTCTCATTCAATGGTTAAAGCAGAAACAGAAGACAGCATTTCATAATAACATAATTAGTGTATTGTTCTTCAGTAGAAATGTACTAAACTAAGCAAAAAACTGAAGTAGTTTGTGAATAACAGTATCTATTAGTTTGAAAATATAATTGATATTGGTAATAAAAAGTGTAGACGTGTCTCATAAATTCCACAGGCATCTCACTTTATTTATATTGCTTTATGTCTCAACACTCCAAAGATCAATCTAACAACATTTCATCACGTTCTACCATGTTCAGTCACTTTGTGTTATGTTACATCAAAGGTCAGAGTAACTTTTTTCCTCCACAGAACAGTTGATTCTAATATCAAATATCTGTTCAAAGAAAAAGCAGATAATTAGTGGATATGGTAAGCATAAGTTTTTATCTCTAGAGAATCCACTCTTCACAGATCTCTAATTAAACCAGCAGAAATTGCATGATGTACGTGTGCTGTTAGTCATTAACACAAGCAGATCTTGAAGTGGACTGGTACAATGTGGTGAGAGCAGGGATTTTTATTTACTTGTTTCTCATGAAGCTTTGCCAAGGCAACCTCTTTCACTCCTCTAGATGATCACCTTGACTATTTTCTGTTTAGAGAAATGTCCATTAATATAACATATAAAAGACCCAGTCATGAATCAGACCCATGCTATGCTAATCTGCAGTACAAACAGAACAAAAGACAGACCCATACCCCAGAAAAGATTCCAATTTCTAAAATGTGGTTACAGAATGTAGCCTTCTCAGAAAGCTAAATTAGCCTATGCTAAGGTCACATGGCTGCAGCTTGACTACTACTAATACCTGAGCTAATTTGTTTGATTTGTTTTAATTTGTTTGTGGGATTATGGAAAAGCTGTAAAACAGTTTTGATCGCTGGGGTAAGCAATAGGGCTGTGCAAAGCTTCTGTCATCAATTTGATTCA
Organism: Caiman crocodilus; assembly: GCA_030014935.1. NCBI lineage: Eukaryota > Metazoa > Chordata > Crocodylia > Alligatoridae > Caiman > Caiman crocodilus. The sequence continues at coordinate 213,122,899 of JAGPOW010000261.1, read as the reverse complement.
GGGGAGAGTTGGCACAATTCAGAGCCCAAATCTCCAAACCCAAATTGAATCAGGAGACCCATTCAAAGCTCCAAATCAATTTGAAGCATCCAAATCAATTTGGAAAAGATTCAGAAAAGATTCAGAGATTCAGATTAGCCAGGGAGAGGCAGTCTCAGCTGGGTAGCTGCAGGTTCTCCCATGGCTCCTCTGGCTGTTCCTGCCTCTCCTTGGTCAGGGGGAGTCACAGCGGAAGCTCCCATTGCTGTCCTACCCAGCTCCAGCCTCCTGGCACTTAAAAAAAAAGCCCCATACTCACTGGTTGCACCTGGAGCCCGGCAGCACTCAGCCCCAGCTTGTAGTGTACAGTGCCCTGCCAAGCTGCACTGCACCTGTGCCATGAGGCAGCTGCCGCATGGGTGCCAGGTGGGAGGGGGGAGGCGCCATGAGGCCCTGATTGCTGCTGCCACAACTGCTGAGTGTGGAACTTTTTTTTTTTTTAAAGTGCTGGGAACCTGGGACTGGGCAGGGCAGCCATGGGGGCTTCTCCTGTGGCTCCTCTTCCCCCACCCAGGAAGAGGCAGGCACAGCCAGAGGAACCACAGGAGAACCTGCAGCTGCCTGGCTGTGCCTGCCTCCCCCCAGCCAACCCAAATCACTGAATCTCTTTGAATCAGTGCCAAATCTTTCAAAGCCAATTCAGCTGAATTGAATGGGGACAAGTGATTCAAATCACCAAATCAAATTACTGTCCTCTGAGTCAGCTGAATCCAAATCTGAATTGAATACTTCCCTATTCAAACAAGCCGACTAGGCAATAGTCGTAATATATTGGTAACATAATTTTTGTCATTTTTGTGGGTATCATCATAAAAGTGGATGTAAGGAAAGATGTAAAGGAAAGTGATGTGGTTTACAGATATTTACGGAGATCTCCTCCTAAACAGGAGGGGAGCAGCACAAGAAAAAGGAAGTATGTGTTTGAAAATTTTAAAAGTGAGAAATAGAGACTAGCATCCCTAACTGATTGGAGACGGGGTTCAGTTTCTCAATACCAAATGGGAAATGATAGATAGTAGGATGGATTGTAAAGAATGTTGAAAATGAAGTTAAGCACTTCATGGGTAATCCAATACAGAAGGCAAAACCACCAGTGATGCATAGAGAGGGATGATGTATTCACAACAACAAGCTAAGAAAATGATTTTTGTACCAGTATTTAGGATGGATATGAGCTTCCTAAGATTGCTTTTATTATGGCTAGAGAAAAAATACTGCAATAATGACGAACTGGGACTGGATAAAAGTTTCAGTTGTGTGGGTGGGTAGGGAAAGCTATATCTTGGAGCAGTCATGCAGAAAAAATCTGCAAGATTTAAACTGCCCAGATGTGAGGACCTAGAGAGAAGTCTGAATTGAAGATTATGCCCAGTTTACAGGTGTGTGTGACAGGCAAAATGGTTATGTTTTCCACAATAATTACAAAATCAGGGAGTGGTGGAGCAGGCTTGCGAAGGAAGATTAAAATCTCTTTTTTAGTAGCCATGTTGAATTTGAGGTGACAACTAGCCATCCACTAGGAAATGTCAGGCAACCAGGCTGAAATTTTAGTTTGAACAGAAGGTAACAAGTCAGGGGTAGAGAAGAATATCTGTGAGTCAACAAATGATCACTTAATTTGTGTTTGCAGGAGTGATCAGCTAGAAACAACATGTCGAAAGAAGAAAAGGGGACCAATAGCTGAGTTATGTATTTAGTCCCATGCATGGAAGTGGAAGGAAGGAAGAATTACCAAGGAGTAATTAGGAAAGCAAAAGGAGATCAGAGGACAAAATCACAGAAACCAAGGGAAGATAAGATGCCAAGCTCAGAATGGTCAAACATGTTAAAAGCAACTAACAGGCCAGAAAAGATGAGGACAGAGTTCTAATTCTGGAATATGGCTAGGAGAGGACAGCAGAGAACCTGCTGCAGTAGTAACAGAAAGAAAGAAGGGAGAAGACAAAGCAGGCATATTTGGATGACGTGGTATGGATCCTTTATAAAAAACATGAATCAAATTCAAACTGCAGGTTTATTATTTTACTTCTGTTCTCTATCCTTTAAATATATGTGACCTGAAGAAGAATCCCATTGATTTGTCAGCTTGTCTAACTCTATTCCCACTATGAAGTTGGTCCAATAAAAGAAAACACTAGGAAACTCTTGCCTTTTGCATGATATTTGTCAAAATTCTTTGGAAGTAGGCTGTGACTTAAACTACATGACTGTTCAGAAAAGAAAAAATTACTTTCCTTCTACCTGTTCATGGGTCACCCAGGCTTGGATTGAGGTAAGGTAAGCAAGTGTAATATTTGGTTTTGCTGTTGTTGTTGTTATGTATTACCTTAGAATTTAGCACCAAGAACCTTTTAAGGGCCAGGATCCCATTGAGCTGGGCACTGTACAAACAAAACAAAGGGATAGACTGTGTTCCAAAAAACATATAATCATAAGTACCAGGCAATACATTCCTGCTAATTTTCTAGTCAATTAGTGGAGAGTAGTAGTACGAAAAGGGTCATGTTATGCCTTTGCACCTCGTATTGGTTATCCAGACTTATTGAGTTGGTATGTGGGCCTATCATAATTCGTTGTCATTGTGAGTCAAGAAATTACTAATACCCCTACTCCAAATTTGGAACAGGTATGAAACAAGGGAGTGTCTGTACTCAGTGATTAAAAGTGCCTCGGCACAGCAGAATTTCCCAAGCACAGCGCGATTCCTCAGTGCAAAAAATCCCTTGGCATGGCAGGAAAACCTTGGTGCAGTGATTAATCCCTGCCAAACTTGGCAATCTCATTGTTTCCATGCACGCTGTTTATTGGCTTGTTGTAAATTATTCCTACCTGGTGACTAGCAATTGGCCCGTTAGCCGTATAAAAGCTAGGGCAGTTTCCACCCAAGTTGGAGAATGCCACGTGTACTCCGGAAGAGAGTTCCGCGTGCATCTCGGAGCAAAGTTGGAGCCTGATCACCCACCAACTGTCCCGACGTACCCCGTACCTTGCATGCTCAGAAAACTTCGGTTTTTATTCAGAGCTCTACCCAGTTAGCAACTTTATGGAAGGTGCCTACTCTGTGTACATCGACGTGAGTCCCTGTAGTTCAGTATTGTAATTAAAGTTATTTTCAATTCAACCAATACGCGCCTGTGCCTAATTCTACTCCATTGGTCAAAGTACCAACAGCCCCACTGGCTATACTCAGCCCCCACAGGGAGGAAGTGATAGTTTATACCATGCTTGATAGATCATGCCTCATCCTTTTCTGATGGCTGTATCAAAAAATACAACCAAACCCATTATGTAGAAATTTAAGAATGACTGTCAAATTACAAATTTGATTTCTTATTCCATTTTTTCTGTTCTGTTTATACCTGTCTCTTCCTGTTTTCTAAAAGTTATAAAGTTAATTTATCAAGGTATGTTTGACCAATGAAATAGGAATTAATATTCACTAATACTTTTGCTCTTCTGATGAGAAAAAAAATGCAAGAATTTATGGAACAGTTTTCTAGTGAAAGATGATCTGAAATTATTGGGCAATTTGAAGCATTTAACAATTTTGTAAAAGACATCCAGTACTATGCAACCCAAAGCAGGCATAGAAACTATATTTCCTGAAAAGTATAGCTTCCAGAGTGACCCAGAATTGGCCTTGTAGGTGAACCTGCCTTCCCTGTGCACCTGTGCAGATAGAACAGAAAGGTGCTGTAGCTTTATTTTGTTCCCACCGTGTTTGGGCAACTGTTGCCAGAGTCTGGAAAACTGTATTAGACTCTGAACGAAAGTCCTTAGAATGGTGTGTACATCCCCATATTTTTCTGTATTAGAAACTCAGGTCTTGTCAACCTACAAGGTGTTGTGCACAACTGGAGAATTAGTAGAACATTTATATTACATTTTCAAGGAAGTGAGTCATGATTTGAGAGGGGCAGTTTTTTCTTTTATATTGTTTAAAATTCAGTGGTATCGATTTGTTGTTGTCAGTTGTCATCATCTGTTTGACTTTTACTCCATGTTAATAGCTATTGTGCAGAGCATTTGTAGTACAAAACAGCAAATCCTATTGGCCCTACAAAATCTGGGGATTCTGCAACATATTCTTGAGCTCCATCTACTGGCTCTTTACTAACTATCTACATATACAGAAAGATACAGCAGTCCTGAATCACATCTCTTTCTATAAAGGCACCTGAGGAATGTTAATCAACGATATTCTCTTTTAAAGTGTAGAAGACTATAGTTCTTCCATTTTATATGGTTCTTCTCTGAGTCCCTTCCTTCTTTTACTCTTTGTCCTGAAGAGATTTCTGTACTATTGAATTTCTAGCAAAATTAACTTTAAGATATACACAGATAGAATACTCTAAACAATACTCTTTTTTTGGTAAACAATTAACATATTTTTGTTGACTAAGTGTTGGAAGTGCCCCAAGCCTTTCTGGTCCCACAAGTAAAAATAGAGAAAGACAAGATGCAAAATTCCTAATGTTTTCTTTTCCACCATAAAGAAGCACATAAAAAAATTAAGGACTGGATTTTTCTCCTGTATAGCTTGCATTTTCATTATTATTTAGCTATTTCACAACGATGTTCCCAGCAAAGAGGACCATCCAGTTAGATTTCTTCTAAAAACTTTCATTGAGATTGTTTTCTATGTAAGTCAACAAATGCAGCAGACTAAAGTCAGATTCACATATGCTTATCCTAGGAGGACTTCAATGAAACCAATTATAAACATTGGGCAGAAGTAAAAAACCCCCAGGAAAATAGGTTTTTCTGTCTGAGATATGTCTGCCTTCTAAAATGTATTTAAATCTAGATCTACCATTTTCTTAAGAATAAGTCAGAGGGGGCAGAGGGTCACAGAAAATGAAGTAATGATTTAAAATGGCTATTTTCAGTAAGGCAAACAATTCGTGCAATTTATGCCATCTGAAAAATGGCTTAAGTGAAGTCCATTTCAGGTACTCAATTTAATGTACTCCTAAAAAGAAATAACTCACTCTCTGCTGCCATTGTCAATGGGAAATCAACTGCCAACCTGTGTTTGTACTAATGTGGTTATGAAAAGATCACAGCACAGAATCTGTATTCCAAAGCCTTCTCGTGGAGTTGGGGTGATCCCAGCCATAGTTTGAATCAATGAAGTCAGTTGTCAAACCCAGACTACCCTGTTGTCATGTGTCAGCTTTGCCTCAGACCAGTACCAGGTGAAATTGTGCCAATAGCTAATTGTCCGATATAAATGTCAGCTTGTGTAGTTCTGATATCCAAAACATGTTAGCTGACCCATTTCAAGTGTGAGGCATTTCCAGACAGTGTCTTATCATCAATACTTTACACTTGAAGAGCACATGTATGACTTGCTTTTTCCTTTGTTACTTAATATGCAGAACAACCAGTCTCTTTATAAATAGCATTTAATGTAAAAGTAGTGATACAAATAATGAATATTCATATTAAACAGTAATTCCCAACAACATTGTAAGTCTGGATTGTTAATGTTATAGTTTATACTTTGATATTTTTCACAGTCTTTGGTATTAGTCTTTTGGCTAAGATCAAGTAAATGGAAAGAAATAAGGAGGAGAGAGAGACAAAGAGCCTGCTGTGTCAGAGGCATTGTTAGATGGAATCATAATGGACATTTTACAGCTTTATAAAAAATGAAAGATAGTGTTTGCCAGTCTCTGAATCAGACATGTCACATGAAGGAGGATATAGAATAGAAATAGAATAGAAATGTTCTTAATATTTAGTATCAGGCTTCTGAGTCAACATAGAACCTGTATGATACTTAACCTACTTTTGATATGACATTCTGGAAACTATTATGAAAAATGCCATTATGAATTTGGTTCTCCAAGGATAAATATGTAGGAGGTAATTTTCCTCATTTATAATCACATTATCATTATTTTAATTTGCTTGCCCAAATAGAACACAGTCCAATTCCTAGCCTTGCCTTAACATTCTTGAGTGATTTTGGACAAGTCACTTGATTTCCCAGATGTTTCAGGTGGTCTTTGTAAAATGGGAATAGTACTTCCTTGCCTCACTGGGATAAAATCATTAATATACACTTAGAACCTGTGGCAATGAGGGTCTTGTAAGTACATAGTCAAACAGATAGATACCATAGAAAAACATTAGCCCTACGTTCTTGTGCCTACAGATTGTCTCCAAGCATCTGCTATCTGGGCTATCAACAAGCTATCCTGACTAGACACATCCAGTATTGTTTCCTACACTTCACATAGTTTGAAAAAAAAAAGATTGGGCCTCAAAAGACTAACAGCATAATCCTGCACATATTGAAGCTAATGGCAATGCTGTCATTTACTGAAGCTGATATAGAACTGCCTCCCGATATATTTAAATTTAGCCAAAAAAAATACATTCATGTAGTTTTGATCATATAATTTCTCTGTGTGTTTAGGATGTCTAAAGAAAATGAAGCATATTACAGCTCATACATTTTTGGGCTGATACTACAGTTGTCCAAGACTCCTTGACTTTGCAGATCTAAACAGTATCTGCAGCGCAGAGGTTCAGATTTCTCTTGTTCAAGTGGCTGAAGTTGAACCAGCCTAGCTGAAGTACCTGACTGCACCTGCCACTGAAATTTCATTTCACAGGGCACACATTCAGGTATGTCCACAGGTGTTTCCATTCATTTACATATCTGTTGGTCTAATTTTTCAAAATTCATTGTTCTGAACTTGGGAAAATCCTAATCAGTTTGGGCCAAACATTAGCACCCAATCCAAGTTTCCAGCAGTTTCTAAATTCAGTCTTTCTTTTTCCCCACGGTCATGTTTGAAATGGTAGGCTCAGTGCACTTAATAAGCAGGAACAATCACGGCCCTTTGTAAACATCCATGTTGTGTGTGGAAAAACACATGTATGCATGCACACACATTTGCAGTTGAGAAAACACCGCACACAGACACCGTCTCAAAATCATTTATCAAGCTGCAGAATTAAGAAAAAGACCACCTAGTCATCCAATATATCTATAACTAACACTAACTACTTAGCATTCTAATCACTCAAGAAAAACACTATGGAGGCATTGTTTACCAATAAAAAGTATGAAGCCATTGGTCTTTTTCTCATTTCCTCATTTTTTGGCAGAAGTTCCTTTTTTTTTTCTTTTTATATTTCTCTTGTATTTTAGTACTTGAAAACAAGTGTGCTGGAAATTTAAAGTGCAGGAAGATCAATGAAGCTTTGTAAATGGTTTCCAAAAATGTGATAAATCTTTCTTCCACTTTCTTCTATAATAGGCACAATATTTAGCCAAGTAGTTAAAGCAATTTTGGGCTCCTGTAAATCTGATTTAATCTGTTCTAACATTAACTAGGGGTGGAACATTAAAGCATTACAAGCATAATGTACTTAGCAACTTTGGTTCTATCATTTGAATGATTCCTCTAAGTGGACAAGCATATTCCACAGCACTCAGGTTTGTTTGTTTTTTCTGCATTAAATAGTACCTGAGACAACATATATCTAAAAAAGCACTAACCTGTGGTTCATAAACTGTGTTAACTAATTCAGTACAGGGATTTCTAACTGCAAGACAGGAACATTCAAAGTTTTTCTTAACAGAATGCTAGTGAACATTTTTTTAAAAATGTTATTGTACTTTGATGGGTAGGGATTCACTGATCTTTCAATTTTTTATACCTCTTGCATTACCTGTGCTTCTGAGTGTTAGTACTGAGGTTTGGCAGCTTCTCCAGCTATCTTCAGATAGGTACATGCACAGCTGCTATTAAATATTGTGAAATTAAAACTATATCTGCAGCTTAAATCACATCATTTCTAACTTTATATCACCCCCCAAAAAATCAAGACTTCATTAACATATTTTAGGATGTAGTCATGTTAATATTAAAATTAATATAAAACATGTTTTAATAGAGTTAAAAAATAACGTTAGATTTAATAGATAACTGTTGGAAAAATAAAAAGCTTTTTTTCTGTGCTCGAAAACAGATTCATCTGCCTCCTTGTCACTGTGTGAATATGAATATTCTGATGAAACTGGTGTAGCTGTTGCTTTCTGTTGATCTCCGTTACTCAGTGTTTTCCAAGTCTGGGAACAGATGGTGCACCACCTGACTCTGAACAGTCTAATGTAAGATTCATTGTGCTTCACAGGAAATCAAAGATCAAGCAACATTGCAGAAGGTGAAGCAGCACCTCAGCAACCAACAACACAGTATGATATAGTCAAGTGGTGGAGCGAGAAAGAAAGAAAGAAAGAGACTTTTTGGCTTTTTCTAAACATTTATTGGGGAAAGGGGGAAACAATACAGCAAAACAACAAAGGAAAAAACAAAGACAAAAGCATCCAGTAGCACGGCAAACCACTAGGGCCAGTGCTGGTATCCAAGGAAGAGTGGGGGCTGAAGCAGCTTGAGGGCCAAACAGGCACCTTCAATGCTGCAGAGCACTCCCTAAATGGCCCAATGCATCTGGAAGGCAGGTACTGTCTGTTGGAGAACCGCATGTAAGAACTACAGTGACAGGCATGCCTGGACCAAAAACCAGAAGAGTCACAGGACGGCATCAGTAGTGGCCCCAGTGAGCCGAATCCTTCATCTCTGGAGGGTGGCCATCTCAGCCTAACCAAACACGAAGTTGACCAGGCAGATGCATCCGCCTCAGCTGCCTGGCATGAAAAAGAAAACAAATAGGCAGTGTCCAAGAGGCCCAAGTCTAGCACTATGAGCAAGGCACTAAGGGCTGGTGTCACTAGACACCGCTGCCACCTCATTCAGTATGCAGTGGACATGAATTACTCATTTGTACAGGACCCCCCAGGGGAGCACATCAAGGCAAAATTCTGGTATTGCTGTCAGGAGGCACAGAAAGACTCAAGGAAGTACTGGGCCCACCGCTCATGTCACTATCCACAGAATGTAATCCAAGAGCCTAGGTGGGATGAAGCAGCCACCCCACGGGGCTGGGAGGTAAAACTTGGCAATGCACAAGCAGCCACAGCATGCTACGGCAATCCCACCAGAGGTCACCATCAGCCAGGTGATGCTGCATCACATCAGCTTGGAAATGGCCAGAGAGCAACAAAATCCACTGCCTCCAAAGCAGTCTGCAACTGCTTGGTCAAGGACAAATGGGGTTCTGGCCCATTCTGGTCAAGTGGCTCATCAATTCTGTGAATTAAAGTCTACTCCTCTGCGAAGGTCATTGCCATCAGCTGCACTCTGTAAAAAAATCAGTCAGGGTCAAAAAGAGGATGATCTGTTCCTGCCCAACATCAGGCACAGAGATGGTAATGAGGAGAAGGCAATGTAGTGCCAACAAAATACAAACAGTCAGCAGGCAGTCAGGGACACCCTCTTGGGCAACCGCCGAGTTAGGAGTCAGATGCAGCATCAAGAGAATCATGACCCCTGTGCTGAGGGATGTGCTACGACCCAGGAACAGACAGCCCTACCCAAAAGCATGCCAGTTGCGTTGATCAACTGTAGCAGCATGCATTTGATGCAGAAAGGTGACATCTAGTTGGCTCTGGCACAAGAAATTGAAGAGAGCCATGTGCATTACAGGGGCTTGACAGCTGTTGGCACTGAGAGAGCCAAAACCCATACAGGTATGCATGAAGGGGTAGAAGGGGGAACAGGCAAGCCAAAAGAGCAGGTAGGAACTCCAGATAGGAGTAAGTGTGCAGGATAGGGGAAAAAAATGGGCCTGCCTGCCAGGCTGTGTGTCATGCAGTATGTACTAAACATCACCCGCAAGCTTGCTCAGATGAAAACTATAATGCTGCATGTCTCCAGAGTAGAGTCTGATGCCAGTGCTGCAGCCTTGGCAGCAAGCACGAACATCTCAGGTTCCAAGAACCATTTGTAAATGCTCTGTGCAACCTTCCAGTGGTGCTTGGTTTGATCAACTCAGAAAGGTATTCAAGAGAGTAACTAGCACAGGGAGCTTCCACAGAAGCAAGAACAGGTTTCACCTCTGGGGTGGGGACTGTAACCATTTTGTGGGGGTGCCATCTCCTGAGCCAGGACTTCTGTCAACTCATCCTCAGAGGCAGAATCAAAATCTGACCCCTAAGAGGAGGAGCTGTACACATCCAGGGGAATTGCCCCTTCACCAGGAGTCTCAAAATCAGGCCCTGTGGGAGCAGCCAAGGTTCCCTCTAAGCTACATACATGCACAGCCACACACAATAAAAAAATCTTGCTGTGCGCAAATTTTTTAATGCTGTGAACCTGCCCAGAGAGGAGCTGGGTTGCGGCTTCCTCTAAACTTCGGGCGCTGAGCATGGCAGAGGCACCAGAGCTTGTGCAGAACACCTTACTGGTGGTAAGTTACCATTCAGCTGCACGGGGGCCACTCTACTCCATTCCTCACTATGCCAGCATCCCAGTGGGGAGGGAAAGCACCACAGGGGAGGCAGTGGCTCCTCCCTGAAGCAAGGTAGGGGCAGGGTCTAGGGTATAGTCAACCACAGGTGGGCTGAAAGTAATTGCCTGATTTGGCATTCATCCAGAGGTGGAGTTCATTTACAAGGGGGGGGGGGAATATATATATATCAGCATGAGATCTTTGACCCCCAAGCATTCAGGAGGCTTTGGCCTGCACAGCTCAGCCAACAGCATACTCCCTTGACTGTCAGAGTACCTCCAATGTGGAGGAATCGCTCTGAGCCACTCACGCATTTTTGAGGCATGGCAAGAGTGACCACAGCATAAGATCAAAGAAGCTTTCCTCCCAGCTTAGGAGGAGGGTGGGGGCTTGGCCCCTACTAGAAAAGCTAGTGCCTAGGGCCAAGGCACATTCCCAGGTTGGCCCCAACAGCCTGTACACTGTTTGGAAATCCAGGTCAGGGATTTCCCTGCTGCTTGGCCTTCCTGTTTCAATCTGGGGTCAGCCTTCAGAATAGTGCTGGCCCTTTGTTCGAGGCCATCTCAGAGAAAAGCTAACTCTAAGTTAAATCTATGTTGCAGATTCCTTTTTCAGACCAAGCGGAAACTTCTCAACAAGTGGTGCACTTATGGACCAAAGCAGCATGCTCACAGACCACTACACCTTAGAGGAAACATTGGGAGCAGCATCCTCTGAGAGGTCCTGGGGGAGGTGGACATCAGGCCCCAATTTCTTGGGAGGGGTGCTCTCCTGGGCCAGGCACTCTTGCTCCTGGAGCTGCTTGCAGCTCCCAGAGGGCCCAAACTCCATGTTGACCTCATCAGGCTCAGGGAGCTGAGAGCTGGGGAGAGGACTGGTGGACTCCACTGCCACTGCCCATACCCCCAGGCCATCTCTGACCACCACAAGGCCTGGGAGGACAAGGAGGCAGGCAGAGGTGGGGGTTCCCACTCACTAACCTCGGCTCCCCTTGAAGTGGTGGGGAGGTCTTGGGGGGATGATGAGGCCTTTTTGGAATACCCCTTCTGTTTCTGGGATTTACCCTTCTCAGCAGGAGGAGCCAAAACCTTTCCTATGGGGTTTCCTAAGGGCTCAAGCAGTTGGTGAGCTCATCATCCAAAAGAAATGGGGGGACATTGGCGGTTACCACCCGAACGGCCAGTGTATCAAAGGGTGTTGCGAAGCAAAAACACCCCTGAAAGACACACCTACTACCATGACCTCAAGCACTAAAGCCGGTGAGCCGAAGAAAATAATAGGAACCAAACTGGCTTGGGCAACAGAAAGGACATTTTTGCAGCCTACCAGCACCCCCACAGCAGTACCCCCACTGCAGTGGAGGGAGGGGCATAAATCCAGAGAGCAAAACTCCAGTCCAGGGGGCAGAAGCCCCAGCAGTGAACCGTTGGGAGCTAATTTCAGCCATTCCAGCAAAAAAAAGAGTTAACCCTGCAAGGAACTAGATAGGTGGGGGATGGGCAGCCCTCTGCCAACAGGGACCAAAGAAACTGAAAACAAATAACCAATCACCAGCAAAGGGGAGAAAGGTGAGCAATATGGTAGGGAAGAGAAGGGAAAGGAATAAGCAGCAAAGCAGCTGCAGTGAGAGAGGAAAAACAAAATAAATCCAGAGGGAGGGGAAGAGGAGGAGAGGGGGGAGAGTTACTGCAGAAGAAAACGCTTTTATAAAAGGTGAAAAAAGGCAGGAAAAAGTCATGAAAAGTGGGAGGGCTATGGTGAGAAAGGGGTCAGGCTATTTGGGGAAGGGAAAACAAAAGAAGAGAAGGAGAAAAGCTCACAGATAGGTGCAAGCTGTCAGAGCTCTGAACAAACACACCTGTGGCCATTAAGACAAATGGACAGACTTTTTTCTTTCTTAGGATCTAATATTTTGGTTACTAAATCTGTAGGTTTCAGGAAGTCCTTAACTCTTAAGATATTGGAGTTTCTAATCTGTCAGTCAAAACTGACATCTGAATATTTAAGAAGCAAAAGAGAGGGCAATACTGTATTTCTTCATTTCCATGTAATATATTCCTGTTTGGATGTATACAAAATTTCTGTTGGACTAGTAGCCATGAAGAATTACTCACAATATAACTTTTGCTTGCTTTCTACAAAACAAAACATTACCAAAACATTACCAAAGATTCCTTATCTACTCACACAACTTACTCAGGCCATAATCAACTCCCTCCCTTAAGGAAACTCTGGGAAAATTGTTAGGTCCTACTACCTGCACTTGATGCAAGGTTGTGTAAGAGAAGATGGTAAACCCATACTTGAGGCCCCTTCACTCTAAGTACTTCATCACTAGCTCTTTCTGTTAAAAACTTGAGGCTGTTAGTTTGCTTGCTTCAGTTGATCTTAATTGCCCAGGCGTCACATGGAAACAGGTATTAAGGTCAGCACAAATTAGGCTGTTTAAGATCTTATAAACAAAAAAACAACACTTGGAATTTATCTCTAAAACTAATTTGATGCCAGTGTTGATAGCAGAGGAAAGGTACAATGTATGTAATATGCCTCTTCTTCAAATTAAATGTGTGAATGTTCTTAGGATGTGGCACCGTATCAAATATATTTTAGCCAGTCTGGAAATTGCAAGGCACTGATAACTGCAGCAAAGCCCAAATCTGAAAGTATTTCAGATAGATAGATAGATAGATAGATAGATAGATAGATAGATAGATAGATAGATAGGAGTGCACAAGGATTCCTGTAAGCCTGATATAAAGCCGAGCGAAGCTAATGGACTAAGAAGTCTACTAAAACAGTCGCTGACATAAATGGTCTTGATACTGGTGGTCAGTAATGTGTGTAAACTGTGCCAGCAGCAGCTATCTGACTCCAACTACCCTGAAGGAAGTCATAAAGTAAGATGGGGCAGAAACTACCGTGCAGGATAGCATGGTTGAGGTTTAAAAATACTAGTTTCATTAAAGACCACCAAATAACATACAGAAGAAGAAAGTATAATCAGGGATATTGTAGACAAAAAGCTTGATTAAGGCTAGGTATGGACATTCAAAAAGTCCAAGGCAGAATCTGTCTGGTTACATGATTTTCTGTAAGTGATATAGTTTAGATTGGTAGCCCTTTGTGGGAGGAGAGTGGGGAAATCTTAGACTGGATTCCACCATTGTTAAACCAGTCTATGTGTGCTGAACTTCTGTTCCCATATGGGTATAGATCAGTTTCCGATCACTTATACTGGGACAAGTGTAATGCCCATATGTGGCCAACGTGCGGTAGGTACATAGCAAAAGTTATAAAAGCTAGGAGCATGTAGATAAAGTATATAGAAATAAAGACAGAGTACAATAGCGTATATGACTATTTCCAGTTCATATAGGTGTAAATTATAGATACAAATAGAAATTGTGTTAGTCCACTCAGAGATCAGTGACACACCATCAAAAGCAGTGACACACCACCAAAAGCAAAGATCACAAAACAGAACATGAAAGTACCAAGGCAAAGGCAATGGAATCAAAACTATAGGCAATTAGATCACTAAGAATATCCTTAATATTGGGCTGCAGGTTGGTAATCTTAAGGAAAAGAGACAATAGGAATACCACAAATATCAGACTGCTCCCTCAGTGTAAGCATGAACACTGAAACCACACTCCAAATCATAGCATGGACACATGAGCATTTTCAAAAACCTTGGTGCTCATACAATTCAAAGTGTTTGCTCAGAATGGCGTAAAAACAAGAGAAACAAGAACAAGTGTTCATATAAAAAACAAGAGTTTACAGTGCTAATTCTTTTCCACCTGTACCAATATCTCTCTTTCAGATACAAGGTTCACTCTTAGCTCAGTACTTTACAGTTGCATATTTCCTTCAATATATGCCCTTCTGGGAACTTTATTATACTCATTTATGTCAGAAAAGCACATAGCACAGTGGGGGTTTTTTACTTGCCTGACACCTGATATTGTACAAAGGTTGAATGTTATTGACATGGCATGCTGTCTTCATGTAATTAACCATGGATTGGACTTGGGGGAAGCATGGTAATGATACTGCTATCTTGGTATAACTGGGCCATTATTATGGTACAGCATGTATCCTTTATGTCAGTGGTCTCTACCCTTTTTATGGTGAAGATCACTTTTTGGAACTAAAGATTACCCCAGGGTCTACCCCCCTATACCCTTTCCATCCCTGCCCCCACAATAAATCATGCACCCCTGGACTGTGAAGTGTCCCAGACCTGGCCAAGATGGTGCCAAATCCCACTTCTGTGCCACAGCTATACTAAACTATGCCCACCCGGCAGCCAGAGCTACATGGTGTCAGTCTCTGGCATGGCCGGGTCTAGAAGTCTCCATGGTCCAGGGGTTTCTTTGGGGGGGTGCCCCCCCACCTTTTGTTTGCTGCTGCTGAGGACTGCCCTCTGCACCCCAAGCACAGGTGGGGGGGAATGGATCCATAGGACCTCTGCCAGGCTACACCCAGTGGTGGAAGCACCCTCACATGCCCCTGAACAACCAGATCTCCCCAGACTCAGCTGGACCAGGGCTGCCCCCACATGAGTCCTCACTGCTAAGCAGAGCCACGCCTGCACATGGCCAGCTGCAGTGGGACTTGAGATGCAGCAGCAGCAGCCACTGTCACCTCCATCCCCACAGAGATGGAGCGAGAGCCCCCCACATCCCTGGAGGAGCCCCACTGGCCTCCAGTCCTCCTACCACCTGGTCAGGGCGAGGTCCCACTTACCCTCCCCTGCTCCTGGATAGACTGCACAATCAGTCACTCACTGCAGAGGCCTCAGTTTGGCTCCAAAGCTTTTCCTCTCCCCATAGATTGACCTTCTGAGGCTGGGAGTGGTAGGTGTGCTCCTGCGTGTACACCCAGCTGTCTCCCCAGCCCAGGATCTACCAAAAACGGTTCCAGGATCCACCTGTAGATCAGGATCCCCGGGTTTGTGACTACTGCTTTAAGTCATCTCAACTAATATAAAGCTAACTGGACAGCTAGGCGTCAGGTTTGTATAAAATACTTAGAAACACTTTTTGAATAAAAGGAAATAATTCTAAAATATAAATTTCTGCTAATATGTTAATCATCATTATATCTTTCCAATTGGACAAAAATGTAGTGAAAATATCATTATTAGAGAAGCACATTGGATCACACACAGAACCATAGCATAGAACATTTATAAACCCTAATAACAACAGAATTTAAATGGAGAGAAAATATTTTTTCTTATTCACCTTTGCAAAGTGTTATGATATCTTCAGGTACGAGGTATGGTATAAAGCAACATATTATTTGTAAATGATTTGCTGCTCTTTGCCACAAGATCAACAAATAATATTTTCTGCTACAAAAAGCAGCAGACTTGAAATTCAGACGTTAAGAGTCAATTTGATGTCTTCAGTGTATATTACCTAATGCTGTATGTTTTTTTACTCCAGGCATGTGTAATCATAGTGTTGGTTTATCACATAATGCTTTACAAATCACAGCACACATGGGCCCTCTCTACTAAAACGTTAAATGGTTTAAATAATGATGTCTCTATAATCTACTAGCAAGTAAAATTAAACCCTAGATAGATAGATAGATAAATAGATCCTATAGTTCCTGGTGTTTACGGTTTTATCAGAATAAATTCATACATACATTTCCCATGTACAAAATTGGTATATATGTATTTACATGTACATATATATTATATGTGTATGTGTGGGTAGATGTGTATATATTTGTGTACACACACACATATGTATGTATGCATATGTTTAGATAGATAGTATAATGTATGTGTGTATACATATACACACACATATATATACATATACATATATGAGAGATGTATAAATTTATTCTGATAAAATCCAAAACATCTGGACATATGGATCCTCTAACACCTGAATCAAGCTCACCTGTTATTTTCCTACTAGGTTGAGTTCAATTATGATATTCTAGCACTACTTCTGATATCATGGCAACAACTCAATGAATTACTCGAGTAACTGAATATGCTTTAGCAATACAGAAGTCATTCTAGGTCCTGGGTTGAAAATTTCTGGTTTTGTATCATTTAGAAACAAAAGTCAGTGGGAAGCCAAAGGTTGGGAAAGAACAGTGAGCGGCAGGAGGAATGATTGTGAGATCATGCATTAGATTCCATAGCAACTTATTACCAGTGAAGGGCGAGCCCAATCCTTGGCTCCTCCTGTACCAGCAAGAAGCAAGCCCCTGCAGCTGGGACCCCCCTGGGGTAAGGGGCATCCCACATACCTTCATGGCAGGACAATGCAACTACTATGATCTCTCAGCCCTAGGTGTGCAGGAAACCATAGCTGCTGCAATCTCGCAGCTCTGGGCGTGTCTGAAACTCCTGGGGCTGGGAGATCACAGCCGTGCCCTGAAGCTGCCAGGACCCAACTGGGTCCTGGTACCAGTAGGCACACTGTGGAGACCCAGCACCTGCAGCTGCAAGATTCTAGGTCCCAGTAACTATGGGGTGCTGCCAGGACCCAGAGTCAGGAGCTGCTGGGTCTGAAATTCCCCTCAATTGCAGGACTCCAGCCTTGGCTTATCATAATGCACCCCTGCAGCTGGGAGCCCCATCAGCTGGGAGCCTTGCCAGCCACAACAGAGACCCTGCTACATGTGCAAATTAAAGCTCAGTAGCACCCAGCTATAAAGTTTGTACACATTTTTGAGATCTAACTTTATAGATGCTTAGAGGTTTTTATCAAGTGGTCCCTTCCTTCTTTACACATGTAGCTGGTCTCAAGGTAATTGAGCAATTAACCAGTCAATTGCACAATACCCATAATATGTAGAGGGGACTATTAGTCCTATCACATTCTAGCTTACTCTGAAAATAACTCCCTGAGAATAAAGGGGACCACTTATGCAGGATGATACAACTTTATATAGCTCAGACTCAGAAAAGTATTTAAACAGGTAACTTGAACATCATGGAGAACACTCTTGCATTTAAGATTATGCTCTAAGTACCTAGCTGAATCAGCATTGAATCAGTATCCATTTGGAAGAAAAGTCTCTCTACTTTTAAAGGAACAAGCATTGAAAAATTCTAGAAAAATTACTTTTCAGAAATCATCTTCCTCTTGTACCCTGGGTGGTACATGACTGGTACACTCTCTTCAACTGAAGGGACGTTAGTGGGTGTGTGTATGCTGTGGGAGTGTAACTGCCTAGCTTCAGGCTATCTCACCTCCTTTTCCTACAGAGCAGAGCAGAGACCAGGGACACCCAGTGATGCTTTACTATTTACAGGTTTAATTGTACAATATAAACCTTATAAACATATACACACACACATCTACATATGTGTGTGTGTGTGTGTGTGTGTATGCGTATCATTTTCAAATATCAGTTTACAAAGACAATAACTATTACTGTCCCTAAACCCAGGCAATCTCAGCTAGATATGGCAGATGAAGGCATTATATAGCACAGGCCTTGACCCTCTTTGGCCTTCTGGTTAGTGTGCAGCCCTTGCCCTTAGCAGGGCCCTCCAGGCAGCAGGCAAGGGAACACTAAACAATAAAACAGTGATTAGACAGTAAATCAACAAATGAAGACCTGGCAGTGAGGCAACAATAACTGAACATACATAAATGCGATCACATCAAATAAAATACAGTGCATAAAAATAAATATAATAAATTCAGGTATTGGGTTGGGGTTGTGCTAGTGGGCAGGGGTGATGCATGGGGGGGTGCACATGCACCCCCTGAATGTGTTGGTGCACCCCCTGCAAAAAGATGCTGCTGACAGTGTCTGCAGGAGCTTCACACTCACCTCTACCATGCTCCCACCACCACCAGTGCAGCCATGCCCCCCAGACACTGGGGGCATGTGCCATTCATGCTAGAAGGCCCTGCTAGAAGGCTAAATAAAGCAGCTTACAGAACTCTCATAATACAACAATAAGGACACAAGTTCACTTCAAAAAGCCAACAATACAAGGAAGCAGAACACAATAATGGCACAGCAACTCTGCCCCAAGAAGAAATGATACCAGGGAAAAGAACCAGTTACCTCAAGAAAACATCATCACCCTCCCCTAGGTCGCATGACTAGGAGGGGGCCCTGTAAGCACAAATCCACCCTTAACAAACAGGGTCCTTAGCTCCTCTCTCCACACAAAAGGGGTCATCCCCCTCCCTATCATGGGGCTTCCCCTTAATCACCCAAATAAGGGAGAGCCTCTTCTCCCCTGTGGAAATCCCCTTCTCTTCCCCTCTTGGGAACTGCAATCCCCTTCCCAGGTGACTCATGTCTCACAGCTAGTTTGGTGGGCTAGGCTCATCTCTCTCTGTGCATTGGCTGCAGGGGCTTTCTTCCTCACTAGGATGGTCGACCCATCTAGTAGTCACTTGCTGCAGGAAGGCTCAAGCTGCCTTCTGCAGCCTCAGGGCCTGTCTGCCCTCTCTCAGCCCCATGCACCACCCTGTGCACTGAAGGAGCGCCTGCCTCATGCAAGGGTGGGGACCCACACTGCCTTGGCCAACTGCCTGTCCTGTCCAGTCCTGTCAGCTTCGCTCAGCTCTCCCAGCTCCTGTGCACCGATGGGGCACCTGCGGCATGCATGGGTGGGGACCCGCACTACCTCATGCAGCCATGATGTCCCATTAGCTCCACTCGACTCTCTCAGCCCTGTGCACTGCCCTGTGCACCAAGGGCTCCTGCCTTGTGCAGGGTTGGGGACCTGCACTGCCTCATGCAGCTGCTCCCTCCCATGCAGTGGTCCCATCTGCTCTCCAGACCCTTTGTGTACTAACCAGTGCACCGACGCCACAACTCCTTCTATGGCAGGGGCTGGAATGCAGCCACCTGCTGCTTCCTGCTCAGCAAAGGTATCTTCAAGGTGCTTCTGGGGCAACTGCTCCATCCCGCTGGTCAGCTCTACCAGCTCTCCTGCAGCCCCCTCTTCATTGTCCGAGCACCCTCATGTCCCAGCCAGCCCCTGTGCAGCACATTGAGACAGATCCCAGAAGCCCCTGCTGGCAGGCTGACCCCACAGGACACACTGCCAGTATGGGCTGCCTCAACCTGGCTGAATGTGCTGCAGTCCCAATCACAGTGTAAACTCTGGCATGAACTGTGCTGGAGTTTATTGCTTCACAATAATAGCACGTGTAGACATACCTTTAGTGAAGGGCCTACTCTAATGCCAAACCTTGTAATTAAACTTGGCAGTTCTCAGTGATTCTTTTTCAAGTAAGTACAAACCTCTGGCACATTGGCAGACATATTAGCAGTCTGGTAGTGATATGTTTTCATCATATAGTGCTCATGGCACCTTGTTTGGTTCTAGTCATGTATCAGAGGCTCAGAGCTGTGGGAATGAATTATGAATTATAGAGCTATATTTAAAACCTAAGAATATTAAAAGACACCAGTAGGGTAGTGATTGATTCACAGCTCCTGAACCATCTTCCTGGAAACAACTGATTTTACAAAACTACCACATAAGCTTGTATTGCTCAATCACCAACCTCAACTTTCAAAAGGAAATTCATTTGCTTTTCCCCCTTCTGACCAGGAATATGTTTATTACCACTGCAAAGCAATTTTCACATATCAGCTTTAAAGCGAGCATAGAGAGGACTGGACTTGCCAGAAAGCAGTTGCGCAATTGTCACAGGAAGGAATATTTATTCAATCCAAAGGGTGTTTCTTCTCCATTGTATTCCATACAGCTGAAGTACAAGGGTGACAGAGTTTTCTTTATATTAATGTGTATGCTAAGGTTACTGTGGTCAAAAGCAATAAACCATGTTGCCTGTTTGTCACAGGTATACAACAAGCACCTTTGTAACTGTGGTACAAGGGCATTGACAATGTGTTAGTTTATATACTTATTTCTAAAAGTACTACTATCTGGGGTGTTTACCAATGAGCTGGATTAACAGTGAGACTTAGAGTTCTGGAAGAAAGGAGTCAAACCAAATCATTTTATTAAGGAAGTATATCTGATTCTCTGACTCTGAAATGTATTTACAGGTTTGTACGTAAAATGTTGGACCCAAAAAAACACAAGACAAAGACACGGAAGGATGAAAATAACTGGCAAGGACACAAAACATGAACTCGCTGTTGGGCTGATTGTCATGGGCCCTAACATCACCCTCTTACCCTTCTATTTCCCCTGACCCTAACACTTCAGGCCAACTTGAGGCCTCCTTTTCTGTATGTGCTGGCACTGGAAAGGAAATATCAATAGTATGCATAATGCTAAATTGCAGCTGACCAAATCCACATTGTTCATAGAGCACAGCTTTTCCCCAGGTAGAACCCAAAGAAAAATATTCATTGACAAGAAGTTTTGGGACTTGGAAAGAATGATCTGTGCATTTGTATTTGAATTCTTGTTGCCCTGACAATGACACCTATCTGAAGATACCAGCAAAGTACATGTGGGTAGAGAAGGAACAACTGGAGTATGGCTAACTCAGCTACAACTGTGAATCTACAATTCAAAACCCCCACATAAGGACTGTTCCATTTTTCTGTGGTTTCAGTTAGTATTAGAAGGTGTATTCATCCTTCAACTGTTTCCTGTACACAGCGTGATTATGCTGGCTTTGTGAGGTAATGGGCCATGAATGTTAACCATCCAGGATTCATGCCTGGGTATATAATGATAGCAGTCAACCAGATGCCTGAAGCATGACTTTCCCCTGATGTTCCACAAGCTAGGGGTGTAAATATCCTCTCCCTTCTTAGGAGGGACTTTTTCAGAACCTATAGCCAAGACCTAAAATTCACATTCTAGTTTTTACTTTTTTCACATCAGTGTTGTGCTATAGAAGAATAAAATCGTTCAAGACTCTTCTGTTTTTATAACTCTAGCATATGACACTGTTGAAGGCTTGACTTGTCTTCGGACCAGTTTGCTTCAGTTGCAGAAAACAGATCTTGAACCAAACTTTATATGTTATGACAACTTCTTTTTTAAAAAGTTGCTTTCATGCTCTCTTTCAAAGCTTTGAAATAAAAATACCTATCAACAAGACATCTCTTTCTCTAGAATTTTTTTTGTGCTCTTGAGATCATAGTTTAAGTCTTGACTTTGCTAGTTATAGTGTCACTCTGTTCTCAGAGTTGAGTGGTGACTTGCCAACTTTGTTTCTCAGGGAATAATGAAGGAAAGCAGCTGAACATCAGAAACAGAGCACATGATGAGCTTGTCATTTGAGTTTAACAGCAGGGGCCCTGCACTTGGTAATCATTACTACTGCCTAATCTACTGCATGTTTTCTTAGTCGGTGGAGATTAGAGTAATGGTACTTCAGAAGTCTGTTGGGAACAGAGCTAAAAAGCATAACGAAAATTATGTGTAAAAATAAAAATGTGTAAAGAACAATGTGCTAATGTGCTTTGATAAATGCTGTTGGCCTAGTAAAAGTGCTATGTGCAGCCTTACCTTTGGGAGTAAACTATAGACTTTCACAACAAAAAAATAGGGGCTGTGAGCCTTTGAGCCTATTATAAATTTAGAAACTCATTGAGAACACTTGTCCTTTTAACCACACAGGGGAAGTTTTTCAAAATTACGTGCTTGGGATTAGGCTGCATGATTGCCAACAATGTTAATGAGAGTTATTCTTGCCTTGGAAAATATAGGCCTAACTTTATCCTAAAGTAATTTCCTCCAGCATTGGTTTGAATGCTTCATGCCAAATTCCTGACCTCAGTTATGCACATAAAATCAAAGTCTTGGCCTTTGGATCAGTTTGCAATGAACCAACATTTTCAGAAAAGAGAAAAAATGCTCAGTAAAATTCACAGAAAAAAACAGCAGAACTGGGTCTGATCTCTACCACTGATAAGATACAAGTTGGTACAACCTGAAATGTCCTTTATCTTTCCTGTAAGTGAGTCATGGGGGAGGGGAGGAGGTGGACTATCATGAGTGTAGCATGTGAAAGCTGTGAGAAGTAATTTCAATGACAAAAAGGAAGTGGGAGATATGGAATCTGCTACTGGACAGCAGAGCAGTGGTCCATGAGGTCTAGTATTTTGATTGTATTTTTCAAGTTTGGCCAAGCATTGCTCAGAAGACCCAAGAAGAAGACACACATACTTCTGCATTCCACTGATCCCTGGAGATACTGTGAGCTGATTCAGCGTCTAAGGTAAAATAGAGTAGTCTTAGGATTACTTTCCCAAGGGAGAAGCCTAAAATAATCTCAGCAGTCAATAAACTACATTGGTCCTGATAACCCAGAGTAAGGTTTGGTTGATATTCCCCCAGGGAATATGAAGATTTGTTAGCAACCCAAATTGGGAAGAAACAAATTTTTCCTAAAATAAAATCCAAATAACATTAAACCAGAAAGGAGGAAATTAATAATATTGCCACACGGGAGTTTTAGAGTGGGAACACTTTTTAGCTTCTTTTATAGATCCAGCTTCTAGGTGGCCAGTGCAGACAGACAGAACACTTAAAACATTGTAAATGCCATTTAAACTACAAGCTTCCAGATGTACAAGCCACTATGGAATGGTTTAAACATCCTGCAACTGTTCAAAAGTATAATAGGATAATCAGGTATTATTTTGAAATCTTTCTCCTTCCACCAGTTCAGTTCAGGTACCAAGCTTTCCATGACTAGTGTCAAGTCAGTCCTCCAGGCACCCCCACACCGCACCTCTCCTCCCCCACTCCCCACACCGGCTACAATGATACAGTCTCAGAACTGCCACAACCTATATTGCCTGCACTTGACCCAGTCCACCTGGACCTCTACTTCTGCATTCCCGGGGAGTTGCCCAAGGTCTCTGCAGCTTTTAAATAGCACTTTCCCCCAAGCTGCTGATTACTTTAATTCCATTCTTGACATGAAGACCAGACAAAGCTCCCCAGAGCACCTGGCATCTTGGGACCCCAAAAACAGGAATATCCCATCTCACCACATGGCCATCCCAATACCCTCACCCCAAAGAGACTTGGGGGTCATCATTGACTACAAGATGAACATGAGCCTGCAATGCGATGCTGTGGCTAGTAAAGTGACCAAGATGCTGGTTTGCATCCATAGATGCTTCTCAAGCAAATCCCTAGATGTCATTCTCCCCTTGTACTCAGCCTTGGTAAGGCTGCAGCTGGAGTACTGCATCCAATTTTGAGCCCCACAATTCAAAAAGGATGTGGAGAAGCTTGAAAAAGTCCAGAGAAGAGCCACGCGCATGATCAGAGGTCAGGAAAACAGACCTTACGACGACAGGCTGAGAGCCATGGGGCTCTTTAGCCTGGAAAAGCACAGGCTCGGGGGTGATCTGTTGGCCACCTATAAATTTATCAGGGGTGACCATCAGTATCTGGGGGAACATTTGGTCACCAGAGCGCCCTAAGGGATGACAACGTCAAGTGGTTATAAACTACTGCAAGACCGTTTCAGGCTGAACATAAGGAAACATTTCTTTACTGTCCGAGCCCCCAAGGGCAGGAATAGCCTGCCATTGGACGTGGTTCAAGAAACTACATTGAGCACCTTCACGAGTAAATTGGATGCTTATCTTGCTGGGATCATATGACCCCTGCCGACTTCCTGCCTTTGGTGCGGTGGGCTGGACTCGATGATCTTCTGAGGTCCCTTCCAGCCCTAATGTTTATGAAATCTAAGAACAGACCCAAGATGAAACACGTTGCTGTGTTTGTCCTGCTGAAAATTCCAATTATGTAGCAACAGCATTTTCCATTAGAAAAATCATGCTGAAGGAAAATTACTGACCAGCTCTAGTAGCAGTGGAGTAAGAGGTTTGAGTCTGTAGGACGCTGAAAATTCTGGCTCTAGTCCAGTGGAGCACTTAACTGATCTAGTCGAGGGATCAGCAACATTTTCCATTGGGGTGGAGTCTGGAATGACTCAGCTCAGGTTGGAGACAGGCAGATACAAGGATCTGGCCTACACTGGTGCTTCTCCTTGCTGCCTGGTTGCCACATGGTTTATCAAAAGTCTCCCTCTACTACCATCCCTGCCACTCAACTGTAGGGCAGTGCAGGCAAAGCTCATCTTCCTCCACAGCCACTGTTACCCAACTGTGGCATAGGAACAACCCTCCTCTGCTCAATCTCTGGGCACCTACCAAATGCCACCAAAGCCACAGCTCCCCAGGCTGTACCCACAGGTGTGATTGCTGACCCTTGATCAGGTCCACTGCAAACAAAGAAAAATAAGAACAAGAAGAAGAATCTGAGTTTGCGAAATACCTTCCAAGATAGCTCAGATTGTGTATAACTTTCACCAGCATTTGTGATCAGAAGCAACTTAGACAGGGAAGATGAACTTGGCAACAATGTTTGATCAGTCTGGGTTGCTAATAGTGTATTTGCAAATACCAGAAAGAAAAGAGTTTAAATCAATAGCTAAAATGCAATGTGATGAAGGCCTAGGTAAGAGTTATAGTTCTGTAATTGGAATGGACAAGCTATATTTTAGAGATATTGTACAGGAGGGAACAGCAGCATTTACCCATGGCTTGGATACCTGAGTCTTCAAAAAAAAGGATATGATCAGTGATGATGTCCAGGTTATGGGTCTGAACTACAGGACAGATTGTAGCAATGGCCACAGTAACTGAGAATAGGAAAAAAATCCTATTGTGTTATTTTGCTCAGCAAATTTGTATGCGGGAGAACAGTGATACTTAGTTTGCCAAGAGGGCAGTCTGGCTTTACATCACTTCCTGAAGAAAAGCAGGTGAAAATATTACCTGAACAGGGTCTGAACCCTGACAGCAGAGGGAACACAGTGTCCAAAGGAGAATGGTAGCTTGTACCTGCTGATGAGAGACTAGATCTTTGGTCTTTTTACAGTATGTTATTTATGATGTTCTCTCATGTCAGTCCTCTTATCTCATCAGGTTTCACATGAATTATTTACTGAACCTCAAGCTGTATGATTTGATTGCTTTTCTAGAATGTATGTTAAATTTAGTTACTCTGTCCTTTTCTTCATAAAGCCTTAATATTAAAATCCTGTTCAGAAGGAGAGCAAGCTACTGCTTCCTTTTACAGAATGACAGCATTTTAGTGACAGGCAGATCTCTCAGTCTTTAGTGAAACCATGTTTTACCTGACTTCTGTACCTTTAAGTCATACCATGTTTAGGTCTGTGCTCCATTGAAATGAATTTTTTGTAGGATGCCTGCCCCTTCCCTGGCATTAGAGGGAAGATGGTTGTCGAGACTAAATTATGCTGTCTAACACTGTTGCTGGCATCATTAATATAATATTTATGCAACTGACCTCTAGACTGTATTGCAAGAATGCTGTGGATTATTTTAGTTCTGGCTTTTCAAAACGCATGGTTCTTTCTCTTTCTTGGATATATTGTGTGATATAACTGAGCTGATTGCTGTTATTAAAAAATGTCACAATGTTGCATGCAGTAGCTTGCTATCCTCCTTTCAGACAATTGATATCTTGAGATTTTATATCCTCAAGAATTTAAAAGTAATATCATTTAGATGTTTTTTCTAAAGGTGAAATGCAAAGACCTTGTGGAAAGTGCTGAGTCTACTAGTGAACTGATTAGTGTCTTACTAAAGTGCTGTAGCAAATTCTTGTCTAGCTGGCAACCATGTCATATCCAGAAATAAAGACTAGAAATGAAATCCTAGTCCCACTGAAGTCAATGGGATTTGATCAAGGAGTTATATGTAAACAACACCTAAAAATTTGACTAAAGATTATTGTATATATAATTGACTGTCTAAATGCCAATGGTAGATTATATTGTACTTTCCTGAACTCTCTGTATAGGCACAATTGGATATGGCACTCATCTTCATCTCTTGGTCTGAGACAGTATATAGTATTGTTGCACACTTTTAAATGTAACCACTTCTACAGTAAACTGTAAAACATTTCAGTGGCATGAGGCAGCTCAAAATTGCTACTGTGGAGAGGGAGTGTTTTCTCAAAGTGATTTTAGATCCCATATTTTTTCTTTTTTGCTTTCGTTAGTCCCAACAGATGCCTTAAAGATTAAAATTACATATTGCTCTTTGAAAACATGCAGCAATTTACTGTAAAAGTCATAAGTAACCCATCACTTGTGGTTAATTAGAGAAGCCTTTAACTTTATGACTAATACTGAGAACGCAGGTTGTAGCAAGGCTGATTTCAAGATCTTCAGAGATGAGTACCTATGCAATGTAATTAAAAAGAATTATTATTACCTAATACAAAACTGTTCAACACAGTGAAATATTTTGGTTTAGAATGCTGGCCCTGCCAAAATAAAACATTATGAAGAGCTAAATAATGTCCATCAAGAATGCCACCTGCAACTTTCTTTAGTTTAAACCATTTAATGCAACTTTCTTTTGTTTATAATTCCAGTTAGAAATCAAGACCATCTACAACCCCAAGCATCAATGGTCTTCAATATCTAATTTCACAGTTTTCTTAACACATATATCATGTTATTTATTATAGTCAGTGTCATCCCAACACCTTTGTCTATTTCTGCTACATTTTAAATGGTTTAGCTGGCAAACCATCAATCATAAATCATGAAACATATTTTAACTTCAAGTAAGATCAGTTTAGAAAGAAAACAAGTCTTGTATGGCCTAATTGGATACATTACTCACATCTATAAGTGATAAATGCCTGTTCTGGGAAAGAAAACTCTTTTTTTTCAGATTTTCAGTATATAATATGGACAGAATTAAAATCTCCAGTTCCCATGTAACCTGGAGCTACCACAATATTGATAAATCCTGTGCTTTTAATGGGAAAAGGGATCTTCAGAAGTAAGCTTCAAAATTTAGAAATATATCCATTGTTTCATCAATCAAAAAATATATTTTGTCCCACTATGTATCAGTTACTGGATATATTGGTAAAGAATATCTGCATATATTTGCAGAAATATATCATTCCAAATCATATATTTCCAATATAAACTTCCTCTTTCTTGGGTGCAAAAAAAGACAGAATTTTTTAAGGTCTATGCATCACATGTTTAAGCCTTTTCAGAAAGTTTTTATATACAGAGTATTTCTTCTTTTGGATCTTCTATAAACTTATTTCTAGTGTTAAGCAAATTATATGGAATGCTATTATTAACATATTAACCCACATGTGCATTGATCATGTGGTTTTCTTTGCATGACATTAAATACCAACATTACATTAATAGTAACCTCACAACAGAAACTTCTAAAAGGAGAGGCACAAATTAAATAGCACAAAAAGAAGCATTTAGAGAAGATGTAAATGATTTCTGTAATGTAAATTTAATTCAAAAGAAAATACATAATCTCATGTACTCTATGAGGTCAATTGCACTAACCACATTAACCAGGTGATGTTCATTTCGCTTTACAGGTAATTTATTGTAGCTGCAACACTGACTCTGAGATGGTTCGCACAAATAATTTACCTTAAGTAAACACCATTTGCTACTAATGATAGGGCAAAACAAACTTAAGGAGCATTTATGAACAGTAACGTCTCTCTCTTTCAGTACACATTTGCAAGCCGATCTCTGTTGTTTGCAGATAAATTAACTATGGCTCAAAAAATCATTAAAGCCATCTGCTTTAATGAGAAAAAGAACTGCTGTGATCATTTTATTGTACCAACAGAGGCTAGGGAGCATTTTACAATATTTTTTAGCATCATTTACCCTAAATTTGACATACCATCTAAAAAATGAGGAGTATTATCAGTTCTCATTGTGCCTATTTAGAAATACATTTACAGAGAAATCAGTTTATACAGGTAACTCAAGGTATGACTGGTCTCTAACAGATGGATGAAACTATTTTTCAACAATTAAAATCTGTAGTTACAACAAACTAAATGTTTATGGTTTCCAAAGTAAGCTTAATCTTCCACTGAAATGATAAGATCTAATAAGCATAAAAATATCATCAGTGTTTCACTTACAAATTAGTTCCTATCATCTATCCACTTAAATATAACCTATTTTTTTTCAGAAATACCTATCATTAATCAAAAGGTAACAAAAATTTTGGTTAAAAATATTGTTAGTTACTTTTAAGAGGCTACACACTCATGATGAATGCAGTTTCATTTAAGAAAAAGCAATTGTGATGTCTTCATAAACACTATTTATTCAAATACAGGATGACCCTGATTATCAGACACTCCCTCCTAATAATTAGATTCTAACATATGAAAAAATTACAAATTTGTTACAATTTTCCATGTGTAGAATCTAATTATTGGAGTTTTGTCTTGAATTTATCCCACTCCCACTACTACAGGAGGGAAAATAGTGGCCGGGGGGATCAGGTAGCCCCTTGCCATCTGTCTCCACAACTTCTGCAGTCTTCCTGCCGCATCCCCACACTTTCTTTCAGACCTTGTTCAGGCTCTGTTCCCTTCCCAAGCACAATATAAAAATGAGCTGCATGTGACAGTAAGAGGGGGAAATGAACAGAAAGGAGGGCAGAAACTGCAGAGAGAAACAGGAGGCTGTTGTGGTTATGGATCTGGCCCCAGCTCTGCTGCAAATTTCAGCACAGATACTCCCTAAATACAGTTTGAGCACCACTTTACCGCCATAAATTAATATACTCTGTGTGTGTGTGTGTGTGTGTGTGTGTGTGTGTGTGTGTGTGTGTGTGTGTAGTCTCATCTTGGAACACCTATATCATATGGGATCTTGTCCATGCTAAAGTTAAAGCTCAGATTTAAACTTACACTTTAAATATAATTACTATGACCCCAAGTTTCCTCAGAATTTCCTAAAATTTATCAATTCTTTAAGGCATATCTGGGGCAATTTTGGTAGACTACACAGGACTATAAAACTGCTCCACTGAATAGTACTGTGCTACAGTAAATTGTAGTAAATGCCTGTGAAATGCAACAGCTAGTTCACAATGTAGTTCTGGTTTTAATGTTTTTTATAGAAGGGGCACAATTCCAGGATTAAGGGAAGCTTAAAGGAAAGTTGGCTAGTATTGCCAGTTTCTTGGGTCCATCTCTTCACTGTGTGGCTCAGGTAAGCTGATGCCATGTTCATTGCTATGTCTTAGTCTTGGAAAGTGCCACCTATTGGTGAAAGTGTTGTCATTTGTATTAGCAATTTTTTTTTTACTGCTTGCTCATCCTCCTATCCACTGACAGCCATTATCCATTGCTAATCCCCTTTTAACCTGATTTTCAACTTCCTGTGTCTCAAAAACAGGTATGAAATTTAACTGAGTCTCTCCCAACCATCTCCATAGATTTCATATATTTTTAGGGTTGGAAGGGACTTAGTAGGTCATCGAGTCCAACCCCCAGGCAGAAAGAGCACTGGGGTTATGTAACCCCAGCCAGGTGCTTGTCCAATCTCTTTTTGAACACCTCCAAGGTAGGGGAGAGCACCACCTCTCTTGGAAGCCCATTCCATATTTTGGCAACCCCCACCATAAAGAATTTCTTCCTGGTGTCTAACCTAAATCTACTCTCCTTCAGTTTGTGGCCATTATTTCTGGTAACCCCCAAGGAGTGCCCTGGTAAACAGAGTATCCCCTATTCCCTA
This sequence comes from Caiman crocodilus, assembly GCA_030014935.1. Lineage (NCBI taxonomy): Eukaryota > Metazoa > Chordata > Crocodylia > Alligatoridae > Caiman > Caiman crocodilus. The sequence goes on along the minus strand of JAGPOW010000261.1, from coordinate 213,092,939 downwards.
CTGCAGCCCCCCTCCCCCCGATGAGCTTGTAGACTGCCACAAAAATCACCTCTCAGCCTTCTCTTATGAAGACTGAAGAGATTCAGGTCCTTCAGTCAGTCTTCAAAGGATTTTACTTGCAGGCCCTCAACCATATGAGTAGCCTTCCTCCAAACACTCTCAAGGTTATCCACATCTCTCTTGAAGTCCAAAACTCCTTTAAAGTTCTTATCAGTCATACCAGCCTTAATCCAAGAAAGTTGTTTTCCCTGTACTCAGGTAGAATCCATCTCTCAGGGAGTTCTCTTGACATGAAGTGCATGCTATTGGTTAAACATCTCAGTATTTCTCAAAACGTTCCTCATATCACTAATCCTTTAGCCACTTCTTGATCATTATTACCTTGCCATCATTGCACCTTCCTTTTCTTAGGACTAGAAAATATTCACTGAAAATCATTTTAGTCCCTACTGCTTTAAACATCCTCCTCATCCTGATGTAGAGGAGGGACAGAAAACAATGTCTTAATCAGGTACAAAATTTAATATAGATATATATAATGAACCAAAATGAGTATTTACAGGTTATAAATACATATAACTATAACTATGTACACACCCAAATACAAATGGTAAACATAATGCTCCCAAGCAATATAAACAGATAAATACAACAATAAACGGCACTCTAACATACAAGGCATACAGTTAACAGTTAGTAAACCCTCCAAAATACACAGTGTATATCAAACAATCAATAACACTCCAAAATATAAGGTGCAAGAGTTTTCTAATGGCTCCCATTCTCTAGGGGATCTCTTCCTCCTGGTCCTTTATTGAGGCTACCATCCCCAAGTGTCACTCCCTGCTGGAAGACCCAGTTCTGGAAGTGTCACTCCCTGCTGGAAGACCCACATGTCCCTAGGAGCCAGGTGAGGCTGTGTTCATGAGCTCCCTGGCCTGAATTACGCTTCTTCAAGGGAGAGCTCAGTTACAGGCCTCAGGAGGGCAGCATGACTTGCTCACACGTCCCAATGGCTCAATTTTTCTCAGGAGGAGTTGCAGGTCTGTGCTACCTCATGCATACCCAGGGCCATGCTACTCTGAATGCTGCTCCTCATGCTCAGGAACCACTCTACTCCTGGGGCCCTTGCGGACCCACTGAGGGAAATGGGTAGACCCTTCTTGTCCTGGGCCTTACAGGCCACAATGACTCACTATGCAGTAGTGCTGACTCCCAAGCCTGGCCTTGTGCCAGGGCTGGAGATCTGAGCCACCTCCCTCCAGCTCCCAAAGTCCCAGTCTCTCACAGTCCCTCCATGCAGTGATGCCTGCACCGTATCCTGGCCTTGTGCCAGAGTTGGACACCCAAGCCACCTTGCTGCAGCTCCCAAGTTCCCAGTCCCTCGAAGACCCTCCATGCAGTGACACCTGTACTGCAGCCTGGCTTTGTGGCAGGGTTGGAGACCTGAGTCACCTTGCTGCAGCTCCCATGGTCCAGTCCCTCGCAGACCCTCTGTGCAACAACACCTGCACCACCTACCACTTCTATCCAGTGGCAGTATCTTTTGGGCTCCTTTGGGATACACCCACTAGGCAGCTCTCCCACCTCTTCTTAGCCCCAGGACCCCTTCCCTCTTCTTTGTCCCTCACGAACTGCTCCATGTGCTCAGCACACAGCTGCTTATATCTCCTTCTGGGGCTCCACTCCCAGATTGAAAATGAACCAATTAGGGGGGCTGCAACTGCAGTTCCTAATTAAGTCCACTCCTGCCCCCACCATTTGAGTAGAGGGGGAGCAGACTCCCCTCCTTGCTCTTCCCCTATCTCTGTTTGGTGGGTTTTGCTCCACCAATCACATTGTGGTCTTCTAAGTCCGGAGAACTGAGCAAAGCCTGGCAAGCCTATGACACTGACATAATCTGTTTTGATCCCTTCCAACACGACCATAAATCTAAACCTAAAAAGTGATCAGTGGATTCTTCACCACTTTCTTTAGGACTCTTTCCATCCACAGCTCTATCTTGTTCCTCACAAGATGGCTCATCCTTCTTTTCTCAAGACTTGGTCTGGTGACAAGCCTGTAGATTCTTCTTAACAAGTCTTCTCCTGTCACATAGACTCCTTCTTGGGGTTTGTGTAAAGTTCAAAGCCTCTTCCCTTTTTTCTTCCATCTGTCTACAGATTACACTGCCTTCTATTCCCTCTCACAGTCTCCTGTATACAATTCTTGTTCTTCCTCGGACTCTAGTCATTCCCATAATCCTTTATTTTATCTTGTTGGTATATCTATTCTGCCATGCAACCCCATCTTTTCTCTCTTCTTGCCTCTCCTCCACATTCTCTAATCCAGTAAAACAGTTTCCCAGAATTATTTCTTTTTTGCTAGCCAGTCTCTTCCTCTGACTTGTTTTTATGATCAGATACTTTCCCTGGTCACCATCCTTATCTCTGGGTCTAAACTAGGCCTCCTTGTTCAGCAAATGTCTGCAAATTTTAAGCTATATATAGAGCTGCCTTTTTCCTGTTCTCCATCATGTTCTTAGATTTGAACTATGTCATCATCTACAGCAGCACCTCTAGTTGTTAGAACTTCTCTTCCCTTAGCACTGTCCAGCAAAGTCTTAGGCATAGCCTCTGTCAGGTACCGTCTCAAGGAAGGATCTACATTGTGCATCTTATGCATCCAGTTATCTTTATCACTGCCATTCTTGAGTCTTCTGCACCAGCCACCAAGTCTCTTACTTGTTCTTACCTTTAAAGAAAAAACAAAACCTCCAAATTCCTCTCACAAACATCCATTTACTTCTCTGTGTTGACTGGATCCTTTGGTGACTGAGTACCGGAAACTGATAAGAAAACTGAATATTAAACATAAAAGTTTATATTTATCCAAAACACTTTATTCAATAAAAGTTCTGTCCTGCCACACGTAAAAGATGCAAATCCATTGGCTCTTAAAGTTGTTGCTAAATAGTAAACCAGAGAAAACCAAGTTTTAAGACTATTTGCTGAAATATAATAATATTGCAGATAACCACTCCCACCACACATATAATCTGCATTGGGTAGATTTGATACTGGGGCACAAAAAGAGAAGAATGACTTGCCCATCACTATAAATCAATTAGTAAAAATTATAAATAAATTCAGGTAAGTTCTATAGTTTTAGTCAGTGGAACACGTAATTTTTGCAAACTGCCTTAGGTTCAAATGAAAAATGTTTTATAGTGCTTTTAAAATGTATGGTCTTCTTATAAACATAAAATGAAAGACACATTTGTAAATCCTCATGCAAGAATTTGAAAACATATCTTCTAGAACTCAACTGTTCTGTCAACTATAAAAACACATCTTGCGTCATCCATAGTATCACATGGGAGTTAAATTGACAAAGAATATAGTAAATCAAGCATATGCACTCATGTTTCTGGGGTAAGAACTGAGCCCTTGGGCTCTTTCATTCTAATCTTTTCTCAGATGGTTGACCTGCAATTGGCATCATTCTGCTTTCCTGTCAGAGGGAAAATATCTGCTGACAGACCCACTCTAAGACAATGTTTCTTGCAAAGTTTTGCAACCACAGTTCAAGCCATATCTTTAAATGTGTAGGACAAGAAAGGGATCACTAGAGACTTATTTTATTCTGTAGCAGATCACATAACATGTTTGATGACTGTAACAGAAAATATCACAACTTGTGACAGATGTAGTATATTTTATTAGACAAACTTGATATTTGCAAAAAAATCTTTACTTGCTAGCTTTCAGGCATACTAACCCTTCTTCAGGCATAGAAGAATGCAAAGATTGTACAATTTCTCCTCAGTGGAAATGAAAAATAGAGATTTTTTTTGCAACTATTTAGTTGGTCTAATAAAAGATATCTCTATCATGAGTTCCAATTCCTTTTGCTTATAGATCAATACAGCTACAACCTGTATCCCTGTAACAGAAAATATTATATTTATCTGAATAATGCTACTGGTAGCCTTTGGACTCTATGCTGTGTAATCTACCAGCTACAATGTTTTCTCCACTATGTTTACTACATACTAGATGGCATCTACACATGCATTTAATGCAGCTGAATAAACTCCAACACAGTTCAGCCCAGAATTTTTTGCTCCCAGATACCATGTTTGCACATGCACCTGGAACTGCAGCATACTGAGCTGAGGGAGAGCAGCCCCAGCTGCCAGGGGATTCCTGAGGTTAGCCTGCCAGCCTGGGGCTACTCCTGCCCAGCTCAATGTGCTTCAGAGGGGCTAACTGGGGCACACGTTTTCTTCATCAGGCAGCCCCTACACTAAAGCACCATCATGCCCAGGCCATCCCCAGCAGCATCTATATGTACACTGTGGCAAAGAAAATAATTCTGCCATAGGATAGTACTTGTGTCGGGCAGTACTATCCTACAGAAGAGTTGAGTAGTTTATGATAATAGTACCACTATTAGTTTATCATAATGAACAGTGATGTTTTACTGTGTAGCTAAGTAGTCAGCTCTGCTGTAAATGTCTTAAGTAGACTCATCTGCAGTGCTGCAAACCACATGTGCCGCACATGCAAGCATTCACCATGCTGCTATTTTGCAGTGAGGTGGGCTTTTTGACATGAGAAGATCCCAGTGTAAAAGGAATCCATGCCTGAAAAAAGTGGGGTGGTGCACATGGTGGCAACATGCATCACCCAAAATTGCAGCTACACTCCAGCTATGGGCCAGGCTCTAAGAATCAGCTTCCCACTGCTGAAGCCCCAGGAAGTCCCCAGGACTCCAGATAAAGCTGCAAGGTTGAGCCCAGGTGCTAACTGGCTAACTATGTGCCACTGGTATTTGTCCCCATGGAAATGAACATGAATGCTCATCTGGATATGCCCGTAAGCACTATCTGCATACCAAAATTCATGTCTAATCCCTCAGCACAGTTGTTAAAAGTCAAATGTTATAGAAAGTAAAAAAGTAATATCAAGACAAATTATTCATGTTGATATTTTTTATATTACTATATGTTTGGACTGATCGTTTATGATTTTTTATTTTAGCACAGCCAGTTATGGCTAAAATAGTCACATGTGCATGTACTTCTTTAATGAAGGAATAGTCTCCTATGAGAAATGGAGGACGCATCATTCTTTCAGACTTTTAAATATTGTGCTTTCAAAAACAGCAAAAATTATACTGTAGAAAATGATCATGCAGTGAGACACAGTTGGAATAGATGTCTGAAAAAGTACTTTTCCAATGCTGATTATATGATTATATATACTTTTTTTGACTGCACTTCCATACTGTTTGACTGACAAGAATGTACTTGTTTCCAAAGATCTTAATCTCACTGTTAAACTCTGGTTTTATAATAGCTAGGTAAATTACATTGGACTACAGTTCCCCTAATCCCCCAATATAAACAGTAGGCACATCTACACAAGACAGTACTTCTCAGTGGTTACTGCACATTTATTTAGTACTCATATAAGCAAGTACTAAATAAATGCATAGTAACTGGAGTTACTGTGCAGTAGCATCAGTAAATGCCTTTTATGTGATGCAACTGTGCAGTATCCTTGACTGGATCCCTTGATGGCTGGGTACTTGGTGGTTGAGCACAGTAGCATCTCAGCACAATTTTTGCCATGTGACTCTACTGCACAGTATCAGGCTACTAAGCAGTCAGTGTCTGGTGTAGAAGTGCCCACTGAGAAGGAAATGGAGAATCAGAAAAATTCAGCTTTTCAGAAAGAGGCCTCTATGAAACCTGTGATGATATCAGCTCTTTTGGAAATCAAGAGCTCTACAGAAAGCCTGAGTTTTACACCTATCAATCCATTAGGGTGGTATCAATTCTAGGGTCCTCTTCCTCTCTTGCCAGCTGCCAACCCTTGAACACTCTCTCAGGTTGACTTTACCATGTAAGGGTTGGTAATATGTCTTTCCATGTTGCAGAATGCTCACAAGCTTTGTAAAGAAAAGTGAATTTACTTCCCACCATTTCCACTCCTCAAGCAATCCTTTCCTTAGGAAGAAAAGCTGCTGCAGGGAGTTGGAAAAACTAGGCAATAATGGCAGTAGTGCCATTGTTTTAAAGCCCACATAGCCAAGGTTTTTTTGTTTCTTTTGTTCAGCATGTGGAGTCAATGTTTTGTGCCTTTTGGATTCTTTAATTTTTCTTCATTAGCTAAACAGTTAATGCAGCTTCTAACTCATTGATCCGTACAGCACAATGTTCAGTTTTCTTCTCCAAACTTATGCCCAAAGTAGTGTAGAATTTTAAGAAGCACTCCCAGCACCAGCTGATTTATAGAGTGGTTGATCTGCCTGCCTGTCTGTCTGTCTGGCTATCTGGCTCTCTGTTTCTCTCATAGTATTGTCCTCTACTTTTCTCTAAATAGTCTGTGCTTTTCATTTGTGGGCAGTGATTTGAGTGTGATATGTCTAGAAATATTTGTCTGAATTAAAAAAATGTACTCTGTTCCTCTTTTTTACCAGCCTGACTCCTTCCTAAATGTCCTTTAGCAACGTATAACCAAATGATTGCATGGTGCCTCATTTTTTGGTCAGGCTGAGTTTCAAATTCTGAAGCGTGATCTAGTGTTTCCATCTCCTACTCAATTTTTTCAGTCATTGTTTCCATGAGAAGGATTTATGACTATTGTGAATGGAGAATAAATGTTTATGCTGCTGCTGTCATGGGTTTAGGAAACCATGAACATTTAGCAGGGATATCATAAAAGAGAGCAATATAATTTTTATGAGTTTATGTGGTTGTGTGAGAAATGATAATGATTAGGAATGGTGAGAAAAAATGTCCTCATTCATATGAATTCCAATTGGAAAGTGAATTTCAGTTCAGATATATTTGTGACTTTTTTGTTTACTTTCCATGAACATTTGAACAACGTTATTCATTTGAATGCTTTGTGAAAAAGTTTCAAAGCTAAAATACACCCAAAGGTAGTGTTTAATTGTGCTATTAAACCATAAGATCAATTAAAAACAATGTAATTCTACAGCTATTACTATTTCCTTGATTTTCAGTGGATTGAGTGTTTAGAAACAAAGGAATACATTAGCATTTTAGAAAGGTCCAACAGACTTTAGTAGAGTTTCTTGAACCATACAATAGAATTCAATAAAAAAATTATCCTGTTATTGAATTGTAAGGGTTTGTTTTAATAATTATGAGTAGGATTTCTTTTGCTATAATACAATGCTAATACATTATAGTAAGATCTATATAGCTGTAATAGTTAAATGCTATGGTGCTTTTATTGTCTTTTCAAGTGATAGAACTGTAAAATTCTAGAACAAAAATACTTATCAGTAAATTATAACTAAAATAGTTGTTATAATTAACCTATTTCTAGGATACTGATTTGAGGTAAACTTTATCCATATAAATGTCTCTGTGTTTCAGCTGACTAAATTCCCACATGATTGACTTCAGTGGAGTTTTATGAGTATTAAAGATGAAAGAATTTGACCTTATAATTTAGAAACGATACCTTCTGGGTAATTTTGTTAAAGGTCTTTTTATATACTGTGAATGGATGCTTATTGCAGGTGGAGAACATGATCATTTAGAATTTTTAATAACAGACATGTCTTGCTTGTGGGGCTTTGTAAGATGACAGCAAGAATAAAAACTATTAAAATCTCTTGGCTAACACATACATACACACAAAAATCAATCCTTCTCCACAAGGAGGTGCCCTGAAGCACAATCAGTACAAACTGGTTCAACAGTACCTTATGATGCTTATCAACTGATCTAAATCTTTGTGTTCAGTAAAACTCACAAAGGGTTGTTGTCTTTCATCTTTGCTAGCTTGTACCAAATGAAGATATGTTATTAAAAGTGTCACAGGGGCAAACTCTCCCATCACTTATCCCTATGCAGACCCTTTTAGTTCCATGAACATATATACATCTTAACTAATATTCTACACATATAGTTAAAGAAGATGGATTTTTTACTTCCTTGAGATTTTGTTTCTTCAGTCTCTTATGACAATATGCTATAGTCATATAGTTTTAAAAAGATATTCCTGTACTACATTTTAATTTCAGTGTAATGAGGAACCTGATGATCAACATAATGAATTCCAGCAGGAGTTTTCACCTCCTTCTGTATTGTTAATCACTAGTATTAGCTCTACTTACCAGTTGACTGTAATATCCACACTTATGCAAGAGTCTGGGCTATTTAAATCACGCTTGTAACTAGTAATGTTACCTTCTCTCTATCTTAAGGTTTTCTATAGTGCCCACTATCACAGTCATGTGCTGTGCACACAGTTCTGGGTCTGAAGTTCCTTTTTATTATGTCTTCAATAAATCAGCAATTACTTCTATTTTACTTCCATTCTAAGAACAGAACAAGTGAATCAATCTGGTTCTTAGCTCTTCTTTTCTGGTTTAATAAAGTGCAAACAGTCTGCATAAAGATCACTAGGATACAAAACACTGTATTAACATAAATGCTCATGTGTGGAAGACACTGGTAATAAGAAAGAGAGACTAAGCAAAATGCTCCTGTAGCCCAGGGCATAATATACCTACAAATACATTTAATACAAAAAGACATTTGATAGGGTGGTTAAGTGAAAAATTAAACAGTATTCACTTGCCTTTGTGCTCCATTTCTTTATGCAATAAGACACCAAACACCATGACTGAAACAGAATCCCATAAATTCTTGTCCAAACAAGCACAGGCAAATCAAAATCCTTTTCATGGAAATTAACCTTCTATAAGGAAAAAAGAAAACCCCAATCAAATATGCAGCTGCACGATATTGTAGGCTAGTGCATTCACTTTTCAGACTGAGGAGAGCAGATTTTAAGTTAAGGTCTGAGGTTCAAAGACAAACAAATATTGAGGTCATGTCCTAGTTCCTATTTGTTCACACATACAAAACATTCTCTACATTTGATAGTTAATGTTCAAGAGAGGCATGCAGTTCATGAATATGGGTAAGGCTGACACAAACAAAGTGTAAAGCAAAGGACCACACCAAATTCTTTTCCTTTGCAAGTAAAAGGAACAGAAATTGAGAAGATCCAGATTGGTGAGACACACAAAGAAGAAAAGCTACATCGGCAGTATAATACAGCCGTTCTTTAGCTTAAAAGATGAGTGTTTGAAAGAAGGGTTTTAATCCACTTATGGGGAGAATGTAGTAGAATTAACAGGCAAGCATGAAACCTACATAATTTCACTTGATCAGGCAGTGATAGTATTAACTTGGAGAGAAATAGTCTGAAGTTAGGCAGAAGGCAGGGTAGACTAATCTTATAGACTACCCAAATCATAGGGCATGTCTACACATTGCCCTACAGTGATGTAGCTACGGTGATGTAGCAATCACATGTATCTACATATGATCGCCGGCAACATTGCCTTAGCAGTGCACTCCTCAGGGATAGTGCGCAGTATGGCACCATAGTGGCAAAACCTACCCACATACACTATGTGCATGGTGCAGTAACAGCTTGTACTGCACCATGTTTTACTACTTCCAAAAGGAAGTACTAAAGCACAGAGCTATGGCAACACCACCATACGGCACCATGTAGATATGCCCAAAGAGTAATAGCATAAGCTTTCATAAGAAAAGTGCATACTTCATTCTTCCTTCTCTTTCAGGCTGTGAAACTACTTTTAAGAAAAAGCTATGTGGCCTGTGGCCAGCAAGTGAACCTCTGTCAACACAGCTCCAACAGAAACTACGCTAGTAGATAACCAAGGTGAAGCTGGAGTCCAGTGCAAAAGTTCTAGTCAGCCTACACAGATATTCTCTGCTTACGTAGACCCCTGAATGACACATGGATGATACCAGAAGACCCATTGGGTCTTCCCTGAGGTGAAAATTACTTATTCAAGATAAAATAAAGAAGAGACACAGGTCTTCTGAGTCCTGGTCCGGTGCTATACATAGCAGACTGCATTGTCCACCTAAACCTGGAAGGAATCTAAACTGACTGAGAGCTCTGAGAGGACCATATCCCATTTCAGTCCAGATACATAGCATCCAAGATAGTCTTATATAGCCACATAGGAATATTGATATGATCCACTTTGCTATATAGTATTGTTTCTGCTCAAGTGTTTCATACTTATGGTCTAGGATTGAATAGTACATTTTGTATTATTTCAGAGCCTCAGCCCTCCCTTTTTAGTATAAGAAAACCTTTGAACAAATTTAATAGACTTTCTAGAAAGGAAAACATCAAACTGACGGTATCTACATGAAATTGTGATTGTGCAGTTGTTACTAAATGACTGCGCAGTAACCGGCATTCCTGCGCTGTAGCATCCCCGCACAGCTTCCTGGTGATGCTGACTGTGCAGCGGCTCATACTGTGCAATAGCTTGGTATTACTGCACAGTAGCATCACATCATGGTTCATGCTACACAATGCCACTGTGTAATGAGCTACTGCTCTATAGTAAGAAGCTACTGCGTGGTCAGTGTCTCATGTAGATGAAGCCACTGACACCAAATGGAACAGAAAAAAGAAAAGAATCCAGCCCAGCTGAAGGACATCAAAGAAAAATGAATGACTTCAGTCCTTCAATCTGAAAATAGGAGTCAGTAAATTTTATCTTCTGATTATCATAATGGATTACCTAGAGCAGCAGTTCTGAACCTTTTTCAGTCGACATACCCCTTGGTCTCAGGGGGAGATTTCGCATACCCCCTTTGAATGGGAAATTATTTTTTTTAGGCCCTTTGCCTTGTGTTAGACAATATATGAAATACATCTCACATACCCCCTGATAAGGCTTCACATAGCCCCTGGGGGCTCATGTACCCCTGGTTCACAACCGCTGATGTAGAGATATAGTGCCATATCAAGAAAATGGAGTAAAAGCTTTTTACTATTCAGAAAATCAAGGAGAAGGGAAATGTTTGGACAGTGGCTTAACAAGCACAATTGGTACCTGGGGCAAACCCTGTGGTTGAGCAGGGTGGAGGTTAGTTTCAAGACCAGGGGCAGGGGACGTACGATTTCTGAGAGTTGTGGACGGGATGTGGGGGAAGAGGAGAGCAAAGGTTGCAGAAGTCCTACCCATGTTGGAACAATCTAAACAGCCCCTGGCTGACCCGCTACTGTCACCACTGCATGCTCAGCCTGCCCCAACTGTTGCCCCAGCTGTTGCTCTTAAAGTAATAGCAACAGCCAGGCTCTGTTTTGGAGTTCCTGGCATGGGTATGCTGCCAGGGTGTGGAATCTGAGGGAATAGGGAGTGATTCTGGCTTGGTGCCCCTCCTAACTTGGTACCCATGGTGAGCATCCCATCTGCCCAGCACTAGTTATGCTCCCCTGTTTGGAATTCTATGAGAAAACAACCAAATGGAACCAAGAACTGATTCTCTCTTATCAATCATTACTTCTTTTGCATCTGTGCCAATCATTCTGATTCAGTAATACAAATGCATGAGATGTGGAACATGAGACAATCAATTCCATGTTTCTGTTAAAGGACTGGATGGCGCTTCCCGGGCCACTGAGTCCAGTCCACTGCGTTCTCTGGCAACCATTTATCTAGAGTCCTAAAAATCATCTTCAGTGACAGAATTATGAAGCATGTAAAGAGAGCAAAACCAAAAAATCCCTACAACATGCCACTGGTACAAAGCAGGGGAAACAAGGGAAACCCCAGTGGGGAACCGGGGGACCAGGGAACCAGGGGTGGGAATTACTTCCTGATTCCAAATCATAACACAAAGAAGACTTTCCAGCCAGGCACCTGTGAGGTTCCTAAGACCCAAAAGAAACACCAACACATCCCATTTAAAACTCCCAACTCTATCTATGGTCAATATTCAACACTTCAAAATAAATGGAAGGACTACCTTATAGAAATGAATAAAGCACTTAGAAGGCAAAATATTCCTTCCTGGTCTCTACAGGTGCCCAGTTGAAATACTAATTGATGGGATAACCAGACATGGCATGGAAATAAAGTTACTTTCCTACCTTCACATGGGCATTTTCAAAGAGTAACAGTGAATATAAATCATTATACTCACAAATAGCATAAAGACAAACAATAAATGAACATGGCATAGATTCAAATGAAGTTCCCATTGGATTCAGAGGGGGTGAGGGTTGGGTTTTTATTGGATGTTACACACACAGTAAAAATATTCATGTTACCAGTTTGAAATATAGACAGCCTTAAATAGAAATTAAAACAAAATCATATTGCCACCAACGAATAAACAGAAACTTCTGCCCACATTATGTTTGTTTTAACTCTGCCTTTCTTCATATTCCCATATTTGCACAGATTAATAGATTTTAAAGCCAGGAGGGACCATTAGATCATTTATCCTGACCTATATAACAAAGACAGGCAGACATAACTATGCTGTATAGCATGAGAGCCTGAGACAATGTTACATATATTAAAACTTGTGGGCACTCATTATCTCCTCTTGAACTAGTGATATTTGGACTAAACATACTTGCAAGTCTAAGATTCACTGTTACCTTTCCCAGCAATTACACTTAACCATACACTAATTCCTTTTTTCCCATAATGCTAATGGAAATATAATTTTCTTTGCCTGTAAAAACATCCAAAGATAGCTGAAACAATTCCTATCATTTTCACAGAAACATGTAGCAAATAAATGGATTGTTTCACTGCAGTAACAGGAAACTTTTTAATGATCTTCACTTTAGAGCCGGTTCTCTGACTTTTTCTAGTTACCATTGCCATATTAAAGAAGAAAGGGAAAAGTTTGATATTACTGTGAATACATTATGCTTTTTACTTTTACAGTAGTTAACCATCTGTCCTCTTCCAGGAAATCTGACTGTTGTTAGTTTATTTTAAGTCTACCTTAACCCACTTCCAGCTCTTCCATATCCACCATGCAAACATACTGGCTTTTGGTTCCCTTCTTAGGACAATCGTCTTTTATGCTGCCTCTAACTGCTTCTAAAATATCAGTCAGTTTTATTAGTAGATTTTATGGTGTAAGTTTAATAATATTTTACCCTTTCATCTATTTCTGTCAATGTTTCGAAAAACATCTTATTTAATATTTATCAAATTGTACCTTACTTTTTCATGAAATAGCTTCAAAATTAATATTATAACAGAAGCAATTTTGCTTTCATGTGACTGCATAACATATATTAAGCATATGTGCCCATGTACTATTTTGGTCTGATTATAAGGAGTTTACCCTGCCCCATGTCTAAAGGTTGAGCGTTAGAAAATACAGTTTTTCCCTACCATAAGTTGATAAGTACAGCTAAAGTCCTTGAACTGCTATTCCTCTTACAAAGTCCCACAGGAGAATCAAATAACCACAGAAAAAACCTCAATGGTATAAATGCACTAAAAATACTAAAATAAAAACTGCACTGAAAAAATTCTGGCTGGTATTTTTATTGCATGAACACATACTCAAAGTGCAAAATTCAAGAACATTTAATGAAGGCATTTTCATTGAGTTTTTTTAGCTCTGTCATTGTCATAAAGAAATGACATGCAGCTCACAAAAATGAGATAGGAAAATTCAGTTACTATGCTGTATGGAAAGAATGTCTTAACACACCATGATGATTCCAGTGATCAGTCCATACAGGTTTCACCTTCACTCTTGGATGGTGCAAGGTGATATTCAAGAGCCTAAGAGGGGAACCTACTCAACACTGTGTGACAATGCAGGACACACTGGGGGATCCTTAACTGATCTGGCTCTGGTCTGCTTCCATGGAATCATGTCCCAAAACTGGAGGATGATAAGTCTGAATGGTCTTATTCTTTTACATAAATAGGCAAGCTATTCAACTAAACTTCCTTTGCTTTTAAGCAAGTCTTGATAACGCCTTTTGTTTCTATTTACAGCCCTCCGCCTTACATACCTTTTAAATATGGAGTCATACCATTGTTTAACTGGTATTGAGCTTAGGCTGCATGTGTTTCTTCTTCCAACCTGAAGTAGGGCACTTGTGCCTGAAAGCTTGTCTAACATCTCTCCCAACTATATACATTGCTCTGTAAAAGATAGCACCAAAAAAACCCCTTGCTTCTCTGCCTTTGAGGGTCAGTGCCTTGCAGTCTCAGAACTGAGAGATCATTGGACAAGAGAGTTGGCTTCTATTTCTGGAGTGTTCTCAAGTAGCTGACATCAAACTGTTGGACTTTGATATACACAGAAAAGGTATTTAAGGTTATTTTTAAAGTTTTGTATGGCCCTGTGGTGTGATTTTCACCCTTAGTGCCTGTATCCCAGCTTATTTCCTTGAGACAAATGAGTTGGCACAGATAAAGGAGCCTTGCAAGTCTCATTTTGGAGACAGGACAAGGATCGCCCCAGAACAAGCACTGCAAAATTCAGCTGTAGGACTGCCTTCCAAAGACCATCAGGAGTATGTTTACACTTTAAGACACCTTCGTATCCTCCAGATCCTGCACTGCCCTGGTGCCGGTACTATGACTAAGAGTATGTCTACACTGTTCAGTCTTGCCACCAAGCGAATATGCTCTATCTACTGCCCCCACTCCAAGGAAGTAATGGGGTGAGACAGCATGGATGTCAGCATCCACCAAACTGTTACTCTTGAACATGCTGGAAATTCTGGTCTTGAATGCCCCACTGGGGCACCCTTGCTGTCTAATTTCTGGCATTGATATATGTAGAGTGCGAACTGGTGGGTGAGGCTTATTTTCCCAGCAGCAATACTGAACAGTCTGCTGCTGCAGTGGAAACATATCCTAGTCACAGTGAATGCAGACAAAAGTGAAGTGACAATTTTCGCCTGATCTGGCAAGTAGTGTACAGCTGTGACCAAACAAAACTGCTTGGCTGCAGACCACTTCAAAAATGGTCCTCATTGCATGAGAGTTCAGCTTAAGACATTTCAAAACATAGCATCTCCTGTAACTTCTGTCTGTCTGCCTGCTGGCCTGTCTCTGTTTTCACAATCAGAGGGAGGAAAGAGAGTGGAGGAAGTTTGGTCGGGGTGGGGGGGTTCAGCCCCTGCTGGAGGGTGGGGTGGGTGTATTGGAGTCCCCACAAGGTCCCTCCACCCCATTCTCCAGTGCTGGCTGGAAAACCCTAGAATAAACTCCCTCTTCTTCCTTTCCCCCCTCCCATTATGAAACTGGGCCAGGCTGGGAGAGAGGAGGGGCCATTTCTAGGGGAAACCGGCTGAAGGCTCCAGCCAACAGCTAGGCCCCCCCCCCATCCCTCCCACAATCAACAGTGAACTTCTCTTTGGTCTGGGGGATCACTGTAACTCAGAACATTTCCTGCAAAATGTTCTCAGTTATAGCAAGGAGCTGCACTTCTGTCTGCACCTAGTGTTGGCAGCTCAAGATCAGGATACAAAGGTATCTAAAAAACATCTTAGCCTGCCTTCCAACTGCCAATTCTGATCTCTGCATCACAGAATCAAAACCATAGTGGAAAGGACTACAGACCTAGAAATAAAAAAAGTAGTTCTATTGCCATTATTTAAACTGAAATGTTCTATAAATAGTTTAGCCTGCAGTGTATATGGCATATACAAGATATGTGCTGATGAAGGATTGTGTGATATAAAAGCCTTTTTACTCATTTGAAAAGAACTGTAAAGGTGCTTGTGTTTTCATAATAGACAAATGGAAATAACAAGTGGCCTAGGCCCTGGTGAGTAACACATCCACCTTATATTCATACCAAGAAAAATGTTATACTGCAGTGCACCATGATGTATTCTATATTTAATTATGGTGCAGCAGTAATTGCACCCTAATTAAGGTTGGGTTACAGAGCTCAGTTTCAACAGGAGCTTATTTTGTAAAATCTCATTAAAATGGCTAAAACCAAAACACAGAATATAGCTCCAGTTTTTCAAATGAGTTAGCAAGATCATTGCAAACCCAGTACTCAAATTTCTAAGGCTAAAGCATCCTTAATTTAGAAACTATATCGCCCTGTCTTGTCTAGTGACCATATTATTGTGAGTTATCCTATTTCTAACCACTGTAAAAACCACACTACTCTCTAATCGCCAGGGATAGAATGTAGTGTCACAGTAGATCCCACTTTCAGGTGTACATGGACCTCATCCACATGAGATCAGTGTCTTCAGAAAGATGGAGTTTTCTGGGGAAAGGCCAAGCATGTGCCTTATGAATCCTTGTGCTTGCATAGTATGACATAAAGCAGACCAATTGTGTTCCTCCAGCTCCTTCTTGCTGACCATGGCAAATAAGTGTCCAAACACTAGTCTTTTGCTTCAGCTTTTTAATTCTTCACCTTCTTTAATTTAAACCTTCACATTTTTTTTGTTCCATTTGAGAAGAAACCCAGCAGAAACAATCTGACATGTCTGGTCTAAGTATTAGCACTCAGATTCCCGCCCCTGAATAGACATCCTCACTATGCTGGGGACCTTATTAGGGTAGATTTTCAAACCTGCAAACTTCAAGACTTCTCATCTTCCTGTTGAAAGCTGAACACCTTGTTTGAAGTGTAGATATACTCTTTGTGTCACCATCATGAGCAACTGAACCAGATCCATATTTCCAGAAATCAGCAATTACCTGTTTGTTCTTATGCAAACAGGCAATAACCAGTCAAAACCAGCTATGTGAATGTAATGTGTATAAAAACAAAAGAAACTAAGGGGCAGTCTGCAGAGTTGTGCTGACTTAGTTTGGACTGCAATTCCCAGAAACCCCAAGGGGTTGGAGGGAAAGGGAAAAAAGAAGAGGAAGCTTGAGGCTGGAGTAAGGGGAAGAGAGAGTAGTGTGCAAAGAACCTGGTCAGCCCTATGCGGTACAGCTGCAGTCCTTGGTCAGCCAGGACTGTGGACTGAAGAGCTGGACTCAGACTTGGGGGCAGCTGCAGACTGATGTTTGAGCACTCTAGGGGATAAAGGCTTGGTTGGGGACACCTCTGGAGATGTGAGAGGGAAATTAAGATTCTGATCCTGTGTTACCATAGTACTGATGTTTCTTTTCCTTTTATCTGATCCCTGTGGCCTGTTAGCTTGTGACCCTAACTTCTATGATTTGCTGTATAAAAGTGGGAACTCCCCTTTGCTTCTTGTGCCAGTTTTTGGAGCTGCTAGGTTGGAACAATAGTCCTCAATGGCAGATAGATAAAGCAAGAATACTTCACATTATCTACAAAAATGGATGACAGCTGGAGTAGAACAGAAACTTCTGGTCATCTAGGTTTTCCTTGCCATCAGATCAAGATTTCCTTCCTCCAGTTTTATGTGGTTGTTCATGCACAATATCATCCCCACATTAAAAGAAGACATGTAGGTATCTTCCCTCAATAGGAAGCTATGATGGGGACAGATGGTAATGATTACCAGAAGTGTCCAGCCACAGACCTAGATGGAGGAGATGATTGGACGATCAGCAAGCCTACTTAGGTTCTGCTCTGCTTACCACATTTGGGGAGGAGGCTAAACAAGATACCCTAAACACAGTCTCTCTCATTTCACTTGACTCAGAAACCACATCCAGTGGAATCACTCTAGCTGCAGTCCAAATCAAGTAATTCAAAAATGCATATTTCAATCAACTCAGACCACTAGTAGGGAAAGGGCTGTGGGACCAAGGGCCAAAGGTGAAAGAAGTGCATGAAGAGCAGGCATTTCTTAAAGACATGATCCTCAAAGCACAAAGGAAGTCCATTTCTATGTGGAGGAAAAGTAACAAAAGGGCTGGAAAGCCCTCTTGGCTAAACAGTGATGTCAAGGTTCTCTTAAGAAAGAAGAAAGAGGTGTACAAACAATGAAAACTTGGGGCATGCCCCAAGGAAGACTACACAACAATGGCTTACACTTGTAGGAACGTGATTCGAAGGGCTAAGGCAGCAACCAAAATAAAATTAGTGATGAGAGTCAAGGACAACAAGAAGTCCTTCTTTAGGTATGTAGGGAACAGGAGGAAAACAAATAGGAGTGTGGGGCCACTGCTCAACAACTCAGGACAGCTGGTTACTGGCACTCAAGAGAAAACTGAACTCCTGACTTTGCTTCTGTCTTTCACCTGACCAAAGGCAAAATCATGTCAGAGTGAGTACAGAATGAGCAGGGTGGAATGACTGCCTTCCTACTATTACCATAGAACTGGTATGTGATCATTTGAAAAAAATTAGATATACAGTAAACTCTCTGGTAACCGGCACCTTACAAGCTGGCATGATCTGTTAACTGGCATGCTAGCTTGTAAGGAAAAGTAAAACCGGAAGTGCCCACCATGGCACTTCAGGTTTCTCTGGCCCCCCATGGCGCGCAGCAAAGTAGCCTGTGCTGCTGAGCCCCCACAACTCAGGGGCATAACAAGCTGTACAGGGCTGTGTGGGGCCCACCTTCTTGTCCCATGGGACCCGCAGGGCTCACAGGAGGGGCAGCAATGCTGTGGGAGGGGTGGAGGGATGCCCCAGATGCGGCGGGAGAAGTGGCAGCTGGGGCCGCTCAATTAACTGGTATATTTTGTTATCTGACATCCCCCATTAGTGGGGGGTGCCAGATAACAGAGCTTTTACTGTATATAAATCAGCAGGACTAGATGAACTTCATCCAAGGGTGTTGAATGAGCTGGCCTGAAGTCATTGTGGGATTGCTGGAGAACTTTTCCAAAACTCATGGGGAAGGAGAGTTCTCTGAGGACTGAAAGAGGGCCAATGCTGTGTCCATCTTCAAGAAAAGGAGGAGAAAGGACCTAGGTAACTATAGGCCAATCATCCTAATTTCTATCGCAGGGAAGATCCTGGAAAAATTCATTAAGGAGTTTATATGAGATAGGCTTGCAGAAGGTAGGCTTCTGAATGACAGTCAGCATGGGTTGATCATGGGCAGGTCTTGTCTTACCAACGTCAGGTAACTTGCCACCTGGCTAAGGGAGAGGAGGTTGTCATTGTATACTTTGATTTCCCAAAGGCCTTTGATCTAGCATCCCATGATGTTCTTGTGAGTAAATTGCAGATCTGTGGGCTCAACTGTGAGGCAGTTAGGTGGGTAGGGAGCTGGTTGTGGGGTAGACCCCAAAGAGTTCTAATGAACAAATCGGTGTCATCTTGGTTAGAAGTGGCCAGCGGTGCCCATCAGAGGTCAGTGCTTTTCAACAACTTTATCAATGATTTGGATGCGGGGGTGGAGAGCTCACTGGCCAAGTTTGCAGATGATACCATGGTCATGCTTGAAGATAGGTTGCAGATATAGGCAGATCTAGACAGGATAGCAAGTTGGGCAGATCAAAATCAAATGAAGTTCAACATTAAGAAAGGTAAAGTGATCCCCCTGTGGACAAAAAAACCCCTACACACCTACAGTCTTCGCAACACCAAACTGACCAGCACCACTAATGAAAGGGACCTGGGGGTAATAATAGACCACAGTATGAATGTGAGCCAGAAGTGTGATACCATAGCCAACAGGGCAAATAATACCCTAGCATGCATCAATTGATGCATCTCCAACAAAACTAGGGAAGTGATTCTTCCATTCTACTCGGCATTGGTGAGACTGCAGGTGAAGTACTGCATCCAGTACTGGGCACGGCACTTCAACAAGGATGTGTTAAAGCTTGGAGAAGGACCACCCATATGATCAGATACTTGCACACGAAGCCGTATAAGGAAAGGCTGAGGGATCCGGGACTTTTCATCCTGAGGAAGAGAAGACTGAGAGAAGACTTGATAGTGGCTTACCACTACAACAGAGGCATACATCAAGGGCTCGGTGAACAACTGGTCACCAGAGCACGCTTGGGGATAACCAGGAGTAATGGCCATAAACTCCTGGAAGACCATTTTAGACTCAACATTAGGAAAAACTTATTCACAGCCAGGGTGTCCACATAGTGGAATAAACTCTCTCCAGAGGTGGTGCAATCACCTACCCTGGAAATCTTCAAGAGGAGACTGGCCAGTTACCTTGCTGGGTTCACCCGACCCAAGTTGTCTTTCCTGCCTGGTACAGGGGGCTGGACCCAATGATCTTCCGAGGTCCCTCCCAGCCCCACAATCTATGAATCTATAATGAAGTTTGACATCAGGAGTGTCCATACCTTGATGACAAACCCCCAGCAGTAATTGACCAGAGCAGGGCATGTAAATGAGCTGAGCATGACATTGCTGCACTTAGCGAGTCTAGGAGAAGGGGAGCTCACAGAGCATGGTTGCTACACCATCTTTTGGAAGGGAAAAGATGAAAAAGGTAGATACCTCTATGGTGTTGAATTTGCTATCAAGACAAGATTGTTACTCAGATGCCAGAATGTCCAGTTGGCCTCAACAAACATATCGTGACTTTTTTGGCTTCAACTGACTGACACACAACATGCGACAATCATTGCCCTAACCCTTGATACAGGTGATAAAACAAAGGATTCTAGTTTAAACTCAACCAAGCCTGAGTTTTATGTTCTCAGAATCATCTTCCCCAAAGAAGATAATTCTTCATGGTAATTTCAGTGCTAGAGTGAGCAGGAACTCTGAGCTAAAGAAAGGAGCAGTTAAAACAGAAAGAGGTGGAAAACATTAAAAAAGAGTTTTCCTGTCATCCTTGTATTGAAGGATTGCAAATGATGATGGCTCCATGCTAGCTAGCCAATGAGCATATAACGTAAAGTACATGAATATTTCTGGGAGGAATCAAGAAGCTTTGTGCTGAGGACATGCAGGAATAGGGAGGCCTAGGTTGGTGTTCTTGCTTCTTAGTTTATTATTGGATACAACGGTTCAATGACAGGAGGGTGGTATGTGGTGGGGTGGGAAGGGTTGCAGGGTAAGTGACCAGAGCCAAAGGCAACTTCACAAAGCTTAGCTCTCATGTTTGCTTTTCCTCCTGGTTGGGCACCAAGCTAGCATCAACAAGCATCCCTATGCTGTCCATGGTCTGAGCCTTAGGATGCTTTACTAGGAAGGGGAAGGATATTATGTGGGGGAGGAGTGGAGATATCACCCTCTGGTTGAGTGGGGCCTAGCACCTGTGTCTTCCACATCCTGGGCAAGTGCTCTAACTATCAGGGTATTTGGAGAAAGTGGCCCCCACCATATAGTCATTTTGCATTCAATGATTCCCCTGTGTTGTTACCTCTCAGATCTGTGTTCTCGGGGAACCCTGGCACAGGACGCAAGCCTGCCTGACTCACAAAGAACTATTCTCCTCCCCACCTCTGCCTGAACAAGAACTGATTAAAGGAAGGACTTACAGAAGACAATGAAGATGCAGTGGGAGACGCACCTAAAGCCCTCCAGACAAGGGTGACAAGAGTGAAGCAACTCCTCTGGTCTCACTTGCATCCAAGATGGAACCAGATGACAACTCATTTCAATGAGAGATGGGACAGGAATGCACCTTCATTAGCATTCAGGATGGAGAGCAGAGATTCCAAAGCAAGGACTATACTGAATTCTGGGATCAGAAAAGCAGAGGCGCACTGCCTGATGGGGGATCCCTGCTCCAAATGCTAATCAACCAAGATCTACACACACAGAGCTCAGAATTTATCAGACCAATTCTAGTAATGACTCCTCTATTGGTATCCAAAACACTAAATTTTCCTGTCTGCATTGTGAGCTCCCCCAGAGTAATGCCACCTATAGTCAGCAGTGATCAGTTCCTATTTATCCAGCATATGAGCCATTGTTTACCCCTAAACAAACCTAGTGTTCTCCCTTGCACCATTGTTAGTTCTCTACAAAAACCCCTATCCAAGCTCAAGTTTCTGTCCTGGTGCTTGGGTCCAAAAGCTGCACCAGTTCCACTCCTTTTCTGCCTGGAATCTCTCCACTGGTCATGCTGAGTACTCTGCCTGTCTGTCAGATGCAACAACACCTGGGAACCTTGACTGGTTCAAGCTGAGTGGTGAGACCCCAATTCTCTCTCTCTCTCTGACTCCAGGAACCTGATTTTTATTCTCTTACTCCAGGCACAGCTTTCTAAACCTGACTTTTGCTAATCAAACTCAAGCTAGACTTACCCAAAACCCCAAATTGAAACTATGTAATATTGTAACTGTTTAGTTGTCTCTCTCGTATGGCTATTATTACTAGTATCATCGTAAGTTCATATACCTGGCATTATATAACTTGTATGGTCAAGCTGGTTGCTATACTTTTTCTATGAACTTCACCTACTCTTTCTTCCCCTTGACCTCCCCATTTGTTCTGCAGCAACACTTCTTTTATCTACGCCAAAGATTCCTGTAATGCCCAAAACCATACTGGGGATCTGCTTACCAAAGGGATTACTACTAGGACAGTTAGGGCAAAAGATTGGGACGTGCTGAGTTTGAGACACAGAAGGGGATCATCTTGTACAGGCTGATTGGCTCAGTTTGGCTCAGACGTGCCCTTATGAACTGAATGCTGGCCCATGAGGGTGCCAACTGGACACCCAGCTGGACACAGAGGTATTCTGTTTACCTGTGTGCTTGTGTCTGACTGCATTTTGTTGTTACCTTAATGAACTGATTCCTGGCATGTGAGGGTGTCAGCCTGTCCAGGCTGATCAGCCTGGCCAGGTCAGGCGTGTCACATTAATCTGTGTGTGTGTGTGTGTGTGTGTGTGTGTGTGTGTGTGTGTGTATTTGACCAATTTGGTGTCTGGAGAAATCCAGCACCATTGAAACTGAGTTCTGCAAGGTAGCTCCATTCGTAGTAAGGACTTGCAGAAGGGAGAGATACAGCTCCGTATAGAAACACAAGCAGCACATTTACAGAGACCTCCAAAAATGTACCCCTAATAAATGAGAACACCCGAAGTGACAGGTAAATCTAGTAATAGTGTGTTAATGCATTTGGGAACTTGCAGGGAATTTGTGCACCCTCCCATAAGCCCTGGGGTTAAAAAGAAGTGAAAATATAAAGCCCTCATGCTCAGGAAAAAAAAAAAGTTTAGGAGCATGGGGATGACGTTCAGTGATTTAGTGCTTTATGTGGCTTAAGTTGTGTTTAACAGGATTTGGGTTTTATTTGTGGAGTCCTTATTTCACCCTTCAGTGACTGGCAAAATGGTGGTCATCATGCTTACATGTCCCACACAGCCTTGACTGGAAGTTGAAAGGTAAGCTACATACTGGCTGGGATGGGATATGGTGCAGATGAAAAAAGAGTATATGACACTGACTTGCTGGAATAATGCCAGATTTTAATGTAGAATCATAAAAGTAACCTCAGGAGTGTTAAACCAGAATACCTTCCAAAACACAGAGATCATGTTGGATATGCTGAACTATTGCTATAAAAAGTATGAGTTTACTGAAGCTGAGTACTTGAAGCATGAGTTTGATAATGTTTGGGTACATATGTTTCATGATTTCTGCTGGAGATGGGAGTTAAACTTAAGGAATGTTTGGCGCATGTAAAATAAAGTTGTAGAAGGGAAAGGAATACGTCTCACCTCCTTATCCTCTCATTTTTCTCTCTAAGCTTTAGACTTTTGCCACAACCTAACTATCACTAAACAGTGTCTTTGGTAAATATATGAAACAACTACCACACACAGAGAATACATCCTGGTGCAATGTTATAAAAGGTATTAGTGGCTACAGTCCAGGATAGATATATTACTCATGAGTGACAGAGACACTTGATTTTTCTTCATGGTTTGTTGTTCTTGTTTTTTTTTTCTTCAAGTCATGCAGTTTTCTGTGAAAACAAACACATCAATGTTTCTTTTTTCTCCTTGAAATAAAAAAAATGTCAGCAGCTTAGCAATCACGTGCACATCTACAATAGACCCTTGTAATGAATGTGTTTTATAGACAGGGGAAACAAATCAGCAAGGAAATAGATTCTAACTTCAAGTTGTGGAAGGATTAATTGAAGAAAAAAAAACAGTCCAGATGTATCATAGAATCATTCTTCTCCCACCAACTGAAAGAAAAACTCCGAAGCCCATGCATGTGTAGTGCCTGATTTTAATTTGTGCTTGCATTTTAAAATCAATCCATTTGTTCTGTTTTTCACTTTTATAGTTTTCCCTGGCTGCCAAACTGTATCCAGAATATCTAGAGAAGATTTATTTTCATTTCTCCCCAGCATTAGCATCCTGGCCTAAGAACACCAGGTTTTGAGGTTTTGACATTACTAGACTGTAATGCAGTAATGAGGTTTGAGGTTTTGACTTTACTACTCTTTTACTTACTGAAAGGTAGATCATGATCTTAGAATCTACCCAGATTCTTACAGCAAAAATGCTTCAGGAAAAGATCATAGAAGGATGCTCTGCTGTTACCTACCTATTGTTTGAAGCAGGCAAGAAGATCTAGGTTCATGAAGGAATTGGGCACTGCAAAACTGAAAGGTGCAGTCCCCAACTTTAAGGCTTCTTGTTGCCTAGTGGAATCCACAGCCCAAAGGTTGATACTTAGGCTACAGTTAGATGCCTTCAGAAACTTTCATTCAGAATGACTAGCATGGTGAGATGGGAGTTGTTTGGGCTAAGCAGTAGTAAATGCCAGAGAAGGTTATTTTCAAAAGTCAAAGATGAGTCAATCCATTCAAAATATGGCTTACAAGGTAGTCTAGAGCAAGGGTATGCACATTGTTAAAACTGTTGTCAAGTGCATGGATTACTTAAATTCCTTGAGCCAGAGAGAGAGAAAGCATAATTCTAGCTAGTGAATTAGGACACTCATCTCAGGAGAGAGACTTGCATTCCAGATCCTTCTTAAAAATAATTTTATATAAAATGATGATGTCTTCATTGAAGCGAGCAGTCAAACTAATGTCATCCATCCTGAAATGTAAGTCCTCTAATTCACCAGGCTAAAGCAATGGTATACAACCTTTTCCAAGCGTGTGCTGAAATGACCTGCCTCAACTCTGGGGAAGTGGGCAGGCAGGTGCCGGGATCCACCTGCAGCTGGCACTTCTCCCAGCTTCAGTATGGGAAGAGTACCCACAGTCAGATCCCACAGCTGCCTAACTCCAACAAAGCCCATGTCCATTGGCTGGGTGAAACAGCTCCATGGGCCAGACCCAGACCATAAGACTAAACATTGCTGAGCACTGAGTTAGAGCACAGTCTCTTTCTTTCTTTGACCCAACACATATTTATTTATCCCACACAGTGGAACTGCTTCATCAGGAGATAATTAAAGTATTCATAACCCATATAGCCCAGAAAGTAGAACTCGGTCATGGAATATATATGTCCAAATCCTGTGAAGCTAGGTTCCCTGCATTTCAGATTAGTGTTCAAACCACTAAAACACTGGATGAAAGAATAAAATGATAGGGAACCAGTTCTGCCTCCTCAGGCCAAGAATGAACTGAAAGAACAGACGTGCTGTTTCAAAGATTCAAGATCCACCCTTGTCCTCTGTCTTCGCTGGTTGGCTGATCAACCTAAGTTGCTCCTTGCTCAGGGTGCTAGTTTTTGTAAATCCTATTCTTAGGCACCTAATTCTCCTTCCCATGTGTTACACAGAAAATAGACAACCCTAGACATTGTGAATTCTAGTAGGTGGGTAGGCACCTAAAAGTTAGGTACTGAAAAGCTTGGTGTCCTATTATGTCTCCATTTGAATCTAGGTCCCTAACCACTTAGCTTCTTACTTTCATACCACATTCAACATGGGGTAGGGAAGCAAACCTTGTCTTCAATTTGAGTACCAGAGAGAGAGCTGCTGCAGCCACCTGGCTGGACCAGAAATGAGTTATGAGGTTGGGGAGGGGCTGCCTAGCATTGGGGAGACTGTGTTGTGAGTGGGGGCATGCAGGGGAGACTGGTGCACAGCCCCAGAAGGGGGCAGGGGAGACTGCACAGCTACTGGGGAGCTGCTCCAGCTCTGGCTCCAGCCCCAACCTAGCTGAGGGGCCAGGGTTAGAGCTACTGCCACTTCTGCTTGCTGGGACCATGGCCAGGGCCATCATGTACTCCATGCCCCAGGTCAGAGATGGACTCAGAGCCACCATACTGGGTAAATGGTGGCAGGAGACAGATGGCTGGGGGTCAAGTAGCCAGGGGTGCAGCTCTGGACGGGCCAGGCACAGTGGGAACAACTGGTGGGAGACACGAGGAACTGGGTCAGGTGGCCAGGGAGAGGTGGCTAAGAACAGGATTCATAACAGTCATCCTGAGTGTCTGGCCCCTCCAGAGCCATCTCCCTCTTCCTTCCCCCACCTTGGCCACCTGCCCTCTTGCTGCTGCCATTGACTAAGTATGGTGGTTGAGACCATCCCTAGCCCAAGCCATAGATCACACAGTGGCAGTGGCACACACAATTTTTCACATATAGAATCTAATTATTGGGGATTTGTTTTAAATTGGAAATTGTCGCTGCCTTTATGCATGGCAGCTAATCCAGGCACCCAGCTGGCTTATTACAGCTCTGCTCAGAACTGGGAGGCAAATAAGTACAAGAGATAGACTCATTACTATGCTGGATGGCTTTAGATTGCAGGTGTTTTGATTCTACCACAGCTACTTCCCAGGCCAATTCTTCATCTTGGGATCCTCACTGTGGGATCCACTACTGAAAGCTTGTCATGGAGCAAAGGAGCCTGCTTGATTCCTGCAAAAATAAAGGTTCTTATTTAAATCTTGAATTATTTCTGAATATTACCCAAATTTAATTACTGAGGTACGCTTTATCTAATTTAGTCCCTCAAACCTTGTCATTCAGGACAGGGACAGATTGCAGTAGGGAGCAGAAGGGGCCCACTGGAGCATTTATATCTTCCCCCTTTGATTCCTGCTCCACCCAAAATTTAAAATCATCTTCCTGGCAGTGGCAGCAGGATTTTGAGTCAGGCAATGCTGAGAGTCAATAGACTTATAGACTTCATGACTCATTATAATCTACACAATTCATTCTAAAGTCATCGCTCAATGGGTGTTGACGACCCTCTCTTCTTTTGACTGGTCTTGATGTTCCACCAATCCAGGTGTGCAATCTGCTGTCTGTTAGATGCTCCTGGAAATGAAGCTCCTATTTCACAGCCCTGCAGATTGTTTTTAAGTCAACTAGTGAAGTTTTATTTGTTTTTGCTTCAATTTTAAACTGTTTAACACAGCCCCATCCCCCTACCACATTAGCAAAGTTTCTAGCTGATTTTTAACTGGAGTAAAACGTGTGTTGTCTTATACGTGATGATGCACCACTCCATCTGCACCCCTGCTTTCAAAATTCTAGGTCTGCCCATGGTTCAGGATATTCTTTCTGGCAGCTAAATAACTGCTGCAGAGTCCCATGATCAGAACAATGTGTCATCTTACAAAACCCAGGCTAGATCCTGGAAGATTGTAAATCCACTTGCCTTCATCGACCTCAGCAGATATAAGCTGTTTTACAGCAGCTCAGCATCTGGCCCATTGTCTCTTTTTTTTTTTTTATATGCTGTGACAATAAGCTCTCTGTATTTATAGCCCAGAACTCTTTGTGTATATTCCAAGATCTTGTTTGCTCTTTTAACAGCTACCAAACACTGTACAGATGGTTTTACTAAATTATCAACAATCACTCCAAAGTCAGTCTAATATTCCTGTCCTTGGGGCTAAACTTGATGGGCCAAATTCATCTCCTTGCAAAACTCCATTCAGCACAGTATATCTGGGCCCACTGACCACATAGTGCACTGCTGCTAATTACCTCCTCCCTCCTGCTCTTATCTCAGTTTACTGCCTATTTATCTTAGTCCCTTGCTTCCTTATCTAAAACACAGCAATCTTCTAGGTCTCCTAATGTCTTTCATGTTTTAACTCTGGTTGTTCTCATCTAATGTTATTATACCTTTCTGTATTTCACCATCTTTTGTGATTTTTGCTTCTGAGGAACTGCAGCTATCTCCATGTTTACTGGTTCCCTTTAGACCACGGTTATTTTCTGAGGGCCTAAATACTTGACAATAATCCTAAAACCTCTCCAGCACTTGTTTCCTTTCATTTTGCTTAAAGATTCTCTCCTCCAGTTGCTGCACTGACCACCCACCCAGCTGCTGCTTCCACCTTCCACTTACCATCTTGTCTTCTCTCAACACATCTTTTATGCTAGCAAATTCTGGATGCCTGATTTGTATAGGCCAGGTGGTTGCTACCTGATCACTCCATGTATGATTGAACAAGGCAAAGGAGTATATATTGTCATGTCCCACATTCTCTGTGCTTTTCTGCATAAATTTCCTGGTCCCAATCTACTGCCTTGCAGCTGGGAGTTGTGGCCCTCATATCAATGTGTGGCTTGGCTAAATAAATGCTGCAATCTCTGAAGAAAAGGAGCTCCCCTAAGACTGTGGACAGCTTTGGAGTAACTTAAATCAGAACACATGCAGTTTGAATGGCAACTAACTCAAATTGCCCCCCATATGTGGAGGAAGTGGGGAGTGGGAGGAGTGTTATCTGTTCCTGAGGGGTTCTTAGTTTATGCATCTGTAAGATCCCAGAATAAAAGGTGGAATCCACCTGCCTGTTCCTAACCCAGGAGAGCAACAGCTAGTGCTTTCCCTGACTGGACATATGCCATCTTGAATGCATGGATTTGACATAAAAATACCCCCTATATCAGAGCTCATTGCAATATGCTCAAAGCACTTGCATTCCAATGCTTGAGGTTCCATAAGTGCCACAGCACTGACAAATGAACATAGAACTCACTGAAAAGTCATGGGTGAATGAAGAACTGCCTTCAACAAGATTTTAATAGACCAGCCAAGCCATATCAGTCAGGAAAATAGAAAAATTAATGACAGAAATCACCTCCTTTCAGTACTTCTAGGACTTTATACTAAGTAAGACTTCTGGTGGTATAACACATACAGTAGATTGCTTATTAGGCACATTTACTACATCTAAACTGATTACCGCACAAGTTGATATTTGGGGCAGAGGTACAGAAAGAACATTTATTTACGTTGAAACAACGTATAGCCATTTGGATACAAACATAGAGCAGACTTTGAATTTTCTGTGGCTGTAGCTGTCCTGCCACATTGTTCCAACTCTGGGGAGGGCAGTTCAGATTCTAACTCACAAAAGGCAGGACATATGGAACAGACAGAGAAAATCAAACAGGTAGAGACCAAAGCTAACCATATCCAAAACTACCCCAGCACCATCCCTGTCTCCATGAACTTCACAGGTTGCCTTTCTTTTAGCAGCGGAAACACAGTAAGCTCTATACAGTCAACACCATCAACGGTGTGGGTCTATTTCCAAACGTCTCCGGACACTGTCTGCAGCAGCCTTAAGATATGCATTTGCATAATGATGTGATGGGTGTTTTTATGTATGTAATGTTTTTAGATATGTATGTATGTAGTGTTGGATATGATAGATGGACACAAGACAGGCAAGGTGGACACTCTCCACCTGGAACTCTTACACACCTTCTTTGGATGACACCAACATTGCCATCTGACTAGCTTTCTGGGAACATGCATTCAGGGTCTTCTCAGGAATTTTTTGGTATGGGGTGGTGCAGGGGATAAGGCATGTGGTTGACAGCCCAGAGGTTCCAAGTTTGAGGCCATAGTAGAAGTGCTTACAGCACAGCCATTTCAGATCCCAATGAATCTGCAAGTTCTAAATACCTTGTCACAGAAGAACAAGGACTCAAGAAGGAACAGGAATTTTCAGGCCTGTTATGAAACAAGTTGCTTCTATAGCAACAGATGGGGCACAGTACAGAAATGAAAAGTGCTAGGGTCATGGGGTAAGAGAAGATAATGCTTTTTAGCAACTTATATCACCCAGCAGTGGGAGCATTCAATAGTACTTAAGAGTGGAATTACTTTTAGTCATACCCATTTTTAAAGTGCTACAATAAATTGAGGCTTCATATCACCCTTTTGAGGTAGGAAAATTTGGGAAAGTACTTGGCATTTACAGTATGAGTAGTAGGCACAACTTTAAACACATGTGCTTACAGGGTATTTGTAGGCTAGGCAGTCAAAAACCAACCTAAACATACTCCATGGAAGTAAAGAGTACAGCCACTAGTAAGACTTGCTGCTTCTTCCTTGCAACAGTTCATCTTTTATTGAAAGCCAAACAAGCAGAAGATAGCTTTTAACAAGCTGTTCTTTCAGGATGGATATTAGCTGACTGCAGTCAGGTATTAAGGGGCTAAACAGTTGAATCTACTCCTCAGGGAATTTTTCCAGCCAGAGAAGAAACTTTGGAAAGCAGCAAGTAGGTGTCAGCAAGAGGACAACCTTGTGAAGCTATTTCTTGTGCTTCAACTTGTTCTTGCTGCCACAATATGCACTTATCTACTTAATACTTTAGACTAATATCTGTCCAATTCTCTCAATTCCTTATGCTACTCAAGTCAAAGTGCCAAGTCATTTTGTTTGGGCAAAGATCAGGTTCAACACAGCTGTGTGATAATAAAAATACACTCTCCATTAAGGGCAGGACTGCAGCTTGTCCTAGACCAGGGCTTGGCAGCCTAAGGCCCGCAGGTCTGATTCGGCCTGATCTGACAGGGGACAGATGGAATGGATGCTGCCCGTAGAGCCTGCAGCTCTGCTGCATCTGCACTGGCCCTTGCTGCAGAGGGGTTGGGAATCAGCAGAGGGGTAAGCACAGAGCTGGCTGTTCTGTGAGGTAGACTTATTGCCTGGGTGGGGGAGGGAGGTGACAGGGAGAGAAAGTCACAGAGGACTTCACCAGCAATTGGTGCCAATCTCGTCCTGGATGTTTAGGAATAAGTAATGTTTCCTTCCTCTTGTGAGTAGGCATAGATGATCAGGGAATATGCCGGGACTTTACTGGATTCCCCCACCCCCCGCACATACCTGCATAGCTCAGCTGAAGAAGCAGGTACAATTATCTACTGACACAGAAGAAGGCTTCTTCCTCTCTGGAATAAATAGAGAACGAGGGAAAATATAATACAGTCATAACTGTCTCCCTGATCTTCTCCTGAGCCACACTACTACTCTACCATTGCTCTGGGTTGATAATGAACTCTAAACCTTATAAAATGTCTACTAAACAGAGGCAGAGATCCTGGGTCTCCACTGTCTTCCCCTCCATGCATCCACTTAAGTTTGTATGAAATAGGTGAAAAAAACCCTGCCATTCAGATTCAGTGTAGTTTATACCAGTTGGGTTTGGTTTTTTTTGTTGTTTTTTTTTTTTAAGAGTTACAGGTGCTATCACCAAGATGCAGACATAACTAGCATGTTCTCTTATTTCCATGTTCTCTCTCTCTCAACTAGACTTACTTTGGCAGCCTTAATACTGGTCAGACCTCATGAGTATATTTGTGTATACACATGTATTTGCATGCACACTAATAGCCTATTCACTTGCTTTAACCTATTAGAAGCAACCATTAGCCACTGCAAGCAGTGGTAACCACTGCAAGCAGAATCTTCAATTCCTTTCTTCCAAAAGGAGAACCTTAGCAAAAGGAGAACCTTAGACCAAGTTGGAATAAGCATTTCTCCAATTAAAATGATTAGGAATCCAGTACACAACATTCTCGCAGAAATCAGCTGCCAGGTTTATTATTCTACCTGAAAAAACAAACAAACAAAAAACAACAAAAAAGTGAAATAAAAACAGAATTTTAAATAATCCTTTTAGGTACACTTTCAAAAGGGTTAATCAGTTCAATGAAAGAACTTTTTTCTGTCTTTTGCTGAGAGAGAATGTAATGTTGGGCTGATTGCTTGTTTTGTTCAGTGAATCACTACCATATACAGCATATATAAAATTTCTTCTTTAAATACTCCACATTTGACGAATGTTCTCTCATTTCTGTCCTCTCCCCAATATTCCCACATCCTGCTCCACACAGGAGGCGCTCCACACTGATATTAAAGAGCCAAAACCAATCACAGGTATTTCATCAAAGCATGTTTCATTGGGCCTTATTTCAATGGAATCAACAATTTTCAACATTCTAATTTCCCCCCTTCTTGATGAGACTTCTGCCCCTTCAAAATTCTTGCTTTGATTTTGGGATGATCATTGAAAAAATTAAGTGCAATAGAGACCTATAAATTAGAGACAAAATAAGATGACATATTGAGGCATATATGCACCCATCAAACACACTGCCTCATGGATTTTGATGAATTAGATGCACGCCCAGATTGTTTTTCTGCACTTGCCATCTCCAGTGTCCACTGCTTTTTAGTTTTGAATGAATTGCATAATGAATCATTTCTAGCTAACTGGTTTCTTGACTGACATTAAGTAGAAAATTAAGCCACCAACTAAGACTGCCTCTGAAATCTCACCCATTACAATGAAAATTATTGTTGTTTTATGCTTCTTTGTTCCTCATCCCCTCTCCCCTAGATATATCATCCATTGGAAAGAGGCTCTCCCGTGAAGTATCGCATTCTACAGCTCACTGTGCACTTCAAATCCCATTTTTACTCTCACCCCCTCCAAAATGGAAAATATTAAGCTTCAGAAAAGGTGCTGATAAATATTTAAATTTTCTTTTTTCATTTTACATGAAGAATAATGTGTGGCTTTTTTTTTCAAGATTACCCCTCTCAAAAATAAAATGATTCAAAAAGAAGCAAACCTCAAAATGTAAATTGTCTTCCAAACATATCTGATCACATTTACATTTAGTGTCCAAAACAAGTTGATTGATAACATCAGTGCCAGCACTACAACGTCATACAGTGACTTCATTGTATTCTTTGACAGTTCGTATAAGTCTCCGTTCCACTGAAAGTTACAAAAGGTTCCGCAGAGCTTCCCTTAGCAAGCTGAAGCTTACTATTCATTTGTTGATGCGCATAGAAGCTGCTTATAGCACAGCTATGGCATAAGCTATTTTCTAAGCAATAAATGGTTCAAGTCATCTATTTTGTCCTGAAATGCTACCTGTAGTTACAGCATTGCTTATAAATGGTCATCATAAATTCAGCATCAAAGAGAATATTACAGAAAAAGACAGCAGCAGAAGCATTAGCATTATCTAGTATTTATATATGTTATCAACATAACACAGCAGTAAAAGGTTTAAATGCATATTAATGGGTACCGTGTCTAAAAATTACTAAAGTACCTATTTAGTGTATTGGATATTTTTCTCAAGGAGTGCTTGCTGCGTCTAAACAGCATAATTAGATATGTGACTTAGTACAGTTAATTCCTATTGATTAAATAACTTATTTATATATCAAAGGAAATGGAAGGAAACAAAATGTTTTTTCCACTGATCAGGATCCTGTATTTAATGCTGACACACTAATCAGAAAGACCCACCACATGTAATTACTCCCATCAAATGGACTTTGAAAGGTCTAAAGCATAGGATAGCCTGGATTTGCAACACAAGGTGCCATCAAATCCAGCACAGCATGCCAAAGGCCTGCACAAATAGGGTGTGAAGTCAGAAACTGTGCTCCTCAGTCACTATACTTTGCCTAATATCCCATTAGATGGGTGCTGTATGTGAAGCAATAAAAAAACAAAATAGAAATCAAGAGATTGGCAAAGAAATCTTAGATTTGTTTTTTTAAAGAAGGTGCAGGGTCAGTCACTTCAAGCTTCTAAATTGAATTATTCAATGGATGTTTTGTTCCTTCTTATAAACTGCAGAAAAACAATTAGGAATGACAAGAGACAATGCCCAAGGCATATTACTCTGATGATATTATCCAAGCAGTTAATTTGCACAGTAAGAATTAACTGTACTACGGATACCCAGAGAAAATGTACAATATCTTATGCTGATATGAAACAAAACAGACATGATATAGCTTCATTGTACTTGAAACCTGTATGTTCCCTTCCCAAACTTAAGTAAAAATCAAACCCACCCTTTTCCTCCTGTTACACAGAATAAATGTTTGGATTCCAACCCTCCCCTTCCAAATAAAGTGCGCTGTCCATGGCAGACCATAGGAGTAATGCAACAGGAAAAGCCCCTTTTAGTGTATTATTTAAAAAACAGAATGGAGTGGATTTAGCTTTCCTCCGGGTCTTGTGAAAGAGGAGAAGCATAGGGGAAGATGTCCCCTTCACTGTCACTGTTGTTAATACACATAGCCTTCATTATAGGGGTGAGGGTTGCAGCAGCCACCGTCCTGCATGTAGACCATGCTCTCATCAAAGTGGGACAGAGGTACAGTATCCTCCTCGTTGATGTGACGCTCCATGTCAGTCTTCAGCAAGGGGCGCTGGTTGTCTGGAAAGGCCATGGAGAAAAGCGCTTCGGGGTCACAAACAAACTTGTAGACATATCTCTCTCCAGCAACCTTAAGATTAAAAGTGGAGAAAAAGAATAATGTAAGGTTTAGCCATTTGGATGCTTGCAATTCAAGTTTCTGAAGAACTTGCTTCAGAAGACATAATTGAAATCCGGGTTCCACTAACGTCAACAGGAACTGTGCAACAACAGTCTACAAACGACATGTTTCAATACAGAGGACAACCTGATTTTCTGTACGGGAAGTATGAAAAGATTCCATTTCTAAACCTGCTCAGCTGTGCTCCCTTTCTGTAGTTAATGGCAAATAAAACTGCTTTTTCTGGAGAAAGCAAACAGGTTGTTAACATAGCGACAAGCTAAAACTAGTAAATGACATACTAGTTTGCATAAAATAAGGGAGAAAAGATACACTGCCATAAGACAAATACAAATACAAATTTGGCTTTATATAGGTAGATTTATATTCAGTTATCTCCAAATTTTTTTTTAAAATAAGTTGTAGCACATACTGGTAGTACAAGGTGTGTATAATCAAACCAGAAAGTCATTATGTGTCTAGCGGCAGCTTCTACAGACCCTTATAAATGGTCTGCTTAATGAATGAGGGACCACTTGCCTAAAAACTCTGGGCTTATCCCTAAGCCTCTCAAGTCCTTGGAGGTCTTTGACCTTCATTTGCAATCAAAATGGGAAAATAATGAGCCACATTTAACATCTTTCACTTGGAAAGTGAGCCCATATACTTTACCATGCAGTGTTTAAAGGGATATATGAAAAATATAAGAAAAATATTCTAAAGACTTTTTTTAATTTCATGTAATATATTCTAGTTCCTGCTACCTCCAAACAGCATGCAACTAATGTGTGCTACAGTTAGGGTAGAAGTGCTTCAATCTTAATTCCTTCTTTTCACTTGCCCACAATTTTCTGAAACATTGAGCTTTCAGACTGAAATTTTCTATGACTGGTTTCTGCCAAAAGGTTTGCTATTTTTAAGACCTGTTAACTCCAGCAAGAGGGTGTATATGACAGAGTCAAACCAAAGTTTGCAGTGTGAAACCGGACATCCACATAACTGTCATTAGGGACAGCTATCTTGGCTTAGCTTGGAAGAAACTGTTTTAATACATGCAGAACACAATACATGTTTAAATCTACAGTTTCCCTGATAAAATGTAAGGCTTGCATTGTTTCTTACTTCAATTTACTTGCTTAATTAAGATAATCCCAGAGCAAATTAGCAGTATTTTTATTTGGGGGAAAAAAAAATCTTTTAATGTGTTAAATGCAATGCTAACAACTTGCTATACAAGCCCTTTGAATGGCAAATTGTATGCACAATTCAATTGTTAGTTAGCTGGTTAGTTAGCTGGCTGCCAAGGGAAATTGTTACTTGTGCAAACTAGGTAGATTAATAGAGGAGAAAAGCAGTAGCCAAGAAGCTCCACTGGCCATGACACTAGAGGGTGTAAGGTGAGCAGTCTAACCTGAAACTTTTGCAACTCTGCTAAGAAAGCCAGATGCTGGTATAGTTGGGCCAAATATCTCTCCCTCCCTGAAAAATAAAACTGCCAGAAAAACCCTAGGAAATTACGTGCTAAAATTAGCACAAACATAAAATCAACGTGAGATCAGAAGTCAGGATATTCCACAAGTAAAGTTATGGGCAGCAGATGCAAGTAAAAGGTTGTAATTCATCCCTACTTGTTAAATGAACATGCTATCACTTCTTATCAACACATACAGGAATACGTAGAGGTTGCATACCTCAGTTAATGTTGTTGCAGGATCTTATGGGTTTAATCCTGCCAAGTACAGAGTATATGATTATTGGAAGGTGCTGCAACAAATTAAACTGGAAACTGAAGTTTGCAAGGAGATCTTAAGACCAGATGTTTAAAAGTGTTAAGGGGCAAGAAGACACATATAGGCACATTTGGGAATCCAATGGGCTATGTAAGCACAAAGCCCGTGCCTTAGTGCTTCTGAAAATCCCCCTCTGTTCTACTGTAGGGCCCTACACCAAATTCATGGCAGAAGCAGGCTGCACTGCAGCTCCTT
Organism: Caiman crocodilus; assembly: GCA_030014935.1. Lineage (NCBI taxonomy): Eukaryota > Metazoa > Chordata > Crocodylia > Alligatoridae > Caiman > Caiman crocodilus. The sequence goes on along the minus strand of JAGPOW010000261.1, from coordinate 213,056,780 downwards.
TAATCCTGCAGGTTCCTCCACACGCCCCTGACTGCTGACTGGTGGAGGGGCCTGCTTGCGGCTCTCACTCCTGATGGGCAGAGATGTGAAAACCATGATTTTAAACTTGGCACTGTTTTTGCCTTCCTGCCAGAGAGCAACAAGCAGGGAGGCTGCTGGGGTCCCTTGGCCAATAAGCAGGGGAGAGGCAAAAAACCCATGGTTTTCACTGCCAATTAGGAGTGAGCCACAAGCAGGGCATTTCCACCCATCAGTGGTGGGGGACACGCAGAGGAACCTGCAAAATTAAAGGAGCCATAGCGCAGCCCATTTCTACCATGTTTTGGTAGGGCCCTATCTGTTGGTACCTTTAGCTACCTAAATGCCTTTGGCTCTTAGGACCTTGGAGAATTTCAAAACAACCCAACTTTGGACAGCTCAATTTCAGAAGCTGAATGGTGATAATGCACACATATACTTTACGAATACATTCATGTGGCTAGATTTTACAGTGCCAATTCCAGGTTTAAACTTGTAAGCAATGCAGCTTCACAAGATATTTTGAATAGACTATGAAGCAAGATATAGAGATGAATTAGGATCTTTGCTAACATCAACCTCTTGCTTCTTTAGAAGCAAGAGCCTGATTCCTAAGTGCTGCAAACAGGTATTTTCACTGACTTATGAGCTGAATGCACACAGCAACTTAAAAATACGATAACCCCGAAGGAAAAGAACAAGAGAGGATTGTCATGTATGAGTGATTCTAAACATCATTAAATGTTTGTCAGAACGTTTGTTGTTTGTTAATGAAAATCCAGATTCCAATAAAATCACAACTATTCTAATATTGTTTACTTGATATCTCAGTTATCAATGATTTTTTTTCCTGCTTTACAATTATCAAGATAACTCTTAAATACTGGACAAGTATTTTAGGACTACAAAGCATTACCCACAATGGATTCTTCTGCTCACATCTCAAGTCCCACAAGCTTTCCTAGGTATTATTTTCCCCACAGCAGATGGGGAAAGCTGTGTACTATGGCCAAGGATCTGGATTTTCCATCTGCTATGGGAAAACATGGATTTTCTCCTTTAAGAGAGAAAAACCCAGGTAACAGGGGGTTTCCCCTTGTAAGCTGGCAGATTTCCAGACTGCAAAGGGTTGCCTGGCGCTGGAGGAAGCAAGGCAGCAGTCGAGAGCAACTCCTTCCAGGTTTGTCTATGGGGTAAGGGGAGGGACATAGATGATATGGGGGAGGGGGCATGGAGGCCACAGGAGATGCAGAGGAGGACATGTGTTTGATGTATCACCTGCCCCCCCCATGTGGCCAGTGGCCCCTGCCCCGCCCAAATGCACTGCCTGTGCCAATACCCCCTCTTCCTCACACACCTATACACTGGGGGGCTGGGGATGGGAACTGAAGGACACTGGCATATCAGGGTTGCTCAGTGCCACAAACTAGCATGGTGAACAGCTGCAGCTGGACTGGCATTCTAGTGAGTGAAGGGGGCAGGGGTAGCTCTGATTTTGCATGATAAAAAAACAAGATGAAATGCCGAAGTATACAGGTATTTAGAATGGATTTTATTATGACTGAGGCGCTGGAAGGTTTCCAATATGCTTTAAAATTGTAACTATATCAGTAAAACATTGTGCTCAACTGATACCTATGGTGTTTCACTTCAGTCATGGAAAAACATGGATGGGGATAGGGGGTAATCAGAAAATCTGGGATTCTTAAACAGAAAGCCAGGATCCCCAATATGACCTGCAATATGACTGTCTTTTACACAGACAGGTTAACTTAGCATAAAAGTGTACAGTGCCCCCCTGTACACTTGACAAAGCCTTATAGGACATAAAATACTAAAGCTCAGCATTTGTCTAAGTGGGTAAAAGACCTGCCCAAGCAATGCAATTACAAGTGTTCCTTAACATACAACATTCCAGGGAAATGTAATGCTGCATTAGCTGCTCACCTTTTGCATGATTCCCTTTTCGTAATAATAGCGAAGTGAACGGCTAAGTTTATCATAGTTCATAGCTGGCCTATTTTTCTGAATTCCCCAGCGACGTGCCACCTGCCACAAGAATGGATTAGCATTGATTTGTTAAATGCATTTAAACAAGTACAACTTATCAGCAGATATTTTATTTAAAAAGCAGGAGTAGGGACTAAAACTGCATGTTGACAGCATAAATAATGAAGAAAAGGTTGCTATGACCTGCATTTCCAAGTCCTAGCAAGTTTTTTAAACTAGGTAGCCAATCACCCACTGTCACCTGACAATAGGCTATTTTAGTTGTAAATGCAGTGTGAAGTTTAAAAAAAAATGGAAAAGAAATAAAGATAGACACTTTCCAAGAGTGAGTAGCTTGAGAATTTTATTTTCTTCAAGTTACTTTGTGGATATTCCCTATATTTCTTGTCTCACCTTGGTTGCTGGAGCACCAAAGTACAGCATGTACACACATGAATACACAATAAAAATAAATCAAACCCTTTTACACTTCAGTTCAAGAAGTCAGACAAATTGCAGCTGTTGCAGCAACAATACTGAAACTATTAAAAGATGCAAGTCAAAAGACAACCACTTCTGAGGGTCCAGTACACAGCTACCATACGCAAAGATGAGAACTGCTGCTATTAGAACTGGCTGAAGAACTGGCTTGGGGGAAACGTATGACAAAAAGAGCATGCCCACAGAAAACTGCCTAGTTGCAATTCTTTTATTTCCTTTTCTAAAATGACTCACAGGCAACTAATGGAGAACTCCAAAAGCTGCTCTTTAGTAACATATGCCTGTTGCTGTAACCTGTTTTCTGTCCATCTTTATACTTCCTGTTTTATTACCATATGCACTTCCAGGAAAACAGCTGCTTGTTTCAGAGTTCAGCTGTTCGTTTCCTATCTGAAGCCACAACCCACTGTATGTCTCATCACACTTATTGGCTGTAGAAAAGATTGCTCACATCGCAAGAAGAACAGTGAACTGCATGCTTCTTAGCAATGCCATGAAGCACTCCCGCCACCCATTTGCACTCACTCGCCAGGTGCCAGCTCTTAAATAAGGCAATGTGTCTATCTCAGCACAGACCCAAGCATGCACCAAAAAGCATGCGTGCTAGAAAAAAAAAATCTTATCTCCAACTGGACAGTGACTGTAAAAATTTGTTTTCAAAACATTATTACATATCCCTGGGGCAGATTGTTGGGCTGGTGCACACCTTCACTGACTAACCCGACTGCTATGAATCATATTAGTGTGTCAGTTAAAATTTACAGCAGCTAATACTCTTCCCCCTTTCAAAAAAAACAACTGGTTTGCATATTTCTCTCTTGGTAGCTCCCATTTGACTTGATTTCACCTAATTTATTCCCAAATCTATCAGAACCTTGTTCCAGACCTGAAACATGAAATGAACACAGAGCATGGACATGGCACCAAATCAGGTATATTCAACAAGGTAGTGCTTTCTAACATGAACGGTGTTCCTTTGATATGGTTTCAAACATTTATAGCATAGGAGAAGAATGAAAGATACATCAGCTGCTTCCAACCCCCACTTACAGGTGTAAATGAGAGGGGAATAGGTGTTCACTGTCTGCTCCTTTATTGGGGAAAGATGATTAGCAAGTAACAGGCATGCTATGTTCACCTAATTTGAATCAGAATTCCTTAAGAGTTGTAGAGGAGCTGTTAGTCATAAGAAAACGGGCCATATTAGAGATAAGGCTATGATCAAGTAGGCCTAGAGGAAACAACTGAGCTCCAGCTCCCTCCTCCCCATGAGAAACCACATTAGATTCCTCACAGTTCACTTACCAATGCATAATTTAGCCCCTGCACAATTACATCTATGAATTTTGCATCTCTAGGAATCTAAGAGTGTCCACATACCATACAGGAGATCATGACAGTGTAGAGTAGCAAGAAAAGCAAATAATGGAAGTCTGAAAATTAACATAGGCTACTCCTATTTTAATTTAGATCTCCTTACATCTTCTAGGCATTCAGGTTAGTGAGCATGAAGGAGTCTAAGCTGGTTGAACACATCAGTAAAGGCACTTATACACGAGGGGAGCCTGCTTCAACACGCTGTAAATTCAGTGCTTCATCCAGCACATCAAACTTGATTAATTGAGTCTGCTGGAGCACATAAACTGATGCACTCTGGCAGCCTTGCGCATCATGTGTATCTGCAGCACATCATGCCTCTGTGCTGAGAAAATGGTGGCAATGCGCCTTGAACTAAAACACATTAAATGAGCTTTAGTTCAAAGTGCACTGCTGCCATTTTCTCAGTACAAAGGTGCACCGCACTGCTGATACATGTGATGTGTGGCCACTTTTAATTAGCTCACTAATTAAAAACAACCAGCACTGCGTCACGTATAAAAATGCCCTAAGAAACTGTGAATAAGTTTAGTGAGTCATCCTGATCTCACTATATGGAAGTGCAGCATAATTACTGCTTAGTCAAATTAACATGTAGATCTGGGTAACCTCAGTCAGGATAAAAAGAGCTTAATCCGAGAGGGAAGAGTGCTCTTTGATTAAAAGGTCTTGCTGGAAAATCCTAGGAACAGCTTAAATTGGGAAGGGGAAGTGGGGGACGGGGACAATTTAGCCTGAACTTTTGCTTGTAGTTACTTAAATTACTAGTAAATCTAAAACCCTTCAGATTGGGGTACATTTGCTTCTATTCTGTCCAAAACAGAGCAATATAGTACATGTCCTACACTAGGTAGAGCACACCCTCCCCCTACCACAACTGAATTTGGCCCGTTGTCTTATGTGCAGATATAAGATTAAAAGATTCATATTAAACACCTCCAGATAGTATCTGCAAGACATCATAGACTAGACTTCATAGCTAATGACAAGCAACAGGCAGAGCAGCGAGTAAGGGAGAGAAATATTGAATCTGTTGTATCTGCAACGAGTGATGGATATGCAGAAAGAAGGGGAGAAGGATAACTTGCATCAGACAAGGATCTGCCCTTTGGAGAAGAAACAATGTTTCGAAAATAAATGTTAAAAATCATTGTCCAAAAGAAAGAAAAAAAGTTTACACAGCACCGAAGCAGGTGTATAATATATCAGTCAATGCCCTGTGGGTTTTGCATCTAACATCATCTGCAGACTTCCAGAGGTCAGGAACTATTTTTAAGGAAAACTTCATTATCTTTGAAGGATTCTGGCCACCCTCCTTAATTGATTTAACAAACTCATCTGGAAAAATATTTGCAAAGGCCAGTTGCAACATCTATTGAGATCAACAAGAGTCTGTTCACTGACTTCATAAGGTATTACACATCAGACTTCTATCATTACATCAGACTTCAGAAGTATGAATCCAATATTCACCTAACCTCACTGATCAACAAGCACATGAACAGAGTATGGTGAATCTAATACAATTTACCAGAAGTCAACTAAAACAATCAAAATCCTCTGTTGCACTGTACTGCTTTACATGATCAGCTGCTGAAGCAAGGACCTGCCCAGCATAACTTCACTGATGCAGCAAAGCCAGCATCTCCATCCTCATCTGCTACTGCAGGTGCCACGTCTAGAGGTAGGGAGACACAGCCAGTCTGCCAGTCCCTGACTGCTTTAAGAGTCCTTTGGGGCTACTAGCTGCTTGCCTTGCTGTAATAAAGCAAGCTGAAAACTTCCTTAAATGATGCCAGAGAGCCCTCTAACAGAGCACACCCACTTGAGGGTGTGTACAGACATCTTACACCCCATCCCACCCTGCAATCTCTTTTGCTGTAGCTAGCAGCAGATCCTAAGGGAGAAAGTTAATTCTAATCCCCTCTTCAACATACATAATTCTTCCCCATGCTCAAATTCAACCAATTTCCTCACTTTGAGTGTACTGACCAAAACAAACACATATAGGCAAACTTCTATTAAATGCGTATAGGAAGATTGTCCAACAATTTCTATTTTTGTTTTGGAGTGTGGGGAGATTCTGGATGGTTCATGCTCTATCTAGTGTTTTGTTTTGTTAAACAGCTATTATATTTATATTTCTTATTTTGTTTTCCATTAGTTCTACAAGTGATTTTTTAAGCCCCTCTTAAACAAATATTTATGCATATTTGTAACATGAACATACCATATATAACAATGAATCCTTCCAAGTTCAAGGTCTGAGTGCATATTAACAATTCCATGTTGCACAAAGGTGGGGTTCAAAGGAATCTAAAGGGAGTATACATTTACCTCCTACTGGATTTTAAAATTGTTTGAAAACTTTGAAATTTTCAGCTGTAGACTTTAGATGCCCCATTCAACAGCCAAAACTCTTTTAAAAGGTTATTTTAGAATTCTACATTTTGAAACTGTAGTGCTAAAACTCCTTGTCTTATTAGGCAATCAGGACTCGTAATAGAGCTGATATCTTTTATTAGACCAACAAGATTTTGCAAAAATCTTGGATGCCTTTTCCTCTAGACAGCTACAACTGGGTTGCCTTATTAGGTACACAGATCCCAATTTAATCGAAAGAGGTCAGAAACAGCTCTTTTAAGATTCTGGTCCCTAATTTTGACTGTCAAGCATTTTGACATTCTGTCTTTCAAGCTCCCATTTTGCTTCTGTCATTGTCTGTGTATGATTAAGCAAGTCCAAAAGTAACTTGACAGTGACGTACAACAATGTCCGTCTATTCCAGATGTACTGGCATGTACAATACCACTCTTCTCTCTCTTCCTATGCAAATAACATTTCAAGTAGGATAAGAAAGCCCGCATCCAAAAAAGAAGCACTAGTGATTTTCAAAATTTATAAATCTAATTAGGGAAATGTTGGCCTTATGATTGTGATCTTCTACACCAACCTCTTCTGGTTCTATCAGTTTGAACTCCATGCCCCGGCCAGTCCAAGCAATAAAGTGAGAATTTGATGGGTCATCGAGAAGGGCTACCAAAAACTGCCACAGCTGAAGTGAGCCTCGTCGCTGGTATGTGGGTCCTTCACGGTACATCCCTGGTTCTTGTTTGATGTCACCTACATATACAAAATATTATTAAAATTTATCAATTACCTGCTTGCTAGATGCAATGAAAAACTAATTGCTACTGTTCCTAAAGCTGTGTGAAAAAAAAAGATCTTAAAAATCCTACCAGACCGCCTCCTTCCCCTGTTGTCAATATATGCAATATACATTTACAGGTAATTTATTGTAAATTAAGATGAAGATGTGGATTACCTAAACTGAGTCACGTTTCATGTCAGTCTCTGTTATTCCCACCTTGCTCCCACCTACCACTCCAGTTCTGATGCATGCAAATCTCAGTTGCAAACAACATTTTGCAATACCCTGTATCTGAAAGAACACAAACTGTTTTTGTAAGCAACTCTAAGGGCTAAAGAACTATTTGTTTACAATACTTTGCACAATCCCCAGTTTGAAAATGTAATGTGTGCTTCATAAAGCTGTAAAACCCTACTGACTGAAACTTCTTTTGCATGCAAATTCTTCTAAGGAAAATCTGACAGAATATTTGACTTGGAGTTAAACATCATGTGCTTTATGTATAGGTATGCAAATCTTGTAGATATGCGAGTTCCTTTGTGGCATACAGGACTTGCATATAAACACATTTTAGCACACATTATTTTTTACGCATACCTACATATTAGATTAGTATTTCCCCTGAAGATCAGTAAGTTAATTTTTCTTAAATTCCAAATCCAGGGGAAGCTATCAAATGCACAACAACATTCTGTTAACTGCTCCACAAATTGCCAATGAAAAAAAAAACCCTGCATTTTTAGCCTGTTTTAAAATCATATTACTACTGAACAGCTCATGGAAACAACATCAGCTAAAAGATTTAAGGTAAAAGCAGAGACTTTTTTTCTGCAAATAATGACAGTGATCCTCCATCAACTGGTTAAACTATTCTCCTCCTCACTAGAAAAGCTGCAGTTCTCACCAATAAGTAGTCTGTCCTTTTTAGTGCTACAAGGTGGGATTTTACATTAATCAGAACACAGGACAACCTTACTGCCATTGCACAAAGGCTCAGTGTAGTCAAAACAATAATCATCATCATAATAATAAAAATAAAATAGCAACACTCTTTTATAATCGTGGGGGATCTGAGTCAAGAGCAGTGGAAAACAAATAAATCAAAGAACCTTGTGTTGATTTATGTGAGGTTTAAGTTCCAATCCTGGACACTGTTCTCTTTCAAGGACAAGACTTTTCTTCTAAAGGGAGTTGAGTAATGTGTAAATAGCAAGTGCAGTGCTATGAGAATCAGATTCTTAACCAATACAAGATAACCTAAATCTCTAATTTTGAGAGAAAAATCCGAGGTGCTAATATCAAAATGTTTGAGCTATATTTGGATGTTTCTCACTTTGGCTCTGCTGGACAAGAACAGCAAGGAGTCTATAACTTTTCTAGAAAAAGTGTGTTCACTTCCACACACTCACACTCTCACCAATATGAGCGCACACAGATTTTGATTACACGTCACACTGATATTGTCAAATGAATGGAGCTCTGTTACTGAGTGCTTCTAGAAAGGTTAGGTTGGTTAGGTTGACTGCTTCCAATGCAACTGCATAAATATTTCTAAAGATTTAGTTTGTTAAATCATTTGTTTTATTTTGCCTTTCCCCTCCTTTCCCAAAAGGAAATCTAAGTTTTTCAAGGAGGAAATGGACAGATATTGCTTCTTCGAAGAATTTTTTCTGTCAAGTAATGGCATTTAAGGCCAATCCTGCTCCCATTGATGTAAACAGGAATTTGTCATGAATATCTCTGAAAGGAGGATAGGGCACATAATATGTTTCTCTCAGAAATAAAAAATAAAATGATGTGCTAAATGAAAGACACAATCAATATTCATCACATTCCCAGAGTATATGGGCAATTTTCAGTAAAAAAAATATCACACATTGGACCATGTCAATCTTATGACAGTGAAATGGTGAAATTTAGCAATACTAAGACCTAGGTTTTAAAAAAAGTAAGATTCAGACTATGGCATATATTTCTTGCTATCCCAAACCAAATGGGATATGCAACAGACACCACAATTTGAAAAGTGTGCAGTTCTCATTTTTTAACTCACCCGGCCATAGGGAGATGCACTGAAGTTTGAAACATGCAGGAGTTTTAAAACACACACACACACACACACACACACACACACACACACACACACACACACACACACAGTTTTACGTTTTTGTCACTAAGAAAAAAAATGGGATATATATCTAGTTTATTCCCTTTACTCCTCTTGGAAAAATCTTAGTTATAACAGTCAATGCTATGAAAAAAATATTCTTTTGGCACTAGCACCTTTAAAAAATTACTAAATAGCAAAATGTTTAAATATAGCTCATCTCATGATATACAAAGACCTTAAGAAAGGAAATATATTTCAAACTCCAAATTGAGCAGTTGCACTTGCTTTCAGTGATGGACCTCTTCCTGAATGATAAGACAAAGGCTGAATTGATCATCAGTAAATCCAGAGCCGCTGCTTTCTGTTCTGCTTTCTTAATTACAAGATCAGCTTTCATTAACTCCCTACTAACAAGCTGTATATGATCATCAGTGCCATGGAAAACCTCCTACTGCCTCTCAAGATAGCAAGAAGCATGCTCCTTCCTCTATCATAATTCTGGACACAATCTCAATCACATCTGATAAAATAAAAAAGAAGAAAGACTGGTTTCAAAAGACAAAGGTCAGCTTTGGTTGAGCACACTGCAAATGGTGTGTTAAGGAATCTTAACACTGGAATGTTACTGACCTTTTTTAATCAACAACAGAAAAGAGACATTCTGCCTTTTCCCTTTTCAACCCTCTTCACAAGAGAAGAGAAAATGTGGGATACATACTGTCAAATTTCTCTGGAACAACACAGGTATCATCATAAAACTGTCTAGGTGCCTTTTCATACATACAACCTGTAAATTACAAAAAAAAAAAAAAAAAGCATTTATTTACCAGATATATGAGAAATAAAGTTTCATCGAGTTTATAGCAGTAAGGGGCCAGTAAGTCATGATCTCTGGTATATCACAGGCCTTCAATGTTTCTCCCAATTACACCTATACTATATGCTTAATAACTTGAGTTTGGCTAAAGCATAGCTTCCCTTAGCTGTTTGCTCCAAAAATGTGCCTGGCTTCTGAGAGGCATGGATTTCTTAGGATGATATATCTTTTATTGGACCAACTATCTAGTTAGGATAAAGTAAGACAACCTTTTCAAATGCAAGATGTTCTTTTTCAGGTCTCCCAGTTGGGAAGTGAAAGGGGACCTGACAAAGAATTCAGAAACTTGTCTAACTTTCTCCTAACTATACAGTTAGTCCAATAAAAGATACTACTCTAAGAAATCCTTGCCTTTTGCTTAATTTCTAGATTGTTACAGCTACAACATCACTCTTACACTACCCTGGCTTCTGACAAATTGAGGCTTTTGATCCTTTTCTGTGCTAGATGGCCTGTCAGTACCCAGTATTTTCTTGCAATGCAGTAAACTGAATCGAACCACCTGCCAATCTTTTTAGATAAATTGAACTGAATGAGCCCTTTTAAAAATTTCTCTCTGGCTGTAAAAGTTCTCCAAACTAAATAATTTTTGCAATCCTTTTCTGCACACACTCTGATTTTTCAGTCTAAGTTGTGCATACCACAACTAGGCACAACATTCCAGGTTCAAATCTCATCACTGCCATTTCCAGAAGTAAAAACGTTATAATTGTTCCTATTCCTCTACTTAAACATACAAAAATTTCAAAAGTTCTTTCCCACAGCATCATACTGTTGATGCCAAGTTGCTTATCCACTAAGGAGCTTAGCTCCTTTCCAGAGCTATTTCTTTCCCAAATATATAGTTTCCCATCCTGTGGGGTTGGTTTGCATTCCTTGTTCCTAAATATGAAACTCTGCAGTGTCTGTATTAAAATGCATTGTTTTGTTTTAATGGGCCCAGTTAGCATAGTAATCCAAATCACTCTTTATGACACTCCCATATTCACCGTTTACCATTCCACCAACCTTAGCACCATCCAAAAACATTTCTGTTTTAAAAATCAGTAGTGATTTCATATTTACATCCAAATCAGCAATAAAAATATTGAGCAATATTAACTCTACAGTACCCACTAGACATGCCCTAATTCAACAATACCCGAGTGAGAGCTACTTTCTGAAATGTCAGACAATTCTTTATCCTTTAATTATTTTTTAATATGTGCCTTATTATTACATAGTGCTAATTTCTTACTCAGAATATTATGCAGTAGTAAATCAAGAGCTTTATGAAAGTCTAAGCATATTACCTCTACACAATTACCTTTATCAATCAAACTTGTAATCTCATCAATGAATAAAATCTGGTTTGTCTGACAAGACCTGTTTTCCATAAAACTGCACTGACTGGTTTCCAAATGCAGAATATAAATATTTATCGAGCATCTCTGCTCCTTTTACGTCATCATCAGTTTTACCATCTTCATCTGGTATGGGGTCGATACCAGTGCTACGATTTTTGGTTCCTAGGTATTAATGAAAACTTTCCTTCGTGTCCCTTAATCCCATCTATAGATTTTTCCTTGATGTCTTTAGAATCCCCTTATCAGTTTTCTGAACTATATACAATTTGTAGCCAAATTTGTTCTTTCTTGATGATGGAACCGAGCTTTATATGACCCTGTATTGAATTCCCCTTAGAGAATACTGCCTTTGCATTCAATTTTCTGTCTAACTTTTCCTTTAAATTGGTCATTTCCACTCATAATTTTCCTGAGCCAGGCAAAATTAGCATTTCTGAGAGAAAACCCTTTGCCTACCATGGAAAAGTATACATTAAAGCAGGAAACTGGGAACCAAGACAAAATGCCTTTTAGCAGTAATTTTCTTCTAGTTTAGAGTATCTCTACTATTTAAATATAATATGTCATTACTACATTTTACTAAAATTGATTGTGACAAATTTTGCATTCAATGAAGTGAGCAAGATTTCTGTCATTACTAAGTGGGTGTAGGATTAGGCTCAAAGAGGACCAAAACAAATAAACAATGCTTATCAATGTGATTCCTTAACTTATCCTGTCATTAAATAGCCTGGTGGAAAAGTCATCATTTTATCAGAGATGAACAAATTCAGAAGTGCTCCTTTCTTTGATAGATAGGGACCTAAGAACACAGAATGAGCAAATCTCCATTAAAATTGCTTTTTAACACAGCCAACCTGTAGCTAGCTATCACATACCTAACCTGCGCGTCTAAGTATCACAATGGTTTGATCAATTGGAAACAGAGAAGAATGACAATTCTGGGATGTCCAAATTCCTTCACTGGTTTTAAATAAAAATAATTTTCTCTTGTACAAAAGGAATGCATTAGTGAAAACTTAACTTCTGTTCTGTTTGGGTGAGCCAGGAAGCCTTCTTGCCTCATATAAATGGAGTGGCAGCTAGGCACTTCTGAAAGGAGAAGACAACATGAGTCAAAAGACTGTCTAGAATTGAAAGTGTGCAGCTTATCAATGAGACAGGCTGCAGACAGAAGAGTAACAGAAATGGACATAAGTCAGAGCAAGGGGAACCTGTCAGCACACAGTTAGCATTTCAGAGCAGCATGCACAAGGCATGGGAAGAAAAAACCTATAATGCAAGGAATATTGATCTTGTCTAACACAGGCACTTGAACTCAAACTTTTATCGTAATCAACCTTGCTAAAGGTCAGCTCCCATGACAATCACACTTTAGCCTGATTACAAACAAAAATACACAAGTCAGAATTAATTTTTTAAACCCACACTCTTACATCCAAAGTCTTCTGGTAACTAATCTGACATAACAATAATTTTAAAATCAATTACATGGAATAGGCTGCCAGTCATAGCGGAGTCTAATAAACCACAAAATGCGGTTATCACAAGGAACGCCAGGCTGAGTCTTGAGTAGGGTACTGTTTTTGAGCTTGCGTTCAGGGATCTGAAAGGCTCAAGGCATTTTCTCTAATTGTTAAGACACTTTAAAAGCCAGTTAAGCAATTCAGCTATAAATCGATCCTCCCCTAACCCCTCCCTCCACTTTTCAATAGCATTGTTCACATTTAAGCCACTGCAAATGCATATACAGATTATGATTTCCTGTCTATGCTGCCGAGGCTTCTTTAAGCACTCAAAAAAAATTGAGAAAAGCTAAACAAGGTTAATAAAAATGACATGCTCTCAGCAGACATGTTTCCATTGTCCACACCTTTCACTATCTGCAAGTAGTCCCATCTGTGCACGAGACCTTGCAAACAAACACACACCACAAATGTTTGCTCTTCTAGATCATTTTAACCTGCCTACTAGTTATCAAAAGAAAGTCTATTTGATCTTGTGATAAACTCCTATACTAAGCAATGAAATCTGCTATCAGTATCACATGACTCAGGAAAAGATGCAATGGGAGGTCAGAACAGCCAGACATTATTTTCCCAATACACTCTACAAAATCCTTTCAGAGTGAAATTCTAAATTCCACTGTTCACTGACTAGTGATAAATATCAAGGGCTTGGCAGGATAAGAAAATTAGGTTTTACACTGACTTCACAAAGCAAGTACAACACAGGATAGTAATAAGACTTTCCTTTAACTGTCTGAAGTCTCCTTCGCACATTCCTGCTAAACTTTTTATTACTTCTTTTCCTTATGAAATGTTCAGTACCTGCTTATTTGGAGCTCTAGTATTTCAGACATGTTTTAAAACTATTCTGAGCAACTGCAGAAATCAGTGATTCAATGATCATGTGGTTCAAGTGTAGTTTTGCAAGTGAGAAGTCAAAACTACAAGTATTGGTCTCCTTGCAAAGGAAACATTTAGGTTATCAAATAAACTGGATTGTAAAAAGGGAAAAATATACATAAAAGATACAGCTTGAGAACTGAAACAGATGCTATTTTCTAGTTTAGGTAAAAATCTGTGAGTGCTGGCAATCAAGCTTATTTCCAGCTCATGATCCCATCTCTTACAAAATGATATAACTGACAGTCTAAGGGAGCTATGTCTCTGCCGATACAGCTGTGCGTTTAAACAACTCTGGCTATATTTCTTTGTATTCCAAAGTCAATTATAAATAACATCTGCAGTGTTTCAAGACAAGCCCTATTTGTACCAATCTTGTTCAAATACCACCTTACCGTTAGATTAAACAGGCCACAAAGGACTGAAAACTATAGTAGAGGAAAGTTTATTCCTCATAAAGTAACTAGAGTCTTGTTATTCTAAAGTGCTATCAGTTAATTTATGACTATCAGAGTGGGTCAGACTCTAATCAAATTGTAGAAACATTTCCAAAGTGATTATTCAATCAAATGACTAACATGGTTAATTAGGAGCCATAAACATTGCTCTGAAGTTCATCAAAGTAATGACTTGCCCAGAAAAATTACTGCTAATTAAATTGCCTGCTGCTTTCATTTCTACTTTATCTAATAAAAAGTCCAACCAATGAAATTTAGCAGTGCAGTTTCAAATTGTACTAAATGCTTGACTAAGACCCAGAAGTATTTTAACTAGCTAAGAGGAGTTACTTCAAAAGCAAACATTTTAGTATAGAAATTGCAGTGCAATTACATGTTTTCTTCTCATTACAATATTGTTGCAAGAAGATAGATAAAAGAGAGCTAAGTAACAGAGTTACTTTCAGAGCAAAATCCAAGTGGTTGAGATGACCGATGGTATCACCTTCAGACTTTTCAGCAGCATCCAGTGTCTAAATAAAAAGGCTTGACTAAGATATGCAGCACCCTTACTTCACCTTCTTACTGAATTATTTCATACTGTAAAAGTTAAATCAGCTCAGGAGTGGCAAAGTCCAGCAAAAAGGTAAGGGCAGCATAAATAATGCTATTAATCTAAAATACTCTGAGGTCATTCTCATCCTTCCTTATCCTAAGAACACTACAGAACTCTACTTAAAACTGTGAAAATTGCCTTATTTCGTATTGTTCTGACACCCGTTATTCCAGTAAATGTTATTTGAAAATAATATACAATTCTGAGACTGCAGCAATGCCTGCTCATGTGAGAATGCCAAGGAGAAAGTAGTAGAGAAATGCTATGTCTTAATCATCAAGAGGTCACAAAGTACAAAAGGAAGAGCCCAACCTTCCTCCCAGAAGGAAGTTAGAGAAAACTGTTTTTAGTGACGCAAGGGTCAGGACCTAAATGAGGAGGTTCTGGAGTTGACCCTCAAATACAGCCTAAAATCACGTGCCTCCGATTGGGTTCTCTCATATTAAATGTCCTAAGCTGTTTCAGATGTGCACAGTAGTAAACTGGTCAAGGGCTCTGGCGTACCTAACTCTCTCGGCCAAATTGAGATTCTGAGGCACGAAGGGACTACTTACCAAGTACTTTCTGCTGTAAGAAAATGGGAAGAATTTCACCCTCTGCTCCACAGCAGGGAAGAATAAGGTACTTCATGACCAGGGATGAAGTAAACTCCTCTCCAACACAATGAAGAACAGAAAGAACTGGGTGGTCTGAATCACAATTCACTTTCATGTTCAGTGCTCCATAGCTTTCCTTACATTGGGCCAAGTGAAAATGTGCCTGGAAACCTGAAGTTCAAGCTTGTCTAGAAGAAACTCTCAGACAACAAGATCCAATGAACCAAAAAGAGTTGTTTGGCTAGCTCATAGCAGCTTATAACCTACACCTCTTCGCAAATGATGTCATGGTCATGACAACAGGAGATAGTAAACTGCAAAATCATACCATGTAATCTGTTCCCAGGGGACAAAAGCAATCACTTCTACTGAGTCTGTGAACAACATATCCATCTTGATCAGTATACCCTATCCATAATGAAAACTGGTGGGGGCGTTTCAGAAGATCAGAAAACAATAGCCCGTTTTAGTTCTCTTCCTAGTCCTTCTCTGGCCTACGTACTTGGCTGGTTAGGACACTACTGTAACAACAGAAGTTAATCACTAAGGCTCCTACACACATGCTTGGAGCATGGAAATTGACGAGCTCTAGCAGCCTTCCATGTTACGTGTATCAGCGTTGACACGCATCTCTGCACTGAAAAAATGGTGGCAGTGTGCTTTGAAATAAAACATATTCGATAAGCTTCAGGTCAAAGCGCCCCACCACCATTTTTCCAGTGCGAGAACACGCGGCAACGCTGATGTATGTGATGTAGAAAGCTGCCAGAATATGTCAACCAGCAGATTCAATTAATCAAGTCAAGCATGTGTACAGGAGCTCCTAGTGATTAACTTCTGTGGGATTACAGCCCGGCACTGCATCTCATAGCATTTGTAAAAACGCTTTAGAACTTCAAGGAGTTGTACAGACCAGGGAGCACTCATTAACCCAGCCTGACAACATGGCCTCAAATGTTCTTTTGGTCTTCAAAATAAATAAAAAATATCCATCAACCCCTTAAAACAAGGGATATGATGTGGTTAAAGTCTAAGGCTTCTATTACAGTGACTCAGAAGACCAAAGCTGTAGCTGTGTTTGTTTACACAAGTAGCCAACCCCTCTTGCCCCCATGCTGCCCCTCTGCTCTGACTGCCATGTTCTTGTAAGTGGGCAGACTTCAGAAAGATTCCTGTTCATCCAAGGCATTGATTTATGAAAGGATTATTAGATTTTCTTTTCTAGACACAGGAGAAATACTTAAGTTTATTTTAAATTTAGATGTTATAGTAAGGACACGTTGCCTTTTAGGCTTCCCAAACTTAATAAAATATTTTAATAAAATAATAATTTATTGTACCTCTCATTACACAAAGATGCAGGAGCTCTTAAAATTGAAAAGGATCTACTATATGGTCACCTCACCCACCAATGAAATTCAGGTGGCTCTAGTCTAAGAAAGCAGTTGTGTAACAGTATATAGCAGCTCAGCTCAACAATGTACAGCATGAAACAGAGTACAGCAACAAGTCAAAACTATGCTGAAACATTAATATTGCTACAACTCCTGCTCTTTGGGACCTTACACACCATGAGGATCTTGACATTACCTGTCATCTAACAGGCAACATCTTCCACGGTATTAATTAAGAGCTAGATTTTACAAAGCAATACACTTGCTGTGCGCTTCCACTTCCCACCCAACAGTAAAGATATAGATATTTAACTCTATTTATAAGATCAGGCTCAAGCACTATACCATGGGTTTTTATTCAACCCTGACTTGGAGGAAAGAACATCAGCACAACAGAAAATAATCCCTGGGGGTCCCATATACAAATACCTACCAGACCAGGTCTGTTGACCAAAGGATTACAGTATAAAGAACTCCAAAAACCAACTGTAATACGATCTTCTCATTGCTATGTATTTCTTGGATAGCAAAAATAACAGCATAAGGTATCTTTCACTTCAGACAAATTCCTGGGCTAGCTGTAGTTGTATGAATCATTCTGTAAAATGTGTGGTCTATGTTTTACAGGGATTTATATCAGATCATAATGCCCTTCTATCTTTACAACCTATGAAAGCTAAGCCTCTTCCAGAAGATCCTATGGAAAAAAAATTAATTGAAAGTGGTATGACTCTACAGTCAGACAGATTTAGATGAAAACATTAGAACAATACTAGAATCCTACTCTTGACATAAATTTTCTGTGGAAATCTACAACTCAAAAATGACCTTGACCTGGTGGATCAAACTTTAGTCAATTGTCTTTACATTCTCAGTGTACATTTTCCCCATGAAGGCTGGTATGCTCATTACAGAATTCTGCACAAAGGGTAAAATACTGGCTCTGCTGAAGGCAATGAGAGTTTTGCTATTAAGTTTTATGCAAGATGTAAACAACTTTAAATTATATAAACTAAAGCAAATGTTTAGTATTCCATCTAGAAATTGATCTTAAAATCTTATATTTAAATTATGCAGATTGTTCTAAAATGACAATTCTAATGCAGGATAACAATGCAATTTTATTAAATGAGAATCTATCCTTTTCTAGCAGCACTATTATATATGAACTATGTAGATCATTTTGTTCTACCCTTCCCTCCCACAAATATATATAATACATGGGGATGCACCATTAAAAGATAATGCTGTACTTCTTTCCTCTGGAAAATTACAACAAACCAAATGAAAACCATGGAATAAATTTCCTTTTATTCTAAGATAACAATTTGCCATTGCCATATTTCTATTTTGTTTTGTTTTATGTATTTTTAATTCAGAAGTAAGGAAAAAAGAGCCCATGGGGATAACGTTCTGACCTGACAGTCATAAGCAAATTTGGATTCGATTTTTTCCCCAGATGTACCTTATCAGGGATCCCACTTTAAGTCCTCACAAACACACAATCTTATTGAACTTGTAGGAATACTCTCATGTGGAAAGTTAGAGAATTTGCATAACTACAGACAAGGAGCTGTGAATGGGGGGCAGGAATAGCAAGAGAAAATAATCATGCAGAGCTCAAAGAATTGTATCTAGGGACAGAAATACACAAAGAAAGGACGACTTTCTCTTTCATTTCCTAACACTATTTCAGAGGTGTCAAACATACAGCCCATGGGCTTGGATCCAACCCTGCAGCTGCTCCATTTGGCCTGCTAAGCTATTAGAAGCTGGGGGCATGGCCAGGAGTGGGCACAAGATGCTGCAGAAGGGGCCTTGTAGCTGCAGTAGACATGGCCTTTGGTAGCAAATGGGTGAGACATGGCCTTTGGTAGCAAGTGGGTGAGTGTGGCCTGTGCAACACAGCCCTTGGTTGCTTGGCCTGCCGCTGCTTCTGCATCTCTACCATGACAAAAGCCTGCCTAGCCTAGAGCCACTTTTTCCATTTCCACCACAGTAGCCACTGCTGTTGCCATGGAACGCATTGCCACAGTGACCTGCTGAGATCCCCAGTCTGGATTCAGCCCAGACACCCAGGTGATTTTGACATATCCCTTCTAACTTCAAATAATTCCTTATTTTCCTTAGTACTGCAGAAACCTTCCCCTTCCAGATCTTTTCACCCCCCTAGAACTGTATCAAGACTAACAGTTAATAGCCTAAAAAAAACCAAAACCCTCTAAGCAAACAACTTCCTTTCCCTTCTGAAATGTAACCAACTTTGGCTTTTACATCTATGACAACATCATGACTTCTAATATATTTTCTGAGACCAGATGTCAACAGCTTGCCTGGGCAACATGCAGCATTTTATACAGCAGAACAGAAAACAAAAGCTCACACATTCAATTCAGAATCGCAATTCCACAGAGAACTGATACTTTGAGGATAACTCAGAGGCTCATGTTCACTCTACTACTTTTAATAACTGTTTGTTTCAAGTTTAAGTTCCCCTTTATATTCAGCAAGGCAAAGTACCCTCGCGCACCCTTTTCTGGTGATCTGACTGCAAAAGAGTCTGTGTTGCTTTTTTGCTCCCCCACCCCATTCCCTGCCTTTAAAATCTACATTGGACAAACACTGTATGGCTGAAGTGACATATTTGAATGGAATTCAGACCAACCAGTTCCTGTTTATGTTTCTGATTTGAGAATGTAGCCTTCTCATTCACTATACATTAGAAACACACCAGGGCCGTAAATGGTGTCAAGTTGCATGCAGGCAGGGCCAATAAACATTAATCATTACTTCAAGTCAACTGGCAAAGCAGCAGCTGATGGAACACTACACCCTTCAGCTCTGTATAAATGGACATTCCAGGGTTTGTTTGTTTTTCCCTTCAGCATCCATTTTATGAATGAAACTTCAGGCTGTACAGAATCCATTCATATAAAAGCTTTGCTCACAGGGTTCAGTCTCTAGGGATCAATCGGTCTTGGGCTAGGCTGATGTGATTGGTTTAAGGCAGGCTTCAGCCTTCCATTACTGATTTAAAATGCAGCCTGTGTCCATTTGACCTGCGCTAATGCACAAAGAGTAAATCCAGACTGTATTCTCAATTCTCAAATCAAATCATTAGCCAGTGCCACTTACTGTAACCGTAGATTTAGAGGATATTTATCCATATCTTTGAAAAATAGAGGGCAACTTTTTAGATTTTTTTTGTTCCTTTGGCATTTAAAATAGGTGTTTGACATTTTGTTATATGCAGGAGGGCAGTGGGTTGCTGAATGTTTTCTTATGTCACAAAGATGGGGAGGGTGTGTGTGTGTCTGTGCACGTGCACAGCACATTAGTACATGTGACAGCAACAGTTAATAGTTAGAAAGAAACAGCTGCCCAGGAAGTTAACTAGACGACTTGAAGAATGATCTTCTATCAGTCCAAGTTTAAATTCCCTGCACCTTGCCTTCTCAGAGTTCATTATGTTTTCACAATCACACACATCCAAATGAGCATTCATGCTCTTGTTCTTTAGGAAAGAATATTGAGCAAGCAGTTCAGCAACATCATAAAATCCATGCTCATTTATCTAAGCAATGCAGCAAAGACAAGCTTCTGAAGCAAAAGGGTGAAGTATTTTAAACCAAGTTAATCTATTTTAGGAACATCCTGGGAAAGCAGCAAAAAGACTTGGGGTGAACTGCACACACTGCAGCCAACAGCAAAACCCTCAGTGACTTCCCTTGGGGCTGGGGTGTTGCCTATGGCAATGATGGTAAACCAACAATTAGGTATATTCTTACCCAAAAATATGGTGATGCAATTTTCAGCTGCATATGTAGAAAAATCACATTAAAAGCAAGTGTTAGTTCTACTTTTACAAAGAAGTGATATAAGTGTACCATAAATACTGTGGGCAGCCTCATACTGAAAGAAGAGAAATGAGTAAATTTGAAGGAAAGACCTAGAGGATTTAGAAGGCAAGATTTTAGTCATTAGAACACAACCAGACTAAGCATATACCTGCACACTGCCAACAAAGATTTAGAAACAATATGCTCATTCTTAGGAATTGTTTAGGATGGGCCAAGGAGGTATAAGTATGTGCAATGAAATGGAACCAATCAAAGGACATTTAGGCTTAATATCAAGAACTATTTCTTAACTGTGAACTCTATTAGTTTGTGAAATAATCCCCCTAGGGAACAGCAAGAATAATAGTAGTAATAATAATAGTAGTAGTAATAATAATACTTGGCAGTTCCATAGTACTTTATATTTTCCAAGTACCATACAACTATTAGCCAATATAATTAAGGAAAGAAGTGAAAATGGTATCACTTGTGTCACTTAAAGACTAGATTGACTATCTGAAGAATATCCTGTGGGGAACAATACTGGTCTGGTTTAGCTTGACAATTCGGATTTCCCTCTTCCTCCTCCATCTTCGCCTCCCCATTTGTGGCATTCACGTCAAAGGGTTCACAGACCAAAATCTAACCCAGCTGAAAAACCCACATTCTGAAAATAGACAAAAATTGTTACTTTTACCCCTGAAAAACTGCAAAACAAACAAACAAACTAGATGCTTTTAAAAGTGTGTGTCTTTTGAAAATTTAACTTGGTAAATCTCTAAAAGTGCCTCAGCCAGTTTCCAGGAGTAAAGAAATATCAAAAAATGCTCACTAATGGAAAAATTGCTGACAAACAGATAGAATCTCTTTTTGTTAAACTTATACTGACTTCATTAAAAAAAAAACAAAAACATGTATTCAGTATTTGGAGAGAAACTTTAGTTTTATTCTGCTCCTACAACACAGGACTCATATATCACAAACAAAAACTATGTTAAAAGAAAAAATTAAGGTTATAGCATCAAGAATGTAGAAGCTAGGTAATGACAAAATGAAGGTTCCCTGTGCAACCTTAATTCAGCTCCCAGGACACGTTTTATGACACAATCTTTATATAGATGATCAAATATATATATATATATTCTTTTTTTCCTAACAGTCTATTTTACATACAGAATGAACCCATTGCAGGGAGCTACAGTGCAAAGCTATGCAATGCAGGATGACTGTAAGGTACTATTGTGAGTGTCACAGAAAAGATCGTGATTAAATCATTAACTGTCTTCATAGCTTAGTCCCAGGGTTTTTGCCCAGAGAATATTAGCCTCCTGTTAGCTCCCCTAGCATTCTCTCCCTACCATTCCTGTGCCATTCAGTTCCAGTTCCACCCTGATTCCCAGACCCACCTTTCTATCATGACTTCAGATCCAGTTTTTTCCCCTCCTTTGTCACCCCAAATCCCAGTATCATTTTTTCTCCCCTCTCACCAGGCTTCAGCTCCAGTCTTTCTGCCCCTTTGTAATCAAAGCTCCTTGTCCCAATCTAGGTCACTCTCCTTAGAATTCCTTTCAAAATCAGGCAATTTTCCTCCCATCTAACTGAGCCAAGAAGGTGCCATACAACAGCCCACTAGGGGTAGCCTACTTGCTCACAGTTTGGGTTTGTAAACCCAAACTAGAAAGATGCTACACAAGACCCAGAATCTTCTAGCAAAGCCCTGCCCTGCCTCAGCTGGAATAGTCTCATAGTGCTGCAGAATCTACTTAGGTTTAGCGGAAAATTTTCCTTTAGTTTCTACTGATTATGTACAAATGGTGATTCTTCCAAAGGATTATAACTTGGCGAAATGTGGGAGGCTTTTGACCAAGGTGGCAAAAGATATATCCCTTAAAAAAAAAGCACTACCCCCACAACAGATGTCAAAGTTCCTGTTCAAAAGAATTACTGGTAGAGATTTTTCTTCATGAAAGGTCACTAGAATTTCATTTTAAAAGACAGGCAAAACAGTGTGGGTAATTTAAGGAATTTTTTTTTTGCATGCAGCACTGCAAAACACTGTGGGACAGATCCTCAGCTGATGTAGATTATTACAGTTCAATGAAGTTATAATAATATACATCCAATAAGGGCACACTACTTTGGGTCTAAACAGTGTCAGTGTGACTGACAACCAAGAGAAGATTTCCAGTAGAACATTAAGTCTAAATTCAACATACATGATGAACTGTGATTTCTAGACAGGAGGGGGAGGAAAAGCTTCTGTTCTGTTGACATTTTTCTTTTTTTCTTTTTCCATTATCTCAAACATTCTGCAATAGAAATTGCATACCTGCAATTACAATTACAACTAATTGATCTGCCATTTCCCATGTCATAATTAATGTCATGTTTTAATAGAGTTATAATCATCCCATAATAATGCTCTTCATTCACCAGATTTCCACAAAGTATAAAAGTATAGTGCACAAAAGCAATGAACTTTTACGAGGCTCTTTTATAAACATCCCAAAAGGAACATCTCAGCATATTGCAATGAACTTTTTAAATATGTTTCTGTATTCTTATTTGAGCTGCAATGAAATAGCATGCAAAAGACTTTTCAGTATGGCACTCTCCCTTCCCCCAACATTCATAGGTAAAAAAAATGAAATCAATGATTCAGTGACAAATACATTATGTTTCCTAAGGGGTTATTTAATGTACTCTTACCAAGGATGGAAAAATGATGGTTTCTGGAGAACAGATGGCAACAAGACAAAATATCAACAGACCACAGTTGTTGACTGCAATTTATGGAGTGTACAGATGTGTCAACTTAAATGCAGTGAGTCTGAGGCCAATAAAAATACTTTCTGATACGAACAGATTAATTTTTCATGACCGCTGGTTACACAGTTATTACATTTTTAAAAACTAATTATTCACCTACAAAAGAAACAATGACTTTGCTTGAATGTCATTACTCTAAAGGAGAATGTTTCTCTCTCTGGCATTGAAAAAAGAATGGAGGAGTAAAAATCTGAGTATCTTTCCTTTAAGCATAAAATCTGTTTTGAGCTATAAAGAAAACTCTGAACAGAAATGAGAACTAACAGAAACTAGAGTTTAAAGTAACAGTATGCAATAAGGCAATCCCATTCCCTTGCCATATATGAAGCTTGCTTACAAAAGAGCCTTTTTTTACCCTTCAGTTTAGTGGGATGAATAATGGTGCTTGTGAAAGGTTGCAAGGGACTGGCAGTGCCTGAAACTGAAGTCCCCTATTTTTTATCCAAGCCCATGTTAACTGTGCAGATAATCTCCCTCATACTGCTATGTTACAACTTGAGAGACATCTGAACCAAACCCAAGGGTAGCAACACCTCACCTATGAAAAAGTCCAGGTCTGGAAGTTGATCTTTGTGGTTTGAGCCCATTTCTAGTTCATATAATTTCCCAACTTCAGAAGAAATCTCTCCTTACCCCACAAATACCAAAAAAAGATCAGAGCAATATTCCTTCTTTCCACTTGATCCTGTGCTATCACACACACACACACACACACACACACACACACAGACAAAAGACGACAGCCCTACATTTTAAATTCTTCTTTTCTACTATGGACTATTAAAAACCAGCACTTTATAATGATCAGGCTATGAAAAAAAAATCACTCAAAGGTCAATCGGCTGAGTGGCTCCACAGAGAATATATTAAAAATAAGTTCTCAGTTGCACCAGAAATAGTGAAATAGTTTATTATGAGCTGAATTTTCAATGGGGCCACAAGTCAGCCAGCAAGTGGTATTTGGCAAACAGGCTACAGGAGAAGCCAGCCAGATTGAAGCTGGCAGGAGCAGCTGCAGAGCTCATTTAAGCAGGTTCTGCTGCACAAAAGGAAGGGAGTCAAAAAAAAATTTGAAAAGGCCCTAGACAGCACCATCCTTCCCCTTCCCCACTGCAATACTTTCCCAGCCCAGAGCTGTACATGAGGAAGCATCCACTGTGGAGGTTCACGAGGACCCCTTGCAGTGGCTTTTTTATTCCACAGCACTATGGCCTTTTAGACCAAAAGATAAAAAGCTGGAAAAAACAAATCAGGCAAAGAAGCTAAAGAAGCAGCTTAAACCAGGGTAGTTACCAATATTTTGTTGGTTTGACTGCTCTGCTGCCCTAGGTTGATGTCTATTTGCTCCAAATTCCTGCTGCACCAAACAAACAGAGCCCTCACCTCAGCCTCACTGCACAACTGTCCTTGTTACCTTTCTTCTCACTTGCTTGGTCCCCTTCTCCCTTTCTTGGCCTTTCACTTTACCTAATACCCTTCTAAGTAATAGCAAACATCACCCAATAAAAACAGAAAACAAAAGAAAGACTGTGGAAAAACTATCATGATCTATGCATCATTCATTCTGCTAACATATTATAAACCTCCTTTCACAACCTAGAATCTGTCTCATCTATTTAGATTGGATGCTTTTTGTAGATCATGGGAAAACATGGACAGAAGGAACCTCAGGAGTCCACGTGGCTACTCGAGCCAGGATCATCCTCCTGCCTAAACTATCCCAGACTAATGTTTACCTAACCTGCTCTTAAAAACTTTCAAGGACAGAAAGAACCGGCTATTGTTTGTACAGTATCTAGCAAAATAGGGTCCTGTTCTTGGTTGGCCCTTAGGCACAAACATAGTAACTGACAACTTATCCTCTTCATTGGCAAACTGTCACCACAGATTATTTGTACCCAATATGCAAACTAAGATGATGACAATGATTTAGGCAATTCTCCTCAAACTGTTTTTATGCTAATGTAAAGCCCACATCAGTGAAGTTACTCCTAACATAGCGCAGCATGAGCAAACAGAGAATCTGGACTTTGTTTTGAGAGATACTGATGAATGTGCTCTTAAGCCATAAGTGCAGATTTGTTTAAAATGCCACCTCTTCTGTCATGCTGCAGAACAAACACCTCAGCTAGAGTATGCTTGTGTTTACATCCATACATTTCTATCTCTGGCTTTCACAATTCAGGTGTGCAATTGCTAGATTGACGGCTTGAGAAACGCAAGCCTTTTTAGAGCAGACGTGATGGCAACCATAGTGCAGGACACTTCATTGTCTTATCAGGGTTATAGCTATTTGCTGAACTTAAACAAAAAAAAAAGAGATCTGAGTTTGGATTCATATAAACTTTGGTGAGAATAACTCAGGCTGTTTTACCACATTATCCAACAGAGCTAAAGAAACATCTTACTTACCTGAATCATACGCAAAATCTCTAGGTTCCTGCTTGATCATCAGAGGTGGGGGAAAATTTTGACTGGCCGCATTGCCAACCATGGCATTGTGTTCATAAACTGGATCATGGTATTCCTGCTTAAAACCTTGAGGTGGGAAAGGGATGTTTGGCTCAGACATCTGGCGTTGGTATATTGGGCGTCCTTCCCTCGGCATCGCAGGCAAAGGTGGAAAAGAATTGCAAGGTTCAGAGAGCTGGCGGCGAAATCTAGGACACAAAGTAGAAAAGACACATAAATGTATACTGCTGGTATTGCTATAACCAGAGCACCCAGACAGTAAAAATAAAATAAGACAAGATGGTGACAATAAACTGCTTTCCTTTATTCTTAATGAATGTTACAGAGGATATCGGGAGAGAATTTGTGGTGGAGCAGGGAAGGAAAACGACCAAACTGTGTTCCTAAATTTGAGGTAGGGAGAATAGAAGGGAAATGCAGTTTTAAACTCCTTTTGTAGTCCCCGTATTCAGGGTCCTATCTAATCCCCACAGTGAATTAGAGCAGCTTCTGTATGGCAGTAGTGGGAGAAGTAGAAAGGACTCATGTCCTAGTTTAGGCTTCTCCAATTGTGGGTTCATGGCACTCAGCAGAAACCCATGCAACACTTACTTCCCTTAATGGTTTCCAGTTCTCTTAGGGCAGAAGGTTGTGTGCACATGGCTTGGAGAGTACTAGTGACAAAATGGCTCTTAAACTTCCAAAAGCAGGAGCTACTAAAAACAATGTGTATGGAAAGCACAGTTTTGGGCTTCCTCTGAACTGCTGTTTCCCTCTGCTTTCCTGGGGACCCACACTGGTTTTCACATTGCTCCTCCCATCCTTATATATGCAGAAACTAGAACAGAAGCAATGGAGATTGAACCTATTGGGCATTTTTACATATGCAAGAACTGCAGCGCTGGGTTCTTTCAAAAGTGCCTGGCGCTGCAACACTTACACCTGTATAAGTAGCAAAATGCGTATCAGTGCTGAGAAAATGACAGCGGTGCACTTTGGAACTAAAACACATTGGAGATGCTTGAGTTCCAAAGTGCACTACCAGCATTTTCTGTGCGCTGATATGCATTTCATTGCTTATACAACTGCATGCACAGCAGCGCAATACACGCCAGCTTGCATGTGGAACAGACTCAATTAGTCGATTAATCAAGTCTGCTCCGAAGCGGCAGATCTCTGGCACATCACAGGAAGAAAAAGTATGTATATAAATGTCCATTGCTTCTTTACAGATCCACAGCAAACAAGATATTATTCAAGCAAATAGCTTACTTGTCCTACCATGACCCACCTACAAGCAAGACAAAAATGTTTCTTTAACACAGCTCCTTCAAGGAAGATGGAAGTTTCTCTATGAATATAAAGCCAAGACTTAATGATTCTGCAGATACTTTTTTTAATTTTGGGAGTGAACTGACTTGGTTCCTAAACTATAACTAGATGTTTTCTTTGAGAAAATGGAGTGGAAGGAGAGGGAGAAAAACAGGGATTTTAGTCTGTAAATTCTTGAATAAAATATTGCATTGTAAGCATTTAAAAATGTTAACTCCATTAACTTCCATTAGAATATTTTCATGAATTTGGTTTCACTTAAATATGTACTATCATAAGTTAAATAAAACCAACACAGAAACTATTAGTACTCATTCTGTTAGTACGTAGTAATAGACACTGAAAGATAATTGCTTTAACGCTTCTAAGAATATTCTACACTGTAGCGTAAAGAGTGGCACACTATAACATTAGGCTTTGCAATTCCACCTACACCTGCAGAAAATAAACTTAGAAATTCAAACATATTATGAAATAGTTAGGCTGACTGGCACTGCATTCATTTCCCCTCTTTTCCTTTTTTCATTAGCCAAAAAAAGAAGCAGAAATTATCATTAAGAACTGTCAAGGAGTGAATCAGAAAATTGCAACTTGAAGTTAAAATAAGAAACAGGCTCACTCACAAAGCCTCAACGGAAGTTAATAATACTTGTTGTACTGGAAGCTTTGTATGGAATCAAGCCATTTGTTTATACAAGTGGATTTGATTCCCATTGGAACTTGTTAAGACCATTTATCCCCCATGTACTCATGATTCGTATGAAGCTGCATGTTCTTGAGGCTGTTGTTAACCTAAGCCACACAACAAACAGTTCAGAAAAATTTGCTCCCGTATTATGTATAATAAATAATCAGAGACATAGTATTACATGCTAGATAAATCCAGACAACTACATTTTGAAAACACGGTCCACATGCAGAGATTCTATTTCTAGTGGGAAAACTGCCACACTCCTGGAAGAAATCAAACGTGTACAGACTTTTTCTCCCAAAGAAAAAATGGTGGTCCCAGGAGCAAAATAATCCAACTCCAACGAAGAAGCTGCTCCCAGGACATTTTCTTTTAGGAGAATGTTTGTATACTTTCCCGCAGCTTAACTCTCTTCCAGAAGTAACAGGGTTGGGGGGAAGGCTCTCATGCCTATCAGAAACCAGGATACCCTTGGTTTGGAGATGATGTTGGGGGAGGAGGGGTAGCTGCTCCCACGCCTCAAGTAGGCCAGGAGTAGAAGCCAGGTGTCCCCTGCCAGCGCCTCACATGCTGGAGTCCCCAGTGCAACAAGTGGAGAAAAGACGTTGCCCCACTGCTCAATCCATTTGGCTCTTGAGCAAAGAAATATGGTTGTAGGCTGAACACCTACACTGCTCCTTCTCCTGTAATCAGTTTTAGTGGTAGAAATTTTCCACTGTTAGAAACAAATGCTTGTATGTGGCTCATTTTGAAACTAAGGCCTTTTCAAAAAACGTTTATTAATTAATGGCTATTATAGTGTGTCACTCATATTTACATTTACAAACAAACATTTTCAAAACTAGGAGAAATCAATTTTATGCCTAAATTTTGCAGCACGTATTCTCAGGAGAAGGAGAGAAAAAAAATATGATTTGTTTGAGACCTCTAAACATACCAAAACACAACATAGTGACTTGAGGACAGTTTCAGCTTTAATTCTGGATTATGGGGTTTTATTTTAGCTTTCACAGGTTTTACTCAGTCTAATGTTATTTGGATGTAGTTTATTCTGGCATCTTAATTTCCTTATATTAAACTGTTGTATTTCAGAAAGCTTAAATACCCACCCTCTAGGAAAAAAAAACTTTGCAAGCAGAGTCTACAGTCTTTAGAAGAAACTCCAGAAGTAAGCTAACAGCTATTTAGATTTGTATTCAGACAAGCTAAAATGCTCACTTATTAGCATAGAGCTAGATTCTGATGCCTTACTCCTCCAGAAAATACTCACCTGAATTACTTGCTGAGTACTCATAGTAAGAAAAGATGGCAGAGGCAGCCATTACACATGGTTGTTCCTAACCGTGCTCCCAACAGACTCCATCCAAACAGAATGCCAGCCCCTTGTATGGGGTTAGCACACCTATGAGGAAGTATGTTTCCACCACTCTTATTCACAATAACTAGTGTCTGGGTTCCACTGATTGCCATAAGAATAGCTACAAAGCTTCTACTTCACATGATGGTGGTTCCCAGAATCTGTTTAAACTATACGCAGCCTACAATTAACTGCAATTCCTTGAATTTTGGTTACTTAAAGGGGTTTTGTTTGTTGGTTTGTTTTTACCTGTGGTCCATAGAAAAGCTGTTGTCTTGAATGGACTGAGAGGGAGGAAGATGAGTAGGGAAAACCCGGTCAGGTTTAGGAGTCTGAGCTGAGTTTGGGGATGCATGGTGCAATGGCGACACGGGAGTGCTGGATGGCGTTGGTGGGTTGGAGGGCCTCATTCCCACTTGTGGCTTCTGATCATAGGCACTAAACAGAAGTAGGGGGGCAGAAGGGAAGGAGAAATCAGAAGTTACTTTCTCTTCAATTCAATTAAATGCAGCACTTCCACCCACAGATATAACTATTCCATTCCATTCAGATTATTTTTTAATTATAAAGTCACCTTACTACCCAAATTGGGGGAATTCTCTTCTGTGGACATGGAAAAGCACTGAGAAAATTCAGTTAGAACCTGGATAATAGCTATGTATTACAATCAGGTTATTTCCCTCTATGGAGCAGAGAATCACTTTTGAAAGCACTTGGCATTACAGTGATGCTGTAATAAGGCACAAGTGTAGGGCAAGTTTCAGAATACATGAAAGCAGAGCCACCTGGACCACTGCAGGAAGAGTAGGTAATATCTGTCAAGGTTGTCATTCTGCACAAACCTCAGGAGTGAGAGAAAAAGAACCTTACTGGAGACCAGGAATCTGACCCAGAAAAAGCAGCGTTATGTTGCTTTAGCTACCAATATTCAGATAGCCGCAGCTTCTGCTGACAGGACATATTTTCCCCTTCTCACAAACTAAAGGTCTGTAACCCTGTAAACAGATACACAGATGCTTAACTTTATTCATGTGTGCCCCAATTAAGGAAATGCTCAGGCAAATAGCTAAGTCACTCTCTCAATTTAAAAAGGACTAAAGCAGGTGCTCACTGTTAAGTACATGCCTAAGTGGTTTTCTGAATCAAGGCAATGGGACTTTCCACTGAAAACAATATCAGTATTTGCATACTTAACCCTAAGCATTTAGGAGTAAGCATTTGTTGTGGCCAAGACAATAAAAGGATCTAGGAGGATATTCATTAGGTTATAAGGTTGACAATATCTTGATAAATAAAGCTGAACTTTTCCAAAGATGACTCTAGCATCTGGCAACAAAAGTCCCTTAGAAAAATGTCATGCCTCTTTTAGCTAGCTAGTCTATGAGGTGCCCCAGCCCTGCTTTCTGCCTGACTTCAGACTGACAGCGCTCACTCACTACCTATGAACAGAGAGAGGTAGTCAGCTCATACAGATAGGTACTTAGTCAAGTTAGTCTGAAGTCAGAGGGAAAGCAGGGTAAGGTGGCACCTCACAGACTACTCATTAGAAGAGGCATGAGCTTGTGTCGGCTACAGATTTGATGGATGGCCCTGCAGAGAGCAGAAGGTTCTAAGCAAATTAGTCTATGAGGTGCCTTCTGCCTACTTTTCTCTATAACCAAGTGATGCACCCTGTTTATCAGATGAAGAGGCAAAAGATGCTTTGTGCTCTACTTTTAATGGCAGTGTACTTATGTGAATAAAAACAAGGTAAGACTAAACTGTTGCTAAGAAAGCCTTTCAACAGCTGACATTTAAGGGAAAAGAAAGATATACATGTGAACCAAAAGAAAAATCAATTAAAAATGCAGTGGTAAACTAATTTTTTATATCGTAAAATAATTTAAACTTTCACTATCTAAACGTATGAACAGAGGGAGACAAATTGCCCCTGTGAAGACAGCATTATCTGCAAAGTCTAACAAAACACTAGTTTTACATTGTAATCATCCATGAATACATGCATATATCATCTACCAAAAACTTGACAAATGCATAATGTGCTGCTCAGACCTGCCAATCTCTTGCCTGTTACAAAGAGCAGTCTCTCAGCCTAATGTGTGTAATGCATTTTTAAAGTACTTTCAAACATAGCTCATGGCAAATAAGGTCCCTCACCTGTTGTTTTTAGACTCTGGCTCTATCCAACAGAGGAGTAGAGTGTGAATATTACAATGAAAATTATTGCTTTAAAATAATTATGTAAAGTGTTTGATAGCATGGTAAACAGTTTAATCAGCATTCGAGTAAATGCATTATCTCATCAGTCTGGTATCTGCTGAAGAGGTAACTTTTGTAAGATCTCTATTATGGTTTTATTGCTCTTTAGTCAGTCCTCACTTAAATCTGCAGTCCTAGCTGAAACCACCATAAACATACTCCTGACTGTTTTACCTGACATTGTACAGGCACTTTTCCCCATAACTGAACTTGAATGGCTGTTCTTGACTACAAGCAGAGCCAAGTTCCGAACACGGACTGTGGGGTTCCTTCTTGATTTTCAATGGGAGACCATGAAAAGCCACTGAAAAGAAGGGAAAAAAACGCAATTAAATACCAAATACAGTATTAAACAGCATGCCTTATGAAGCAAGCTGGATGCTACTAATTAAACACAGGATTAATTAAGCCATTGGAATACTAGATACAGTATAGGAAATAAACATTTCTTTGGGTGTCAGCTGAGAAATAGGCACCAGAGATCCTTTGCATTGGCTATTAGCAGTTTTATTGTTTAATAGAATGATGGCTAGGATCCCATCTCATTACAAGGAAAATAACAGCCCACTTATATTTGGCTTAACTACTGTAAATGTTGTCAGAAGCAAAATACTTTACAGGCACAAACTGCTTCTAAGTAATATATTAGCAAGGCAGCTTTCAGCTGTAAATGCACAGTAGTTCACTTCAAAGAGCATCACAGCTATGAGTACAAAATTAATTTTCCTATATGAGCCTCAAATACTGGACCCACTAATCTTTTTAGTCCCAAAACTTATACGAAAACCTGTAATAAAACTTATGAAACTGGAGGATTACACACTTCTTTAATAGCTGATGGTATAGTAATAAAGTAATGTCAGAAATATATATTAGCCCTCTTGAAGTCAATGGGAATTTTGCTATTGACATGAATGGAGCCAGGATTTGGGGAAAGAGAAGGGATGAGCCAAAAAGGAAATATGAATGAGAAACAGTCTGTGGAAAAAAGAAAAAGTTGAGGACAAGTTAAGGTTAGCCAAAATAGTTTAGCTAAACCCATTATATTTCTTAGTGCAAGGTGAAATGTCTACTAAAACTGAGGTAAAAGATGTTAATCTGAATCTAAAATAGGGAAAAGTGCAAGGTTGCTGCAAACCCTGTTCCTAATCTAGAAAAAGCAACCAAGGTAGCAAAAGGTAGCATATAGTATAGGAAGACAAAAACTGTAGACCAGACGCCCTGGACAAGACTTTATTTTGTTTTTTAACAATTTTAAAGCACATCCCAAAGTTATAAACATAGTGCCTCTTTCATCTCTGATAAGCTTGAAGTTTTAGATCACCTTAATTCACCTTATTAACACTAAAATATCTAGATGTGACCTGAAATTTCAGCCCCAGGAAAGGCATGGACCCTTGAGAACCTTTGTGGCGCTTCAGTGAAGTCAAACGCACATTAAGGTCAATGTTAGTAAATCTCAGTCAGCAGAATCAGATCATTATGCACCATTAGGCTATACAGTATCTCTACCCTTCTCTATATCTTAAAAAGCAATAATTCCATTTTCTAAATCTAGTGAATATGAGAGTGTCTATGCAGCCCAACAGACCATGGCTTGCCTTGTGTGGCCCCCAAGGGGTTTAGAAGTTAGACAGCCCATCATTTGGGCAAATCAGTCTTTAATGAAAAATAGAAAAGAAACTCAATATTTCTTTATAATACAACTTTATTTTCTATTGGGCCAATCGTTTGAGCAACGCAGAGCAGGACTCAGATGCAGTTGAGCAGACTGTTGCATGCTTATTTCCATGTCTACTTCACTCCATTAGGAATAGTTTTAAGCCCAGGATCCAGGGGCTTCATTCCACTTCCCAGCATCTTCTGAACTGTGATTTATACCTTAAGTATATGAATTATTTTGATTTCAAGCTACTGAACAAAACCTATAATGCAACATGTTTCTTTTTTCAAAGCCAAACTCTCATACTCAAACAAGGGCCACACACTGCTCTATTTTCTTCTTTTTTAACTTTGCTGCTTCCTCAGAGTTCATGTCTTATGAAAAATGACTTCCCTTATTTATTTTTAAATAACAGGAGTACAGAGACTCCCACACCACAGCCCTGTACGCAGAACTGGTTGGGTATTTCATCATAGTGCTGAGAGCCTGAACGTCTGCTAACAGGCAGTTTTCCAGCTCACTGGCACAGGCGCAAGTGAAAGCAGCACATTCATTTTGTGCAATTTGCTTTACCTCCCCACATGGAGTTGGTGCATGTAAAAGGCTGTTAAGTACTAAATTATTCCTTATCAAATCACCATCATCTGGAGTCATGATCAACACTAATTAAATTACTTTCACTGAACACGGCTCCAGCCTGCTGCCTCAGCTGCAAAGCACATTTTACTTTGCTTAACTATACAATTGTAGAGCAGAAACCTAGAAGGCATCTGTGCTGTAGTTTTAATTAAAGTATACCCCACCTTCTTCCCGGTTGTATAAACTAGGGTAAAGTGTATCAAATCAAGTAGGTTAACGCTTTCATTTCATTTAGGGAAAGCATTATAGTCCAAAATGATTTCACATTAGATCTTTATCTTAACTAGGGCCAGCACAGATAATGTAGCTGTAAAATTTAAAGTCATCCTCAAGCACTCCCCAAACTCACAGGCCATGCAAAGCTTTATCAGCACCTCCTGAAATGCACACTTTTAGATGAGCAAAGAAAAAGGCAGCCTGAGAAAATGTGTTCACTATGTATTTTTCTTTGAAGGCTACTTGACCTTTCAAGCTGCATTTTTAGGCTGGCTGACAAGGATGGAGTTATTTCAATAGTAAGATTTTAAGTATGCAAAATGCCAGTCTTCTACCTTCACTGTCACTCCCACCCATTATAGCTCTTTTTAGTGCGACATTCACTTGTAACCTTCCTTTTTTAAAAATTTGTTGTCTTGCTACACTGAATTTTACATTTTTCTTTCACTATAAAAATTTTCTGGGGAGAAGAGCAAGGCTGCTTCTTTATATATTTTTATTTTTACTCAAACAAGGCAGGCTTCCTATATTGTCAAATAAAGAAAACCCATCATTTCAAACAACCAAGTCCTTCTCCCTACTTTTTCTTTATTCTTCCTCACTCCCTTTTCACTCTTTTTCCTCCAGGACTCACCATCTTTCCCTCACTCTGTGCTTACCAAAACATTATTTTAATAAGGACAAAATCCCAGCCCTCTTCAAGTGACTAGGTATTTTAATTTTTATGATCTGAATTAATAATTACTTGTGCATAGCCATCTCCAAATGTAAAGTAAATTAACACTCCCCCCCACTTTTAAAAATAAGGACCTAATCCCAAAAGCTTCACTTCAGTGAATTTCTTTGCATCCCATTTGGATGACTTGTAAGAGAAGGCTTTGAGAGGATCAGTGCTGCCTGTAGTCTCTATGAAGTTAACTTGAATACATAAGGCAACCATGACGTGGTTCAGTGCTGTAAGCAGTAGCTGACCACTGCATAATACATGATGGTATATCTATAGAACATTTTTATATGCAGCAGAAGATTAAGACAGTTATATAGACTACATGATAATTCGTGTTCTTTATATTGGCAGTCTAGAAAATACTGTCACATTTTACGGTTGTTTTGGTTTTTTTTAAAGCACCCTTTTGTAGAAAATAAAGTAAACAGTCTCCCTGTGGAACTAACTCATACACAATGAAGGCCATTTCAATTACATCTGGCAAGCTTTTGAGAAAGTGTTACCTGTCTACACCCTGATCCTAACTTACTCATGAAGACTCCATTTCAAATCAACAGGACTTGTCCAGAACAAGGTCTTCAGATTAGTGCCCAACTGAGTAATTGTATTCAGATTTCTGTAAATGCTTAAAAATAATTTGAACTACATTAGCAAAATCTTTCACTTCTCCCTCCTCTCCATCGCATCTTCTGGACCCTAATCCTGAGATAAACTAACTTCTCTGCCCGTGAAAAAAAACAGTACACCATTTGGACCAACTGGAGACAACAAGAAACCTTTGCTTAGGGAAGTCTTAGGAACAGTTTTTGTCAGGGACTATAAATACTTCTTTACTATGTAGCAACGTTACTTCAAGAAAGGTAAGGTGTGAATACTTAAGGAAGATCTGGAGAAACTCATAGAATTGATTGTATATCCTTTTTTAGGCAGAAAGTAAAGTCATACCATTCCAATTAAACAGTGAACTCTAATATAAATCAAACACATATTTTCAGATTCAATTTTAGGGAGGGGGAAGGGGGAAGCTGTTTTTTCCTCTGAACATAAGCTGATAAGATTAAGTCCTTGAACTATTATTGCCCTTATAAAACTCCACAGGAGAATCAAATAACCAAGGAAAGGATCTGAAGATACAAATGCACTAAAAATACTAAAATAAAAACTTTACAGATTTGTTTTTACATGCACAAAAATATTCCAAATACAAAAGTCATGATTGTTGGAGGCTCCATTACAGTCAATCGTATATGTAAGTCGAGCATATTTTTTTTTTTTTACAGGAGGAAAACCATGTTGACTTAAAATCAGGACAATACGGTATTTAGTTTGTAGACTTAAGATTCCAGCATTAATTACAAAGTTCAAAATAAGGTTTTCAAGAAAAAGAAAGGCATATGGAGAAAACACTCCTCTATAGCTGGAAATTTAAGAGTGTTTGCTAATGGTGTGTGATCTCTTAAGTGATTTTTGACTCCACAGACTAAGGGCGGCTTCTTTATTATCAACACATATGAAAGTATTAATGTACTATCTGGTGTAAAATGAATGAGTCACTGACACCTGCCAACTTGTATGCATTAGAGAACTTCAAGGCACTTAGTAATGCTACACGCACATGTATAGCTTGGAGGATTTGGAGCACCTGCGAAAAAAGAAAGCAATGGAGAAAGCAAAATGAGTCATGCTCTGGACATTTCCGCTGAAAAGGCGTTTGGGGTGCTTTTTACATTCCTACCCTCCAATCACTGGTAAAATTAGATTTTGCATGTAAGCTTATTCACTTTTAACACCAATTAAGGTGCAAATGGCATTATACAATACTCCTATATAATGTATTGTCTGTACACACTTAAAGACAAGGCAGTTCTTTTTCACCAGCAAGAAAATGAAAAACCATTCACTTCAAGTTAATATCACTTCAACTCCAGATGATAAATTGATTGAGATGACCTCAATTAGAATGCAGTTAAATTCCAGAAGCAAAGGGGAAGGCCTATGTACCAATAAAGCCAACTCTGTCACAGACTCTTTAAATCCAACTTCTGACATGCATAGAAGTGCAGCAGGCACTTCAGATACATCAGAGCCTCTCAAAGATTCTTTTCCAGTACATTTACCTCTGCCAAACCCTCCCCTTCCCCCAACATATGAAAATCCATTACTAAAGGGTCTAATCTCAGCTATCAGCACAGAGTGCCTTTTATGGAGCCATTAAACCATTTCTCTTGTTTACAGTGCCTGAAGAAAGATGTGAATTATGTCTGTGACAAAACAGGCGATAACATTTCTAAACTGCTATCAAAATGCAAACTGTGATACACTTAAGGACAGGGACCCAATTTCATGTTTTTGAGATTTTCTTCACCTGCTGTAACAGCAAGCACTCACCTAATGATTCTAAGAGAGAATTTATGCTGCAACATGGCAGGTACCATAAGCTTTTTTGATCCATAAAGTCTTCTGTTTTCAATATACTAGTTGTGAAATGGTTTGCTCAAGAGGGCAAAACATTGGTTACTTCTCAGCTGTTAAAGATGTTCTAAAATGTCTCTTATTGGCAGATATAAAAGAAACAAATCCACCCACAGATGCATGGCTTTACATGAGGGTTGTAATGCTATGATACAGTAACAGCTCCATGTTATTTAAACCTAGAACTTGTGAATTTAATATCCAGGGTCCCCTGCCAAACAGAACAGAAAACTGAACACTCACTGGACTGCATTCTAGGCAGTGCTGTTAGTCTTCATTCACATTCCATACAAATCTCTAAAAGTAGATGTGAATGTCACCCTTTAAGAAAGAAGATCTAGAAATCTGGATGGGTATAAGTCTCCAAGCCTGAAAGTAACCTTTAACTGTTATATCTTATATAACCTCATTTTAGTCTTATACCTAGTTTATTCAAAGAATATTTGTTCATGTTAGGTAAGGCTGAAACTGGGGAATAATTGTGACTAGTCCTTTGATAGATACTTTGATGGATACTAACCTGCACCCTGAACTTTACCAAACAGTGTAGACAGTAAAGAACCCAGTAGCATTAAGCTTTTATCCTAATAATGCCACTCAGCACCGGCTGAAAGCATTTTATAGTTAGTCTTAGGTATATTCATCTTCATCAACTGAGTCTAGATCTAACTAAAAGGTATGGATAACTAGGGCAATGACTACAATCTCAGCAAAAGAAACGTCTTGGCTAGACACAGATGAACAAGAACCCTAGATTTATAGTTGCTTTAAAAACAATTTAGCAGATGGGGCCAGATTTAGTTTGGCCTGGTGGGTGCAGGAGTGGAGTTACATGCCTACAATGATTCTATTCCACACTATTTGCATCTGGAAAATTACTAATATAAGAGGCAGGTGGGTCCTCATTGCTTGTGATTGTATGTTACAAAGATGCATTCACAGACTTTTAGGGATTTGAGCTGAATGAAGTAGAATCTGACCCATGACATCTTCATAGATTTCATCAGGGTCTCAAAAAGCTTGGCCATCAAAAATCACTACCTTATTTTGATTGAACTCATGTCAACTGGATCATATTTAGATCTTGCGATCTGTCATATATATTAGGAGAACATAGTGACAAACAAGTTAACTACCACCAAGAGGTGTTTCATCAGGGGCCCTCATGAAACCATGCTAACACCTTAAAATAAAAACTGGGCACAAGAGACAGACCTAAGCTCTGGGAAACTCCACAGCCTTTACAAAAGGGAAAGAGTATTCCAAAACTACCCTGTCAATCATTCTGAAAGGAACATGTAGATTCTCCATAAGATCATTCTGTCCACCCTCTAGTTGCATCTGCAAAGCCTCACAAACAGCAAGATCAAAACCCAATGAAAAGAAGCATGCTATATTATATCACCAAGGTTATCTGGCTTCTAGCCAGAGTGATCATAAGCCCACACAATTAGTTCTGTTTCAATACAGCAAAATTTGAGAATGTCCAATGTCACTGGAATTGACCTACCACTCCCTTCTCATTGATCTTTCCCAGGAAACAGGAGCTTCAATACTGGGCAGTAATTGGCAAGCATAGTAAGTATGATTCCATCAATTTAGTTCTGCCTTGGCTTCAGATCAAATCCTTCCAACCCCCACCAGCCCAGTAGATAGAAACAGCATGGGACCTCATTTTTTTGGAAGCTAATTCTGTATGATGAGCCCAAGCACCAGATTTCAGAGCCAACTGGCAAGAATCAAATATGTGGGCAATATGGAGCTATTTGAGAACCTTGTCTAACAAAAGGAAAATACCAGCTTTGAAGTAAGCTGCCACCTTTACTGGAAAATACACAACTACAAATGTACTTTAGTAACATTTAAAGATTCAGTGATGTTAAAGAACATGATTACTGTCCCTTCCTGCCTAGAACACACAGTCAAGTGCATGTAGACTCATAATCCAGTGGAATATGCAAAAATGTGTTAAAGCACTGCACCACATGTATGCTACATAATAAAGAAGTATATATCTGCTTTAGCCAAATAAATAAATAAAATACCATATGTGGGATTCTTATCCCCTATTTCTATGCTAGTTACTCTCACCAGGGCACAGTATGGTGCTCAGAAGTGGAACTTATTTCTAGTTTATGGAGGGCTAGTTTGGATACAGGAGCATAAAATATTTTTTCCAATTTCAATAGCTATGAAAATACTGATCCTTATGCCCCACACTAAAATCGGGAGTGCTAAAGGACTCCGTATTAGCAAATACTGCTATGTTAGAATGATTTTCTCTAGCTGCAGGGGTGACATTTTAAAAAAAGCAAACTGTGAAGAAATAGGAGATTAATGACTAAGAAAGGTATCAGTAAGCATTTGTTTAAATTAATTACACTGACCTTTCACCTGTAGGACATTTTAGCTCTAAATATCCGTCACAATTATTTCCCAGTTTTCAGCATGACCTAACACGAACAAATACTCTTTGAATAAACCAGGTGTAAGACTAAAATGAGATCTGAGATATAACAGTTAAGAACAGACTTGTGTTTACTAGAACAGGGCACCAGAACCGTGCTGGACTTTATAGTTCATTATTACCTAAAACAATACAAATAAGTGTCATGTTACCTTCTGTAGAGCTAATTTATGTTAGGGCTAGTCTACGTGGGAAACCAACTGGCATGTTTAAAGTGTCTTAATGGAAAGCTGTTTGGAGTCAAACCTCAATACAAGTGTCTAGTGGAGCTGCTGAAATGAACTACTGTCCACACAGAAAATAACTCTGTTCTTGTTACTGGACCCCAAGGATCGGTCAAGATCATGTTACTAAACTATGTGTTTAGGGAGCTCATGGAAATAAAGCAAGTAAGGGAGAATTGCTTGCAAGTTCCCATAAACGGGCTGTTGCAGATCAATGCTAACATAGCTCTTAAGGAGAGCACAAGGCAGCTAAATCTACAAAATGTGTAGATATGGCTATACCAGTCAATTTATCCAGGTATACCAGTGATTCTCAGCCAGGGTACCACAGCATTCTGGGGTGCCCTGGGATCCTTTCAAGGGTGCTACAGGGTGTCATAAGATGTTAGCACCATTAGGTGTATTAATAAGATAAACCCAGGGGCTGTGTCCAGATGAGCATAGCCACGCTGTATGTAGCACCGTAGACCACGGACCCATCTGCAATGCCACACACCACACCAGAAACACCACGGTAAAAAAAAAAAAAAAAACACACCTGGAAAAAAACGGCGGCACATGTAGCAGCAGCACACGTTGTCCAAAACTAGAGCCTGCCCAGCCAGAGCCACATTCCAACTGCCAGCCAGGATCCCAGCTGCAGGAACGCCACAGCTCCAGCTTCCTCAGCCTCTAGGACCCCAGGTAAGACTGCTGGGACCGGCACAGTTGGTGACCCACACCTCCCCTACCTCCATGTGGGGTAACCTGTGGCTCGTGCGTGGCCCAGGCAATTCCCAGGAACAAATATCAGTGGCAAAAATGTGCTGCTGCTACTTGTCCCCAGAGAACCAAATATCTGCGCTTGTCTGGACGTGGCCAGAGATTTTAAATAGGAATCTAGTGTTAAAAATATTCCGATCTGTTGTGGTTTTTGAGTTCTTTGTAACAGAAAAACTCTATTATTTTTTGTAGTCAAAGAACAAGTGAAGAGCTGGCATTTTCTGAAGG
The DNA here is from genome assembly GCA_030014935.1 of Caiman crocodilus. Classification (NCBI taxonomy): domain Eukaryota; kingdom Metazoa; phylum Chordata; order Crocodylia; family Alligatoridae; genus Caiman; species Caiman crocodilus. The sequence goes on along the minus strand of JAGPOW010000261.1, from coordinate 213,015,801 downwards.
GTGCCATAAGTCTAACAAGAGATGCCTCAAATCTAAAAAAGGTTGTGAAGCACTGATATAGACAAACCCTTAATTCACCAATTTCTCTGGTTTTCAAGCTGCTGAAAATGGCCCTCCTGTACACTTTTAGCAAATGGAATCCTTTCAACACGTCTTTATTCATGAAAAGAATATACGTGATTCATCAGTTAGTGTGCGTCTCCTCAAATGGAATGTAAAAAGGACACTTTTTAAAGAATCTTTTAACGTCTATAACTGAATACTTAAAACCAGCGAACCCCACAAATGTGGCTAAAGTTATATCAGTATAAGAGAGCTTATATTAGTATAGAATACACCAGAGCTAGCCCCTCTACAACACATTGAGCCAAGTGGAGCAGCCCTGGGCTGGCAGGCTGACCAACCCAGCTCAACATGCTGCAATCCCAGACACATGTATAAACGCATGTCTGGGAACAAGAAACTCCAGAGCAATAAGCACCAGAATTTATTCAAGTGCATTAATATGCGTGTGCAGACACGTCCAGAATAACTTAAGACTTTAAAATGAAAATTACAGCTTCAACCAGCAAATCCGTACTGGTAAAAGTTCTTTGTATAGAGCATCCCCGGTTTGCTTGACTGTGCAGTCACTCTTACAAAAATGTTAAAGCAGAAATATTGGGAGTACACCTGCAGCATGCTTATGGTGCAATTCTGCCGAAGGCATGACAGATCAATCCAGATATTATTAGCCACTTGGCTTCTTGTTCAAAAAGACCACATTGGTCGACAATCAAAGTTGCAAATATGTTCTGCATATCAAAACTAGGAAAGCTTGCCTAAAAGGGAAAGCCAGCTGGCTAGAGGGAAAGGGAAAAACAGCTTTCAGTAAATGCCAATAAAAGTTAACCTGCTTCCAAAACAACAAAGACAAAGCAATTACAAGGCAAACTTTTCAATAGCCTGCCAGTAAACACCTTGTTAGGACACTATCAGTCATTTGGCTTAAACTGTTTTGGCTGCTTAATAGGCTAAAAATCCCCCTGTTTTAAGAAAGATTTTATCAACAAGTTTTTAGAGCAAATTAGTTGTTTGGCACATGGTTTCAGTTAGCTCACACCCTACTATCCTCCATCCCCCCAAATTAAAACATCTAGTTAAGAATTGTTTAGATATTTTATTCAGTACAGCTGTGGACTTCGTTAACTTTTAAAAAGCAGCAATCTTACAGCAATGTTGTCTGGGGCAGTAATTTACACTGATTTTTGTCAGCCCTCCCCCTAACACACACTTGCACAGACTTTGTGTAGTATTACTGCTTCTTTCTCAGTGTTACCTGTCTGAGTTTTGCAATTGCAGGGTCTCATTGGAGGGCAAGAGATTGGCAATAGAGGCAGATGTCCTTAGGTCTGTACAAAGAATTGCTTCAAAGCAAATGTTTTGCATTGAAAGTGAGCTTGTTGAGAAATGCCAGAGGGAATGATGGATTGTTAAGCAATTACAACCATATTCATCCCTTCTGGGATTCACTGGAGTTCCCACTAAGATAAACAGGATAAAGAAGAGTCTCAATATAAATAACTGGGATGAAGCTAACTGTTCTATGGAAATTTCTCTAAAAACTATATAGTCAAATGATTCTGTAAGATATGAGCCAGTTGTACCAGGAAGGCAGCCACCAAGATCCAGCGTAGGCAGTGTCTCTTCTTTTTCACCAAGTGCTAAAATCCTGCATTAAGACCCAAGGTAGTTACCCTTAAGGTGAAAACAGATGTCACCTGATGTCACATTTTTATGGTGAAAAATAGCAAGCAAACAGATGTCCCTACCTTTTGCAGCCACATCAGTGGCTGTGAGAAAGGTAGTGTTTAAATACTGCTGCTTTACTGTGACAGAGTTCTTTTTGCTCTATGATGGGTGAGTGTGGGGAGCCCAGAACTGCCTACACTCTCTACCCATCCTGGGCAAGTGTTCCAGGAGCTTGAGGGGCCCAGTCCTATGCACTCTGGGAATTCCCACACAGAAACAGTTCCTTCAAGGCCCTGGAGCACCTGCCTGGCTTTCCCTGCTTAAGGAGATGCACCTTAAAGAATGTTGGGGCACCTCTCCTCTCTGTAAGCAGGGAAAGTTGGGGTTCCCCAATTATGGAGACTTGCCGTATCTCCAAGGAAGCATCTCCATAAATAAGGAAAGCTCGCACAGGTCCTAACATGGAAGCATGGGACCTGAGGAACCCCCAGCACTCCATCCCTCCACGTCAGGACCTGCATGGCCCTGTGCCTACACTTGAGACCTGCCCAGACCAAGCTTCACCCAGAGGCACAGGTTGGCATAGGTCTCATGGAATTCCTGCACCCCGTGCCTCAACAGTGGGATATGTGTTGACACATGCCTTTATATGAAGCGTGGTTTGGAGAGGGAACTGGCAAAAGCCCCATAGCAGAAGGATGGGCTACCAAGAAGTTCCCAGGACCCATGCCACTCCATGCTAGCACCTGTGCCAACCCATGCTTCACATGGAGACACGTTTGGCACAACTCTTAGCAAGAAGGCACAGGGTGCCAGGGATTCCCCAGGTCCAGGATCACTCTACCCCACACCAACCTGTGCCTTCATATGATACATGGGTCAGGACAGGTCCCAAGAAGGAAGCAAAGAGCAACAGGAACACAGGGAATTTCCAGACAAGGGAAACACATTTGTGTTTCATCCAATAAAGTGAATCTGCTCTGTCAGGAAGTGTCCTACCACCTCTGATCCACTTTGTTTGACCATGTCTGTTTTTACCTTAAAAATAACAGTGGGTCCAATGAATTTCAATCAGGATGTAAAAGGATGGGATGGTCTCTTAGGAACTTAAAACTAAAACTGGAGACAAGAGAGAAACTGTTGAAACATATAAGCCTGAGTAAGAAGCCTATGCTTTTATGTTCTGTTTCAATCCCCAGAGGAAGAATTTTGATATTTAAACTATGGGTGTGCTCTTTTGAAGACAGGGTAGGTACCTATCAAATCACAACCCTAAAGCTGCTCAGATATTATGGTAATAATTAGAGACAGAGAGATGCCATTTTCCACAAACAAGTTATTTTCTATTTAATTCTGTAGTACTTTTTCAAAAGGGTCTTAAACGCAACTTGACCCAGTCTTTAGGACTACAAAGGCAACAGAAGCCCAAAGGAAGCTTTGAGGAAATTCAGTTGAAACTGAAATGGCCCTCATTTTGCTTTTAATTCTCTTCATGACAGATTCTTTAACAGATAAATTGCTTAATTTGATTTTTGCATTAATTACTTTAAAAGAGAACTCAGTGTGACATTTGGTCAGATCCCATAAAAAATGACCAAATGGTAGTTAGGTACAATTCTTGCTTACAGCTCCTTCTGCCAGAATTGAGGAATTTCCAGTCATAGTCCAGTCATGAAGTTTTTAAGTTTTTAAGACTGCTTTTTCACTTCTCCATTGCTTTATGACTGATCCATACAAAGCAAGATCCATACAGAGCAAAGCAGCAGACAAAACAGGAGATCAATAAAATTCAGTCTGAAAATCAGGAAAACTAGAGTTAGTTCTTGGTTCTGTCACAGACTGCCAGTGGGAACCTGAGCAAGACACTTAAGCTTACCTTTTCAAAAAAGTGGCTTCCAATTGGGGGAAATTCAAATTTTGGGGTTCCAAATCTAAAAAGCATAATAATTATGTGCATCAGTTTCCCCATCAATACAACTGGGATAAATCTTTGCTATCTTAAAAGGGAAGATACCACAGATCACAGCCATCATAGAGGCCAGTAAAAAGAAAAACATGATTGTATGAAGGGCTGGCCCATGTAGAAAGTAAACAAGTTTTAAAAAAACAAACAAAAAAACACAAGTTAACGCCTGATTTTACTTAAGCTTCAATCAGGTGTAAAGTTACTTACTAAAAATAAAAACTGAAATTTTTCAGAATGCAATTTAAGTTGACTGCATCTTTAACAGCAAAAGAATACACCAAAAAAGCATGCTGTAGTCTAACAATGAATTTTACAAACAGCATACAATGCACATGGAGTTTTATAAGCAAACATAAAAGTAATGAATCAGATTCCAACCCTGTTAACCTTGCTCAGTCATATACAGTAGTTCCAAGAAAGAGCAAGAATTCCTGAAACCTTCATAGTTCATTTAATTGGTATGTGATTTTTTTTTCAAAATCTGCCAAATCACTGAAGCCTGAATGCCATGTAGCTGGGCAAATTTTGTCTGCTGACTTACGAAGTTTAAAACTATTACTTTCTTGGGCTCGGATTATGCTTGGCCTGTACCCAAGTACTGAAGTGACTGCTGTCTTTGTACTCCAAGAGCACAGATGCCCCTGCTTTTTGCACTAGTCAGTACAGCTCACAGGTGGCAGCAAGTAACACCCCACAGGGGTGTGTGCAGAGTATGCATACTGCCTTTGCAGGAACGAAAGAGTTTAACCCAGTGATTCTCAACCAGAGTGACCTTGGAAGCTGATCAATATTAACATTGTTAGGTGTGCAATGACTTCCACATGATTTATAAGACAAATTCAGAGACTTTAAATAGTAATCCATAGTATCAAAAACACTCTGTCCTGTTATGGTTTGAGTTCTTTGCAAAAGAAGAATTGGTCTTCCATAGACAAAAACAGTGAAAGCTAAAATGTGTCACTTAGAGGGATGCTGGAGTCTTAACAAGGGGTGTCAGGAACTCCTTGTAAAAGGGTTGAAAATCATGGTTTTAAGCATTACATCTTCTCCTACTATGGACTACACATGAAATATGATATCATATTTTGGGGGCAAAAGAACTTGCAAAAGAACCATTTATTGAACATCCAGCATATGTATGTATGCTGACCCCATGCACAAAACCTTTGGGACCTCACAGAATGTTTATATTCTGTAGTTTACTCATTCCAAGTCCAGACCTATGGTACATTACTGCAACATATTCATCAAATCATCATGAATCATTTCACTGTTTCACTAAATTACAGTTGCACATCTAAAGTTGGTACATCCTTCCAGGAATCTAGGATGCCCTAAAGTGGATTTCCCACTGAATCAGTCTCAGCCTTAAAAATTAACTGGCGATTCATTTACAAATTTGTATGTGGAAGTATGTGCAGCACTTCAGACCCACAACGATGTCACATTAGAAAGAATACTTACCATTGAGGCAATAGTAACTGATGCTGCATGATAGGAGACAAAATGAAGACTGAAACTCAACCGTACGTCTTTAATCTACTGTGCATCCAGATATATTCTGAAGACCTGTAAAAAAACTAGCTGTTGCAAAAACTATTTAAATTTCTACTAGACAAGGTGCAGGCTACTGAGATGGGCCAGTAGAATTAAGAATCAGTGTACCAGTAGTACACTTTCAGGATTTCATTATTTGGATATCTAAAGTTAGGAGTCTAAACAAAAAAGGCCAATATTCTGAGGTACTGAGAATCAGGCATCTTGTTTAAATTTAACCCCCCCCAAAATCAACATGTACATGAATCCAGGTGTTTCTTAAGCTGTTTTAAGTGGCAGAGCACAATCAGGGTGCTCGCCACTTAATATGCTACTGCAAGCTACAGGGGAGGGAGCCTATGGTGAGCAGTAGTGAGATCACCGCCCCTCCTCCCCGGTAACCATTTTAAGGGGTGTATGACAGAGCACCTTTGGTGCTCAGTCACTTTAAGAGCTAAGAGTAGGCAACCAGCAGGTGCAGGCCAGCTCTGATGAGGTGGACTCTTTAGATCCTGGCTCTCTAGGCTGAGGCAGCAGTTTGCTGCAAACAGCCAAAGGAGCAACAACCCCCAGCTGAGCTAATGTTCATGGAACACCTTGTTGGTAAGGGAGGAACAGTGGGAATGGTAGGAAGTTCCTACAGACCCAGTGGGGTCCAGAGCCCCAGGAAGAAGGTTTTGGCTTAGTCAGAACAAGGCCCAGCCTAGGCATGGAACTAACCACTGGTAGGCCTACAAGGGGGCCAAGCAAGCCCCAGAGTAGAAAAGGGCTCTTTGGTGGGACCCAGGAAGGACCCCCTCTCTAGAGTATGAGGGAGCTAGACCAGGGCAGGTAGGCCTGCTTGGTCCTGGGTAAGACCTAAAACTGCACCCTGCTGGTGAAGGGTGGTCTGGTGGGACTGTCCATGGTGGGACAGTCCCCCAGAAATGCCTGGCCAGTTACCTCCCCGGTGAAAGGTGAGTAGGGATGCCTGATAACCCCAGGCCCTACCATCTGGTCAGTCATGAAGACCAGAGGGTAGTGGGGCCAGGCAGGTCTAAGCAGAGGCACTTAAGCCTGTGGAGATTTAAGACCCTGAGTCAGAAGTGGGGCCAGGCATGCCTAGGTAGAGGCACCTGAGCCCGTGAGGGTATAAGACCCTGAGACCCAGTATAGGGGTAGAGTATGGGCCCCAGTGAGGGAGGCAGAATCGGTACCAGTGAAGGGGTGGAGTGTGTGGGGTTAGAAGCCAGAGAATGGCAGAATGCTCACAGGGTGAATGAGTCAAGGCCCCAGGAAGGGGGCAGTTAGGTCCAGGTAAGTCCTTGGACACCTGAGGCCACAAGTGGGCAAGCCATTGGCTCTAATCAAAGAGCAATTTATGAGTTATGAGAGGGGTCTGGGTCAGAGCTCCATCCAGCACCAGGCAAATTGGCTGGTCCCTGTTCATATGAGCATTGTGGGAGAGGCCCAAGAAGCTGTGCCAGGGCCAACCACGGAGACACGCCTGATGGCCTACAGGAGCCGCTCAAGGGAGTAGGGCAGACTGAGTGTGGCCCTGTGTGGGGCAGCGAGCAAGAGGCCCAGTCAGAGTGGGTGGTATGAGTGAGACCTGTTAGGATGGAGAGAAAGGAGAAATGTGTGAGGCCTAGCAAGGGGCTGAGTTTGGCCAAGCCTCGAGCTGGAGCAAACAGTAACTCAAGGGTGACATTTGTAAAGCATGGGACATGATAAGGGTAGGTTGGAGTCATGCGTACACCCCTAGACATCGGGGTCTTAAAATGGGAAGCCTCCCACTTATTGTAATACCAGTTTACAACAAAGGCATGGCAGACGAGACCAGGCAGGACACCCTAGACAGGCGGGCGGGCCAGTACTGTGAGCAGGCCTGGGAGACTGCCCTGTCACACTGCCTCATAAATTTATACAAGCAATGCACAATGAGCACAAACCAATCTAGTATTTATATATGTATTTCTATATATGAAGTTTGTATAGATCAGACTTTGGAACCTGAGTTCTATATAGTTCCTGCTTTGAATGTTGGCACCTGTGAACTATGTGTTGAATCTGCACGTGTGAATCTTAAATTACTTTCTGTTGAATCTGCTAATACCTATGCATGTACAGTTTTACTTTATGTTTAAAATATATTATATACCTGCCAGTCTAACAGTACTCTTTTCCCACACTTGTAGTTGGAGTCATTTATTTGTTAATGCCTTGGACAAACATAATAGCACCTTATTAAGAAAGCCACTGCTTCAGTTTCAGCTAAGGTGAACTTTTTTTCAAGACTGGATTAATAAAAAAAACATGTAATCAATTTTCAGCATTAAGTCTCTGTAGTGGCAAAGAGCTGAATGTTTGCTTTTTAAAGTGCAAGTGAGATTCTGAAGGAAAAAAGCTATGTTATTTCCAAAAACAATCTACACAATAACTAACAAGTTCCTTGCACCTATGATTTTCCAGTGTCCTTGACCATGACCCACGATGTTAAGTTAGAATTAAAGAAGTCTGTCCTCTGTCTATTCAGTGACTCCCAGAATTGGCAGTAAATACCATTGCTCTCAAAATATTTCACTACATTAACTTACTGGCAACTACATTTGCTGAACAAACAGCAGCAAGGAGAAAGTTGACCAGAAATAAAACTGCTAACGATTCACTCATTTTTAACATCCACACTCCTCAGGTTAGCCAGCAGGAATATGAATCAAGGATCAATACAACTTTCATTGCTCTAGCTTACTCCTGTCCTCACCTGAATTCAAGGTCATCCTAAACTCCAGATAATGGTAAGAATAATGTGTCAAATACAGAGCATGGGAAGAGCTGGGGGAAAAAAGTGAACCTGGTCCTTTCTCAAGTGAAGTTTCCATTCACTGCAGGATTGTGAATCCTGCTTTCAGAGACACTGGTTTTCTGTCTGCAAGTTTAAAGACAACTTTAGATTTTTAATAGTAAACACATATTCAGGATCTCTAAAGCTGACCACATCTTGCATTTCTTTTTCAATTTAATGCCCTAAGTGTGGTTAACAGACATAACAATATATTTTTATTTCTTGTTTATCAGGGCCATTTTATCTACTGACCCACTAAAACTATCTCCAAAAAGAAAAAACACAAACCCTGAAATGAGGGACAGCATTTTCATGCATGTGTACGTGAGTACTTCACAGACTAGCAACTAGCAGGATGATCTGTTGAGAACATGAATGCATTCTGTGTCTCAGCCTCCGTGATCTGTCAACATTGAATACATCCAGGACTGTCATTCTTTCCTTCTCCCTTCCACCACCCTATGAAAAGTTTATTGTTGACCGTTAAGGACTTTGACTTTTGTCTTTAGTTGCTGATGCAGGAAGCAGAAGAGAGAACAAAGTGAAACAGATTTTGAGTATATCTTTCCTATGATGACACACTCAATATAGAAGCGAATTAGTTGCAGGACTGAATTTGAGTTTCAAAAAATCCAGATATTTAAGGACATTTAAATTCAGTGGTTTTGTATGTACCTCTTCTCCCATATAGACTAGCAGGGCTACTACCTCTCAAATGCTACACAAAAATTCCTCAAATAAGAACTGGAAGGTTTTTGACAAAACTGAAAGTTAAACATATTTTATTCAAAATGTTGAATGTTTTT